>JADFUC010000039.1:0-214064 GCA_019722365.1 Lithospermum erythrorhizon
CTGTTGTACTTCGTTCAGTTACGTATTGCTCTCGAGAAGGTCGTTTCTGAAATGGGCGTACATATCACATCCGTTCAATCGCGTTACAAAATATAGGCACTTTATTAAAATCATATAAATGAGCAATAAATATTTTAAATGGAATTGGAAAATGCATGTTGTAATTATCAAATTAATTAATCCATGGTACACGTATTAAAATTAATTAATATAAATTCGATTATAAATACAGCATGTGATTAATAATTATTACCCGATAATTAAAAATATATATTATAGAAAATATTTATCACAAATATATTCTAAAATATATTATGTAGTGAAATTGTTACCGTAATTGTTATATACATTTTAAATTAATTTAAAAGATATATAAAGAAAGTAGTAATTGTATGCGTAATTAATTATGATGAATTAGGTGATTAAAATGACAAAATAATCAATAGAAAACGAGAAATAACTAGTCAGCCAATTTTTGAAAAACCCGAAATAGGAATAGAATTACGAATTAGGGTTTTCCAAATTAGAGCGCCATAATGATGGGCTCGGACGACCATTTCACGATGGCCCGGCCAGAGTAGTGAAACCACCCATGTGTATTTGCCATGAGTCGTCGTCAAGGCGTCATTTGGGCTACCAAAATCAGGCCGATCCGACACGGACACGCTCGTAGGATGAGGAAGTCGGTCGGCCAATTGCGTCAACTCTATTTCCATATTTAACTTTCGGTTTTTGATTTAATTTAATTCGTTTGTAAATACGTTTGGATGCCTTAAAATTTTTCAAAACTTATGAAATTCGAACAAGTTAAACTTCATAATTTTCTTCAAAAGAAATCATTTGATGGATTCATAAAATAATTCTTCATTTAATTATTAATTAAAAAAGTCGAAATCTCAAAATTATTTTGAGGCTTAGAAAAATCAAAATTATGAAATTTAATGAAGATCTTCTACGTGCTGCTATAGGGTTTGAAATAATTATTCTATAATTTTTCAAAATTTTCTGAGCCCCAAACCGTTAGCTTGTTTGAAATAAAACTAATTAAATACGTCCTTTAATTTATGAAACAAAATTCATATTAACGAATGATAATACATCATCATAAACTTTGTGCTTACATGTGCTTAAATCAATAATCAAGAATATGTGATTTATTCTCGTCATATATTTATCAATTAAATATCTGAGCGAATTAATCAAATAAAATTGATAAAATAAAACAAGCATAAAATAAATAATATAAAACAACTTTAATTTGGCTCGTGATGCGGGGATCTTAAATTGCTTACTATATTATTCTAAAAATACACATGATTAGAATAAGCGCAGCAGTACTACGTTACAACGTGGATAAAGTGCCAATTTAGTAGCTTGAATTCACAGCGATAATTTGACACCACTGACTCTGTTGTATCAATGCATTGTGATATCTCTGCTGATCCACGGAGGTTGAATCAAAGCTGATTTATCTTGTGGCAGGTTGAACAAACGAAAAAACCAGAAAATTCTTGGAGGAAATTTAAATGAGGGGGGGGCTACTTAGGGTTTTTATGTGTGTGACATACAGGCTCGGATAATAGTAAGGATTGTATAATAATAATAATTGGCCAAATTACTATTATTATAACGATTAATAGTAAGATCTAACGATAGATGTATCCACTTAGAATTATCACTTGAAGAACCCTTTAATGTCTGATTACTAAGTTGAGCCTTTAAGTTACGATAATCACATTTAACTTAGTAGTAAATGAATTAATCTATGATGCTCATGGCAGGCATAATAAATGGAATCGATTCGTTGATTTCGGCTTGGCTGGGCACCAGTGTCTGGCCCAGTTGTGGATGCCGTCACAAGTCTCTTCCCGGACAAACTTCCTACCAGGTTTATCATGGACTTGATATGCATAGGATTTGAGTTGTCTCTAGGCGAACTACAATAAGATGATCTGCAGATGCTGAGGCGATGGGTAAGACTAAAACTTACTCCTTACGTTTTGGTGGTCCAAAACAAGAAGAATTCGAAGAAGAAGAAGAAGTTTACAGTAGCTTGAGGGTTCGAGGAATCCCCAGAGATTCTTTGAGGGGAACAACTTAGGAAGGATGACAAATGTCATTATTGCGAGAACCTAGGTCACTTGAGGTGAGCCTCCCGGGAAGTTCGGATGATAGGAAGAATGGTGCCGACAGCTAAGCTTTCTGGTATGTATGTTATTGAGGTTTTTACAACTTGAATTCTTGGTGGGAGTGCTAGACAGCGTTTGCTGGTTCTCGTATTTGTCATGTGGGAACTTTCGAGTCAGTAGAAGACTGGGGAAATGGATGCGTGTGAGGCAGCGAAGGTTAAGCCTTGCGAGTAGGATCCCGTCGGAGTTTATATTTGCCAGCGACTTGTTTTAAACATCTCAGGTTTACTGTATTTTCTGATTTGCGGGAATATTATTTTTGATACTTGTTTTGAATAATGATGGTTTTTCATTTTCCAATAGATCGATAATTTAGGATACTTACATGAATGGGAGTAGTATTTGATGCCTTTCAGTTGAAATGAATTACATTCGTTTTAGACATGATTATTGAGTCGTATATAAACTTTAAGCGGAATAAGCCTAATGACTTAAAACCAAACATACTGTAAGCGTTCTGATTGTGTCGTAATGCTTAGAGAACCGAATCCAAGAAACTCGGCTCCGATTGGGATACTTGAAGGTTCGATTATGAATCATCTGATAAATTATTGAATGCGCCTTACGGGCAAAATGACTAAAAGCGCCCTTCCTTTGGATTCAAAGAAAGGGCAAGTGATTTGTTAGGATAAATACGCTTCGTATGTGTCTTCCAATGAGCTTATACGTAAGAGGGAGTTATAAACTGCCCATTACGTTCTTACGATGATTCTGATAGATACGGTTTGTGTATCGATGAGACCTGAAACCACGAGTCCCTTTAAGGAATTCAAGTAGTTCCAAATGACGTACAAAACCAATTGAGCAAGAGACAATAAGATTCTCGATTACGATGGGGTGGAGAATATTTGAGCAACAGTTAAATCTTAAATGCTTAGAGAGTGGTATTGTTTCCTGGCTTCGGCTCAGCCGAGGCAGCGTAATGGCGTGTCGAAAGGAGAAATCGAACTTTCTTGATATGGTTCGGTCTATGATGATGAGCTTCTCGATCTGCGGTTAATTTACGGGGATATGCGCTTGAAAGCGCGGCAACTACATTAAGCAGATGTCCGTGAAAGTCGGCTCCCGTGAGCGTGGTTTGGGAAGATTCCCAGTTGGGTTTTCTCGGGATTTGGGGGGTACATGAAGCTTATGTTAAGATATTAACAAAGGAGAAACTTGGGCCAAATCTGATAAATGCTATTTCATAGGATATCTAAAGAAAATAGTTGGTTACTACTTCTACAAGCATGAGAATAGAATGCCATTCTTCCAAGATAAGTGTTTCTTTGAGAAAGAATATATGTCAGGAATGACTAGAAGTAATGGTGTTAAATCTTGATGAAGCTCAAGTTGATGAAGTCGATGTGATGCATCTGTCACGAGGAAGCATCGGCCGCGCAGAGTGGCACTTGCTCATAGAAGATCGATTCGCTATCCTGAGGAAGTTGTGAAAAGAACTGACCATAGGAGATCAGCGGGGATGCGTCACGAGCAGGCGGCTGGTATGGCGAAGTCTTCATCGTGAAAGTGAGCCCACTTCTTATAAAGAAGCGATAAATAGCGAGATGCGGCGAATGGCGAATAGCCGTACGATGCGAGATGGATTACATGTGCGAAAGCGAGGTTTGGTCCTTGTTCGATTACCAAATGGGAGTTCGTCACTATTGAATATAAATGGGTATTTAGAAGAAACATGATAAAGGCGGAAAGCGTCGATGTTTTCAAAATTTAGACTAATGGCGAAAGGTTTAACCGAGTTCACGGCGTGGACTATGGCGAAACTTACTGCGCTGATGGCTATTCTTAGTCACGTCAGATAATCTTACCGTTGCTGCATTTCATAACTATAAAAATATGGCAAATGGATGTAAAGGCTACTCTGAATGGAAATTTAGAAGAGGATGTGGCATATGGTACAACTTTTCAAGACTACATTGTCTAAGGACCTAGAGGTATACCCGAGTTGAAAGGTCATTTTATGGTCTTAAGCGAGCATCCTTGATTGGAATACGTTTTGATGAATCAATTAAAGATTTTGGTTTAAATCAAGAGCGAAGAAAAAAGAATCTTATTATCTGAGAAGAAGGTAAATTAGGAGTCATGTATCGTTGTAATCTGGCCTTAACCGATGACATACTTGCTCGTTGAAGCTTGACGTAGAGTTGCGGGCTTCGGTCAAGTTGGTTGTGTAAATGTTTCTCGATAGAAGGACTTAGGCGAGAAACCTGATATATACTTGGAATAAAGATCCACATCGAGAGATCGGGCCGAGCTAATTGGACTTTGTCGGGATACTTGATAATAGCAGACGTCTGCTGACGTTCAGCATGAGTAATTGATAAATTGTCGCCCCGTGAGACATGGGTTCATTTCGAACCTGTCCCAGCTACTTGAGTCTTGAGATAAGACAAAATGAAGGGCAACCGGCTATAGGATCCATCATGTATGCCGTGTTATGCACCGGACTTTGATGTGTGTTATGTTACGAGTATAACAGTAGATGCCAAGCTAATCGGTGAAAGCCCTTTGGATTGCAATGAAGTGCATCTTGAAGTATATGAGAAGAACTAAAGATGTTTTCTTGGTATATGATGGACATGATGAGTTAGTAGTCACCGGGTACCGCCGTGCGGTTTTCAAATTGGCGAGAGGCGAAATTTATCGTTCCGTGCGGATATGTATTTTGTACCAGCGGTGGAGTAATATCTTGGAGGAGTTCCCAGCGGGCATCTTTATTGCCGATTCTACCACGAGAATGCGATGCGTCGCGGCGTCTGAAACGCTAAAGCATGTTGGATTAAAATTCGCGACTTAGCTTGGTATAGTACGTTGAGGACGGTTGAGTTCTTTGTGGCAATCTTTGAGGCGATAGCTATTCTGAAACCCGGCAGCATCACGAATCGGCTTGCGTACCCGAGAGAAAGTATCACCTAATTAGAGATATGGTTAATAGAGGTGATATCCAAAGTATAAAGTAACAGCGAGAGGCCAATCGGCCGACCCGCTACAAACCACTAAAGTCGGGCAAAATGAGCGTCACGTGAGCATGGAGTGTAGCGGATATCGCGGTGGTGTTAGGTTAGTGGGGGTCGATTATGTTTCTATTATGTTATGTGAACAACTATTTGAATATTGTTGTAACTTGTATTCTAGTATGTTTGTTTCTTCGATACATATGTTTTAAATTTACATATAACATAAAACATATTGTATCCTCGATAAGTGAAAAGTTAAATCCCAGAGTTGGTTTATGTTTTTCTAGAGAGGCAACATGAATTGTTGATTATACCTCTTGACCTAAGAAACATAGGATAGCGGACACTTGGTCGGAATCTTGATAGTTAGAGGCGAAAAGCATCGTATGACTAACATGATGTTTTGATTAGTGATCAAGAATGATCACGTTAGCACAGGACTAGATCGATACCGTAGGTTGCACGTCACGTGAGTGGGAGGCTGGTATGGCCAGAAGCGAATTCATAGAATATGTATATGCGTACTATGATATTTGTTTAGAATTTTTGAGTTCGATAGTGCTTAGACCTACGATATATAATAGCTCTGTGTTATATAAGCTGCAGCCTTTGACTATGACAACGTACTTGGCGGGAATTATAACGGCATATTGGTTTATGGGGACGCCTTAAATACTTATTCGATTACTTTACTCGAGTAAAGAAAGTTGTGGGTGTTTGTGTGTCTACTTACTTTATGGTTAGCTTTTTTCTGATAGAGATCGTATGATGGTAAGAAGGAATTGTAAGGTAATCGTCCAAGGGCAAGTAGGAGTGTTGGAAATCCAGCTGAGAATTGATTCCCTTTTTATTATGCCCGTTATTTGTGTTGTGTATCTTGATTAATTACGGGTTTGGTTAAATGAAATTACCGAACTTAGTGTTCGCTTAGTAATTGTATATTACTTGCTAGTGTAGGTTCTCGTGATAATTTAAGGGGTTATGAAGCGTTGCTAGATCTTACTCATTAATTGTTATAATAATAGTAATTGGTCAATTATTATTATTATACAGCTTTCTTATTATCTAATTAAGAAAGTGGCGCGCATCGTATTCGAATAATATTTCATGAATGAAATTAAACGATACTTGTATATTGAGAGATGTATTCCTCCAATATTCATATATTTGTTAAATATATTGATGAACATCAGTGGTTAAACTTACAAGTTTAATCGATTAAGCGATTGAAATTGATGAATAAGCATTAAGTTATTCGATAGTGACTTCGTTAGTATTTTAATTGACTTGTTAAGTTGTTAAAATGGAACAACTTCACTAGTGACTCGTTATTTGATTAGAAGCCATAGCAGTCCAATTAAGTTAGCGAGTTAAGCCGATTTAACTTAGCGAATTGCTTGGTGAAAAGTGGAAAATAGTATTTAAAGAAAAGGAAACTGAGGTTTTCGTTTGATGAAAAAATCCAAGCACCTCCATCTCTTAAGCCGCCCCCCTCCCCGAAAAGAATTGGCAAAGTTTTCTCTTTGATTTATTCATCTTCAAACTCTAGCAAGTTCAAGTACTCGGTTCGTTTCCCTCTTGGGTATTAATACTGTCTAGAACATCTGTTCCGGTGTTGAACAAGTTTGGAAGGACTTTGAAGGGGCATTAGTAGAGGTTGCTTGGATCGTTTTAGGTTGATCGTCTTCACGTTGCAATGTAGAATTCTTGTATTCGTACATGTATTTTGTGTTTAGATTAATATACATCATTTGAGATCAGGATATGAATTGGTGCTATCACGAATGAATTGTACTAGATTCCTAACGATAGTAAGAACCAAAAATGATATATATTACCCCAAAAAATGAACCAATGATGATATTTGATGTGATTTATGAAAGAAAGTAGTGGTTCTGTATTTATAGGAGGAAGCAGCAGTTGATCAGCGGGCGTCCTTCTTTATACAGGAAGTGCGATTACCTGGCGGGCGTGCGGTTACACAAGCGGGTGTCCCCAGGTTACAAAAGCACACAAAGCGTCGGCCCAACAAGATAAGTGAATCCAACTTAAATGTTATGTATTTGGACCTCGGTTTTAATTAAGTGGGCCTTCACGTTGAACCACTAACTGAACTTATCTTAGAGCGATGTCGAACCGTCCGAATCCATATGAGCGTGTGCTTAGGAAGCGAAATTTTTTGGCTAAAATCTCGGCTAGCAGCGTTAGTGAGTGAGCGAGCAGGCGGCGTAGGCCTAGCAGTGTGGGCAGAATCAGAGAGTAAACTAACGAGTCGTACTGCTTGAGCGGCCCACCTCAACCTGGGCCCGACACTTACGTCCCAATCACAGTCATATGCGGATTACGAGAAATATGTGGCACTAGAACACCTTTTCTCATTAGTGAACAAAAATAGTTATTTAAAAATTCGAATATGACCTTTAATAATTAGGGTTAAATGTATTGTTGAACAAATCATCTTTCTTATAATTCACAGTTTCATTACCATCGTAAAAATAAGCTACGTTGATCGATCATATTCCGATGTTGGCATGGGTAAATTTAGTCATGATTAATTTGTTTGTTAAATTGCTAAATGGGAGGCGGATGAATATCATTTGACATTTTACAAGTAGTATAGTAATTTCATAAAAAAAAATTAAAAATGAAAAAAAATCTTTAATTCCTGATGCTTACTATTTAGAGTAATAGTAATCAAATCATCGTATGAGTCCACGATCAGTATTGGGCATGCAGTAGACATCTTGGGAGAGTTTACTCACAGGTTTAGGTTTAATTTTGTACATGTCAAGACTTAATATTGTATTTCATATTCAAGCAATTCATCAATAAATTTTTCCTCCATATTTTATCATGGTATCGAGGCTTAAGATCTGATCAAGAAGTTTTTATTTTTACGCTCGTCGGCGGATGAGCTTTACGTCGTAAAGAAGGCACACGCCGTGGATCAAATTCAAGTATTTTTCTTTCTTTCACTTCAACTTTCTCTTGAATATTTAGATTTTTTCAAATTTTTTTTACATAGTATCCGTTTAAAAAAAAAAAACAAAATAAGTCACCCAGAAGCCTATAATTTCAATCTAAGGGAATTAAATTGATTAGAAATATCTATGTCCTATGAATTTTATTTAGAGCGTTGAGTGTCTTCGATTCTTGAACTTTGCATATATAACTATCTATATTGCTTAAAGGTTATTATTAACTTTGACTATGTCAAACTTCATGATGCATAGCGAGGATGTAACGGCATATGTTAGGTGACCTTGATGGCGTAGTAGTAGATGTTGACATATTGTGATTTTCAACGATATATGAGGTAGATCTCGGGCCTCCTCGAAGAAGTAAAGGGACTAATTACGCGCGGCTTGGTTGGTTGGTGGTATGATTCATGAATTCGGTAAAGAAATTCGAGGGTGTTTAACGACACACTTCTTATAGTTACTTTGTGGTAGAGATACCGTGAGACAAAGATTGTAAAGTAATCATCGAGGGCAAATGGGAGTGTTGGAAATCAATATTTATTGATTTCATTTATTGTATAGATTTAGAAGCAATTGTTATAACAATTCATTTACTAATTTAGTAAAAATAGTGCATAAGCGGAGCGTTCAAATATAGTAATTGTAATTACTAGTCGGGTTCACCACTTAATAATACCTTTGGGGTTATGTCGGTGCTAGATGTATACTTAGATTATAATAATATTAATGGTGATTATATTATTATACGGATGCTATTATATGAGAAGGTCGTAGCATCTGATGATGTTGAATTATATTTAAATGAAATTAAACTATATTTGGTAAATTGAGAAATTGATTGTAATCAGGCAGAAATACTCAATCAGACATTTACCTTTACCGTGTAAATTATTAATTGGATGAACTCGAATTAATTAAACTTCTTGGTTTAATTAATTAAATAGTTAGTTGAACTTTGTTAATAAACTTGTTAGTAATGGTTTACTTAACGAGTTGGTTTTAAATTAAGCAGTCGGCTCATTAAGCTATTCGGTTGGTCTTTAGGTTAATAATAAAGGTCCATATAAGGGGATGTATTAGGTTTTCAGCATGAAAACCTAATCCTTTAGCTAGGCTTTATAAGCGACCGAGCGAGGACCCGAAGATACTCGAGGTTCAAATTAAAGGCCGGTTGATTCCGAACCTTAGATGCAACATGCTCGATTTGGCCGAATATCAATTTTTGATATTCGGCTCGGATTTGAATTCATGTTTTAGAATAATAATGGGCTCGAATTCAGCTCATTTTTTCGAACCGTTCGAAAAAGCTCGATTCAAAATACAACTTAATAAAATCTGACATTACTTGATTCAAAAATGCATAATAAATTTATTGTTGCTTTATTTAAATTCATTATTCGATGGGGTAGACGAAAAGAAAGTTTAACTAATTGAATTAAAAAATAATTGAAATCCTAACTTAAATCTCAAAAAATAAAAAAACCTAATTAAAAACGATTTCAAAATCGAAACTTCAATTAAATACCTAATTGAAATCTTAATTATAATTAATATTCATTGAATACATACTTTGTCAGTCTTGATTAACGCTTGATCTTTTAATTCGTTTTCTTCATTTGTGGATTGAAATTACATTTTTCTTGGATTTTTTGTTGTTGCTTCGTTTTATGATTTGTTGATTTTGGGGATTGTAGGGGCGATTTGGGTGAGTCTTTGGTGATGGGTGGTTGTGAGGTCTGATTTAGAGGGGTTGGGGGGTGGTGGGTGATAAATGATAAGTGATATCGATGGGTAACTTTGGGGAGGATCGGGGCTTGCTTGAGTTCTTAATGGGATGTGGCTTATTAATGGACTTAGTCCATTTATTTATTAGTATACCGGTAGAATAATTTAAACAGGATTGACTCTTTAGAATCTAGAAAATTAAGGTTCGAACTCGCGTTTGATTTCCAGTCGGGAGACTCGAGTCGAATATTTAAAGACGAATACCCAGTCGGGTGAGCTTTGATTTTGTTCTGACCACAATGGCGCCAATCTTCGGGAGCCGCCTCCGCTTGTGAGATGGCCGTCTGTAGGTAGAACTTAGTTCTACTTTGATTCTCCGTCGATTTCTCGTATTCTAGCAGGACTTCGAATATAGGGTTGACCCTCACGGGTGTGGAATCATTTGGAGGCGTGCAACACAGTGCTTTGCCTGAGAGTAGAATTCAAAGAACTTTGTGAAAGGCTTTGTTAGTGATTTTATTTTGTTAACTATGGTATTCTAGTATTCATACTGTATTATATGTTATAGATTTGATATTGTAATAATTAAATCTGATGATGGTATGAATATTTGAATAAGTTTGTTCAAGTTATATCATAGAAATTCCATCATCTTCCCCGCTGCGAAAGCGAAAAAAACATTGATTTGTGCAGCGGGGGGATCCTTTATGCGTGGTTTTGAAAGCCCGTTGACATAGGCTCTTATCGACTTCTTAGTGGAGTGTGACTCCCAAAAACCTTGAGTTTTCGGGTATAGGCGGCTTCCGATTGGGGCCAGGTCGGTATAAAGGTTATCTACGCTTAGTTTTAACTACCGGGCGTAAACTTAGTTGAGTAAAAGCTTAGAGGTGGTGTGAATTTTGACTCAGGTCTCTTTATGCGGCGATGAGTTCAGCTTCTTATAAGGCGGCCTTGTGTTGATGTGGTAATTGAAAGCTCTAAGTCCTAGCAAGTAGAGACTCGGGTTACCATATTATACTCGGGTAAAGTGAATGGACCGTTAAGGATGCAGTGCAACCACTCCCTCGTGATTAGATTACATTTGAACATCATTACTGCTTGGGCGTAAATTGATAAAGAGGCTTGAGTCTTGCTTCTTGAAGTATCGGCGCTACATCGTCGTAGATTGTGGGTTCGAGGTCAGCATGAATGGTAGAATCTCGTATTGAAGTATTTAAAAGTAGGGAAGATCGAATCACTCTTAGCGGTTAATGTATCTTTGATTTCTTACTCCCAAGTATCACCAGAGCGAGGCTTGCGGGGACACGTTATAATAACATTCATCGTTTTATTTGAACACTATTACCTCTGAAAAGTTAAAAGGCATTTAAGTTGTAATCATAAGATCTTCTGGTTAATAAACCGCAAATTATCTTTGATGTGATTAATTATGATGAGATGGTAGAGAATAGACTTGAAAAGGATGTCATGACTATAAATAGAGGTCATTATTGCGCAGCCCACAGCCGTCGTTTCTATTTCTTTACTGTATTTATTATGATTAATACGGAGTAGCAATTTTCCGGGTTTTATGTATCACTATTTCTTTATTTATTATATGATGATTAATAGCAATTTTTCCGGGTTTTATGTATCACTATTTTATCATATTTTTTATTGTACAAATATATCAAATTAAATACATTATTACTTCTATTTTTTTATCGTTCTAGATATGTGCACATCAATTATGAAAAATAATAAATAATTAAAAAATACATTAAAAATATAAAATGACGATTATTTAAAAGCTATCTTATTGGTTGGTTGATAATTTGTAATAAAAATAATCGAAAATATATTAAAATGTAAAAGTAAACTTTTATATTAGAATGATAAATATTTTAAATCAAAAAATTTAACATAAAACGATAAATAAATAAATTAAGGAGGGAGTATAATGTAAAGAAAAGTAAATTAATCACCCACATAAATAAACTACAAATTAAAAGAGTGAAAAGTTAGAGGACAAATCAAAATCCATAAATATGGAACTAATCATTAAAATATTCTTCTACACTGCCTTTTGGGTTCTACTATAGCAAAACCCAATAAAAAAATCAACTATAAATAAGAACCATCTGTATCAATATTTCTTCCTCTTCCTTTGTGAAACTCAACTTTAGTAACTAAAGAGTCAACAAACATCATTCAAGAAACACAGATAATAGAAATAGAGCTACTCTGCTCAGCTCTTTATTATAGGCTTGTTTAATTTCATAAAGATTTTATTCTTTCTACTACTTTCCTCATTTCTAACTTCAACCACACGTTTTTACATTTTTTATTTAATTTCAAGTAGCAACCTGGCCTAGAAAAAAACTGCCATTCTTTTTAACTCTATATCTTCAGCTTCTACCCCCCCCCCAACTCCTATATAAACCCTCATTAACACATCAAAATCCCACTTCACATAAGTTATTTAACTAAAGTTCCCTTGCAAAAAAGAATGGTTGCAGTTGAAAATGGTGGTGAGGAAATTGTAGTGAGAGAGTATGATGAGGTTAAAGATGGTAGTCAAGTAGAAGAAGTTGAAAGGAAATGTGAAGTTGGTCCCAGTGGTAAACTCTGCCTTTTCACTGACCTTTTGGGTGACCCTCTTTGTAGGATTCGCAACTCTCCTGCTTTTCTCATGCTGGTTCGTAACCACTTTTCTTAAACTACCCCCATCCATTTATTTATTTTCAAATAATAAAATATTCACAAAGTATCATCTACCTCCCTTCAGTGCATACGTTCATGTTTGATTGGTTTGAAATTTATATATTATGCATTTGATTGATATATCGTAATTATATCTGTAACATCTCAATGCATGATGTATAATATTTTAAAGCGACGTACATATAAAGACGTTAATAAAAGGAGGTAGATGATATTTTTGGTAAAATATTGTTCTATCATTTTTTTTTCTGACATGAAGTGTAGGGCATTATGTTAATAATGTAAATTTCAGGTGGCGGAGATGGTGGTGGAGGAAAAGAAGGTGGTTGTGGGGATGATAAGGGGTTGCATTAAAACAGTTACTTGTGGTAAAAAACGATCGAATGATCATTTTAAGCCACTCTTCACTAAAGTTGCCTACATCTTAGGACTTCGTGTTTCTCCTTCTCACAGGTACTTGAACTTACTTTAAATTTTTTTTTTTTTTAATTCTGGCTTATGCTACTTCTTCCATTCTGAAATATCAAAATATCGTCCAATTTATTGTTTCACTTATCACAACTTTTTTTTTCTTAAATTTTTTGATATGTTTTTTTCTAAATTAGAAATGTAGTCATAAAAAATTCGTAATTAGATTGTTTTTTTTAAATGGAGTGAGTTCTATTTTAGAAGAAGAACCATGTTCTAATTTTTTTAATTTTTTTTAATAAATTTATGGGTTATACACCCCTTAACTACACATGAATTATATGATCTAGAAGATTCCTTAATTTTAAAGGAAGTTTATAATAAGCTATTATTTTAAATTGTGAAGCGGAAGTCGCAGCTAGCAGCGCCGAGTCGCTACTTGAGATCTGTGGGGGGTGTCAGCCGAGATGTGCATCGATAATAGTATTACTCCCAAATTCCTTCCATTAGGTGGTTGGAAATTTGTATTGATTGTCGGCTTTATGTCGTTGATTTTAACATAATTGTTTATTTTTTACATTTATTTGTCATCGATTAGTTTTTTATTTAAATATATTTTTTGATCATATACAATATTCATTTTGATTTGCTCCTTTTATATATAATACTTAATTTGAATACATATCTTTAAATATGAAAAATTTATTATAAAATGATAATAGATTCGCCTTGAAGTTAGATAGTACACAAACGGTAGTGATATTTTGGAACAAGAACAAGGATTTTATGATAAAAGTTATGTTTGGACCGAACATGTTTAAGTAAACAATTCCATTTTTACCAAAAGTGGACTACTTTTTAGATCCTTCTAATTATTTGTTCTCTGACTATCTATTGATATAGGAGACATTCAACTTAATAGTATCTTGGCACGTTCTGAGTTTAATTGATGTTTGAACTTTTGTGTGATACTATAATATAAATTATTTTTATTTAATAATAAAAAAATATATAAATTAATATCATTGGTTGTTTCTAAAAATATTTTTATAATATTATTTTTTTGTAATTTTTTTATAATATATATAAAAAGTAATTGATAAATAAAATTATGTCTTGAAAAGTAAGAAAATTAATTTGAAATGAAGGTAGTATTAGGGAGTATTAAATTTGTCCCAAATTGTTTGTCTCGAACATAATATAAGTGGTAATATTGTGACATATAATGACACATATTTATATTTTATTTTGGTACAGGAGATTGGGAATAGGACTGAAGCTAGTTTGCAAAATGGAGGAATGGTTTAAAGAAAATGGAGTTGAATATTCATATATAGCAACGGAAAGCGACAATCAGGCTTCTATTAAACTCTTCACTCTCAAATGTGGATATTCTAAATTCCGGACACCTTGATTTTAGTTCCAACTTTGTTTTCTTTCACCCAGAATTTAAAATAACTTCGAGTCACCATAATCAGCGAATCGCGATAAAGAAACCTACCGCCGCGTTTGAAACAACGAATTCTTTCCTCATGACATTGACTCAATTTTAAACAACAAACTCAATTTGGGAACATATCTTGCTATTTTTAATGACGGGTTATCGTGGTATGGATGAGTTGATGGCGAGTTGCGAAGTCGTAGGCTATTTCCGGTGTTTGGAGACTACAGGAGGTTTTCAGGCAATTAGAGGTCGTCGCGTGTAAGGAGGTATTAGCTAGGCTGACTCGATTTATGGACGAGTTTTCCGACCTGATTGCACTTCCGTGCTGATGTTTCGAGGCGCTTTTTAGGTTCGTTCACTTGTATGGACTAGGTGGAGAAGGCCGTGCTTGGTAATGAAGGCGCATGTGATGCCTTGACTTAGCTAGCTTAACTGTGAATTTGTGGGTGGTGGCGACGGAGGTGGCGGTGCCGAGCCGGGTTTTTAAGGATCACGTTGGCTAGGGAACTTTCGTGCAGCGGAGGATGCTTTGGTGCATATGACTTAGAATCTTATTAACGTCGAAGATAATGAAGAATATGATGGTGATTGGACAATGTAAAACTCCAGAATCATCATTTTGTTGATCTGAGGGCTTTAAAGCTGTTGATCATGAAAAGAATCGTCCCAGAAGAATCTAAATTTGTTAGAGTAATCAAGAATACAAAGTCCATGTGGGTGTATCTTTAGAAAAAATTGTTCCACGTCTCATTGTTATTATGAGTTATGACTTTGCTCTAGTTGCTCCTTTTATTTTACATTACTTTTGTCCCTTTTTAGGAGAGGGTGGGTCTCGGGGATAGTATGTAGGGGCAAAATATGGAATGGGATAGAAGGCCTGAGCGAGACAAATCAGAACTAGTGATGATCCCACTTTTATGTTTGTTGTTGTATAGCATGTCTCTAATCTTTCTTTTTGTTAATGGGCCAAGCTTTTTTATCATCATTCATTTCTATTGATAGTTACATTTTCGCTTTAGTGATTTAAAATCTTTAAGATTACGATTCTTGAAAAGTTTATGCGATAAATTCTTAAATTATGATAGCTTAATTTCTTGTTAACCTAATTTCTCTAAGTTTCCAAATTGTCCCTAATATTATTATTGTTTCCAATTATCCGCCCAAATATACTAGATTTGATTAATCTACGTTATCAAATTACCCACATATTCAAATTGCCATAATGTGGGTGAAATTTTGTTTCAACAAAAAGGATAGTTCAATTACATATAATGGACTTTTGGGACACTTTTTAAATTTAAGTAAGCATGTGTACTAATTTTAATAATAAATGGATTTGATGAATTGGTTTCGGTTGGTTCAGGTTTTTATACCAATTTTTGGCTTATGGTTTAAACTTATTTAAGTGTAAAATATATCCCAATCATGTTAAGATTAATTCTTTTAAATTTGTCAATAGTATGCGTTATCTTAGCTTAGCATTCATTCTGTGACGATATCACTTTCTTTTTATATCCCTTAACATTCGCATATTGACTAGATTTAGAAAGTTAAATCTAAATTCTCTCCTTAAAATGTACATTTGTAAATATTAGTCTTGAAAAAGTAACAAAAGAAACTTTTAGAATTTTATTACGCGATGCTACAGACTAGTTCTTTAAATCATTTTCATTAACATTGAATGTAGTCCATAAATTTTCATTCTTATTGGACATTCTTATTTTTCTTTTTCTTTTTAAATTAGCCACAGTTCGATTCAGTTATTTCAAAATCTAAATCGGTTTGAGTTTCTCGAAACTTGAGATAAATGAGTTCGATTATTCGTTCTTTTTTGGATTTTGTGCGCTTTATTGTCTGAATAAATTTAGTCAACGTCAGGAAGTACTGTTAGTGGATAGTTGGAGTCCGTTTGGGTGAGCTTTTTGAGCAGACATCTCAAGGTTTGTAGACTATATGCGATGGTGTATTATTTGTTTCACATAAACTCTCTTCCGTAATATTTAATGCTTTGTTCAGCCTTAAATAAACCTCACAGAAAACGTTGGGAAATTAAGGGGGCATGGGAGAAATTGCCTCTAATTTTTTTTAAATTTTAATTTTATTAAGCATTTTTTCCAAAATATAGTTAATTCTTTAAGAAAATTATGTCGTTTGTCCCAAATCTAAATTTTTATGTGCACTTATAAGTATGTTATAGTAATCACCCATTTATATAAAATCCTAGTTCAGCAAACTCTTTCATGAGCATTGAAGCTTTTTAGATGTTTTAAAAGTGATAGAAAAAGTAGGCAAATTTGATCTTTATTTTTAGAGGAAAAAAGGGTTACTAACATTATTGATATTAAAAAATTATTGTAAACAAATTTCTAAAATTTATTAAAATTAATAAAGAATTGAACTAGAAATACAAGAAAAAAGAATAATCATCATACTAACTTGTAGCGTTGTCCAAGCTTTAGCATTTTTTTAAAATGATATCGTTTCACCAATTTCATACTACTAAAAAACGAAATGGATGACCTTTTCAAACCAAAAAGACATTGTTCTATTTAAATGCCCAGATGCGAAATCGACTATTAAGTTTGATTAAATTGATGCATTATACTTTACCCTTTTACGTTATTGAAATATACCAGAATCTTTTTTGGAAATTTCGCAGAAGTTTGGAAGAAGTGTTCTGCGTATGGCTATAAATAGGAGCTTAGTTTGTTTAGTATAACATTTCCCGATAGTTAGTAGTTTTTCTTGGGCTTGCGTTACCGACTATTCGATCCCAAATTCATATTTACCAGTAGATATATTAGCACTTGCAGGATCTTGTGACGAGGTCTTAAGTACGTGTATTGATCAAGGTAGATATGATAGTCTTTTAAGGCGGAGATAATCAATTCATAGGATGCTTCGGGGTTGTGGTAGTTGTTGTTAAAATAGTGAGTCTTGTAGTCTGATACAGGAATGGTGTAGGTTGTGAGTCTATTAGATGGGTGTATTGATCTACCCAACGTCCCCGAGGGTTGTAGCATTTTCCGTGCCGTGAAATGCATTACGTGGCTCTTGCGTGGATTAGTCGAATAAGCGTTTGTTTGGGATACCCACGTTAAAATATCTATATCTTTATTTTTGATATTTTGCCAATTGGCTGTCTTAGATTCACATGCATGCGTTTTTTTATAGCAAATTCATTTTTGACATTTATAACAAGCTGGAATCGAGGCAGTTGATTAACGAAGATAGGTGGTAAGTATGAGGTGTTAGAGAGTTACATTTGGGAGAAATAGTTATGAATTTTGTGACTCCGGTTAGGGTTACTTCAATGCAGTATGCATGGTTTTGATTTCGGGTTACATTGCTTAGTTCATTTAACTAGTCGGAGTTCGTGATGCGTAGGAGAAGAATTTCCTTCTTCAGATGATGATGATGGGTCCGGGGGGTGACGGATAATATTTATTATTATGTAGTTAGTCTGGTATGTGGGAGGCGTACTGACATAAAAAGGTCTCAGTGGTATTTTCATTATTGCAGTGATTCGAAGAGGACATGACCTTGAATTCTTTCATGCACAATGTTCTGGCGTATGAAGCGGTTGGATGGTGGCATGGTTTCGATGGCCTAATAGATATCTGCGGGGTGGTTGGGGTTAGCTCTGATTCAGTTCAAATTGACAGAGACATGTGTCTTTACATTACGAATTTGTTATCTAGGTATGTTTTGTGAGATTGTTCAATTTCTTGGGAAAGTGGAGGTTGATTATCTCTAAGAGGTCAGGAGATATTTATTAAAAGGTGTGAAAGCGATGGAACATTGTGTTTTTATGAAAGTAGTACATTTTAAATTAAGTTTGTTGCGGTGTTGGAAAAGCAAGTGGAGCGAGGAAGCAATTTTAGATCGATGAGTGGTGAAGGGGCACTTCTCGATCCTTTCGGTGAAAATATAAGCTTCAAGGGGTTTTGATTGGAACATCATGGGGTGGTTCAAAGTCATCTTGAGGCGCTACCCATTACGGAGTGCGTTTGATGCAACTGATGAGGTGTTCATTTCTGTGCTTTATTTGGTTGCGAGGGAGAACTGGTTCTCGTATGTTATCATTCTTGTTAAGGACCATTGATAGCGGAGGCTATGGAGAGGAGATTTAAATCGGCTTGATTCACGATGATCGGAAGGATTCTTCGATGCGACGTCTAGGGAAGAGTGCGTGACTACATTATTTCTATGGTAGTGGTATGAAAGTAAAATATTTTAGTATATTCACTAGTTCTGTTTTACGTTCTTCCATGGTTGATGTTGTTGTGGGTGAAATAACTCAGTAGAGGTTTTTTGGGGGTGTTTGGACTTGCTTTCATTACAGTATTTTGTCAGGTAATATAGTGAGAGATGCAGGTTGGGCATTATTACACTGCTGGGTGTCAATCACAGACTGTCACATCGCGTCTGAGTGGCACAGTACGTCACAGTTGCATTCCCAGCGCCTTGAGCACATGTCTGCCGGGCATAGGGTGCTGCTTGGGGTTATTTGTGGAAGATTGATCGAGGTGCGATTTGTTGAAATATGCCTTAAATCTTTTTCCTGGAAACTCCCACATCGAAAGTTTGGGATAAGTGTTCTCATACTTTGCTATATAAATAGGGGCTTAGTGTATTAGATATGGCACATCCATAATAGTTAGAGTGGGTTTCTTTAGGCTTGGCATTCATATTCGATCTAAAATTCGCTGCAAGCAGATATAGTAGCTGTGACGTAGTGCTTAAGTCTGTGTATTGGTCAGAGGTAGATGGGATATCTTTGTGGGTGGAGATATAATTCTTGGGATCTTCGTGATTGTGGCGGGTTGTTTGTGTGGGGTTAAATATAATTAGTCTTGTAGTCTATTATGGGAATAGTATATGTTGAGAGTCTGATGGTTTGGGTGTAGTGATCTGCGTCGGGAGGCTAAGTTAGCTCGAGTTTGTAATTTGTCCGTCAGTATAGTGAAATGCGTTACGTGAACTTGCAGTGAATTAATCTAAATAAGCGTTTGTTTGGATATCACGTTAAAATATGTGTACTCTTTATTTTCGATCTTTCTTAGTACTTGTTTTAAATTCACGTAAATACATTTAGTATAGCAGAGTGACACGCCCGTTATAACAGACCTAAATAGATATCACTAAATTAGCATTTCCTGCTTGTTCTTGTGAAGCAAGTGTTGTTGTACGCATGATTATTGGATGCAGCTACGGAGGTAGGGGGCCTCGAATGCAGCTGTGTTGATATTGATACCGCAATGGCCTCAAGTGTTGTCGTAGCGGACTTAAGTGTTGTCATAACAAATTCAAGTGATATCGTAGCGGGCACAAGTCGTAGCATCCGTAAGTGTTGTTATAATGACTGTAACAACATTGCAAGGCAAGGGTTTAACAACATAATCTTGACTGACTTGATATCCATTTCAAGGCATTAGCATCTTATTTCTTAATGATATTACCAAACACATTGATCATTCAAATATTCAAATTAACAATAGTCGAAATTTCAACATGTTTTGCACCGGTGATTTTTGTGTTTCAATAGTTTTTTACTACATTTAATCGATAGTTATTGGTTTGAGAAATGACGATTATTGGTTTCATTTATTATTATCACCGTTGCGACTGATTGTTATATGATTCATTTTACTATGTTAGTGAATGTGATTACATAAGCAGACGGATTAACTATAGTAATTGTAATTACTAATTCAGTTACCAGTATTGATAATACCGAGGGGTTATCTTTTGAATTCTTAGATGCAAATAATATGATTATAATTGTTGGGCTATGAAATTCGATCTCACAAAATAGTTGACGATTTAGATTGTCTGACCAATTTATACATTCAAAATTATAAATATATATTAATTGTTAGACAATAAGTATGTTAGGATTACACATGCGTCATTAGGGGTTATGATGGGCTGAGAACTGCTTAGGAATTCACTTTTATAATCTTGCTATTAAGATGATAATCGGTTATGTTAATCTAAGATGGTTGTGTCGTCCGTCACAGAGGTCGCGCAGCTTGATAAGCCAGCCCAATAATAATATGTATTATAACTTCCGGAATTTAGAGTGAAACATGAAGGAAACATTCGGGATGAAAAATCAAATCCCGGGATATGGGATATAGGATAGGGTCTACTAGGGCGGTTGAGGATAAGGGTTAGAATATTGGCAACACGTGCATGACTTTAGGGATGCAGGGAAGGTCAGGAAGACTCCCCACCCCCATTGTTTCTTCATGAAAAGGAGGTGGTAGAGTTTTTGTTTAACTTTCAGCCAAAATCACCAAGTAGAGACGTTTGATGCTGTAGATAAAAGGTACTTTTTGGAGAAAAAAAAGACCCCTTTCGTGAATTCTTGACGTTTGAAGTTAGAGGCCACTCTCTTCTCACCATATTCATAGCCCTCCCCACTTTGGAAGAAATATTTTCTCTTCCATTTATTATTTAAATTTCTAATCGTTACAATGCAGCTGCAGTTAAGTTAATTCTTGGTGTGGATTTTTCTTTGGAATCTTTACATTTTGGGTATTTAGATTTCGCGTGTTTTATTTGTCATTAAAATATTCGAGAAGAAGGTACACGCTTGTAATTCGTATTTATTGTTTTGTATAATCAGTAGTTTTTGGGATTACAGCGTCCGATTAGTTTAGAACAAGTTGAATATGAACATAAAAACACAGCGGTATTTCGAGATCGGGTTACGTGATTATAATTATGTAAATAATGCATAAAACGTTTTTGTTGATTATGAACTGATTTGCATGTTTAATTTGTAATCAATGGTGTTTTAGTTCCTATAGAAGAGTTATGTAAATTAGATAAATTAAATAACAATTAATTATTTTGAAATTTATCAATGTGGAAAATTTTAAATAATATTTCTAATTTTGAAAATTTTTGAATTTTTCGAATTAATTTTATCGGTTTATTGGGTAAACAGTAAGCAATCGGTCTATTGTTGAATCGTCGGACGAAAAAGGTCGGGCTGACCTGCCCGTCGGCTAGGCTGACGTCGGCGTGATGTCGGCCCAGGTCGGAAAGTCAAGCGGAGTTGACTCGGTCAAAAGCGAGTCCTTTCGTTTATGATTTCGTTGACTCTGCAGTCGAGTCGAGTTGGCGTGACATGACAGAGCACGTCTTGTTTTCGGTGACCGCGTGGCATCGCGTGTCACCTACCACGTGGCACCCAGCGTCGTGATGGCGTCTTGGAAAGCAACCGGGCAGTTCATACGTTCAAACTCATTTTGAACATGTGGGCTACACGTTTGGGCCCTGGTCCAGCATCTGATTTGTGCTTTGGGCTATTGGGTTGGGCTGATGGACTAGATTGGGCCGGTTGGGTTGATCCATGCGTTTTGGCCTGATGAGCGGTTCGCGGTTTGGGCTTCTTCTGGGGTAGTTGAACTGGTCCAATATTGATTTTAATTGGATTGAATTAAAATTTAATGGAGTCGGTGGAGTTTTGATTTGATCAGCTTCAATTGATAGATTTTTATAGAATTGATTTATTGAAATTATTTAAATTGTGTTTAATTTCTTGTTGAAAATTATTTTAATCAATTTATTTTAACCACATTAAATTAGTTCTAATAAGATTAGATTAAATTCAATTATTTATTGAAATTAATTGAAACAAATGAATTTAATTCATTAAATTCTAATTATGATTAGGTTTAATTATAATATTTCGAATTTGATTTAATTAATTTGAGGCCTTTGATTATTACAAAATTAGAGTTTCAAATTAATGTAGGAATTAATCGGCATAAGTGTAAAAATAGTATTTTTGGAAAATACTAGTTATTTTTATATTGGATATTAACTTAACATGTTATTAATATTAGATATTAATGACACATTTGATATTAAGTATTAATGTAAGATGTTATTAATATTGGATACTAATAACACATTTTAATATAAGATATTAATCTGACATTTGTTAATCTGAATATTAACAACACACTATTAATAAAATATCAAATAAACAACATAATTAGATTACTAGTGATTTTATACATAGATAAATTAATTGGTTATTTTATTTTGATGAATATTTTTGACATAAATATAATATTACTCTTAAATGCTTACATTCATCTTATGTATGTTAAATGTAATATTGACTATTTATCATGCATGATATAATACATTATATTTGATGGATGTCATGGACTTTATGATATAATATTATATTATATAGATAATATGGCCTATAGATATTAATCTACCTAAGGTGTGTTAGTTTTGTATTTATAGAAATGTATTAAAACTTGAGATAATTAATTGTAAGTAGTTGTAATTAATTATTAGATATTGATCCACCTTAGAGGATAGGTCAACAGGAAAATGATTTATGAAACTGAAACATAGTTTATAAATATGCTTCGTATTTATATCGTGATTTCCAATATATATTTATATTTTCTTATGATTCGTAGTATATGCTTTTTGTATTTGATTGATATGTTTGACATGATCGTAAAGAGTTAATAAATATAACTAATCGCTAATGAAAAGTAGTTAATGTCATACCAAAATATAAAAAGTTGGGTTAGGCTACGCTTTTGTGTGATTTCTTGGAATGCAGTGACGTGCTCATCTGGGATGTCGTCCCGATGGAATAGTCGAGCTTTTTCAGAACTCGAACTTACACTTTTCATTACGGTGCATTCGATTATATTTGATGCAACTCAGCGGATTTTCAATATCAAGCATTGGGTCCGTTGACATAAGAGGTTCTTAATATAATTACAGGTGAACTATTAGTAGCAGCGAAAGTCGTGATGGTCGCTAATGTGTGATTGTCTGACTTTGCTTGTGAGCTTAAGTCGAAATGTGATGAGTGCTGTCGTCCGGTTTATGTTATGTGGCTTAGCGATATACTTTGAGTGTTTAGTGGGATTGAAACACAGTATGTTTGTTACATTATCGATCATAGAATATTATATGACATATAGATTAAGTTGTTAACTTTGTATTTTTACATTTGCTTGATGCATTTATGGAATTACTTTCGCCTGCGAATGATTTTTGGTCGACAAAAGATATGTGCTAAATGACCTAGTGCTCGTTTACGAGCACATTGAATATGTAATACATAATGAGCTCCAATTACTCCAAATGATTCAGATATGTTTGGGTGTGACCGACTCTGATAGGTATTTGATGCGATTCCGTATAACTCATCAATTTATGTTGACCCTTTATGAACATGTCACCGATGTTAAGTCGAGGATGTCGGATCATGATCGATTTATACTCATCTGAGACTACTCCTTCATGAGGTGTTGAAGGTTAAGAGCAAAATGTTGCAGCACGATCAGCGTGAAGGTTGGAAGAATCATGTTACGGAATGTGAGATTGATTGAGTTATTCGATTTTCTTGAATCCCAATATCTCCGAATTGAGCTTAAACATAATCATGATTACTACCCGGCAAGGTATCTAATTTATTGAATACGATGGATAGAAAGCAATGAAGGAAGCTTTGGGCATTTCCGTGAATGATATCTAAGGATAAGGAGGAATTCCTTGAGCGTTTCACCCTACGATTTTAGTTTACAATGCAAGGGAATGAACAAAGGGAAGCGACGGATGATAATGAGGATGGACATAAATGACCACCTTGATCGTCAAAGGGAAATCCCATTAAGGACTTTTCCATTCCTTTGTGAGAGCGTGATTAAATCAGCGGATGCTGAGAGATGTATGCATTTTATGACTTGTGATCTTCACTTTCTATATCAATGCTTGTTGATATTGTATATAGCCCATATTTCTGGTATGCGGAAAATTAGAATAGAATATCATTGAGATGGAGTAGGCGCAGCGGATGAGGAATGGTTTAAGCGTCCGACCCGGGAAGACTAAATTTGTCGTTTGCTTCGAGACACATATTTTATATTGTCACACAAAACTACAACTTCGATTAGGAATCTTAGCATTGTTATATTTTGAACATAAATGATTTTTATGTTTAAGATTAATTCACTTCAATTGACTATTAATCTACACATGAAAATTGCAAGCGGTATTTAAATCTCGTTATGTTGATTTGACCCGACATAAATATCATAACGTATCTTGATTAGATTTCAAGTAAAAGGACTTGAAATCTAAAATCTCCTAAGATAATATGAATTATAAAAGTATAATCACACAAATGAAAGATCATAAAGATGAAATCTTTGGAATCATATATTTAGAGTATATGATTAAATGTGAATAATACTTAGAATTCATAATAGGGCAATCATTAATTAAAATTAAATATTTAGAATAAACTATTTATTAAAATCATAAATAATATTTATGAGATCAATAAATAAATAATACCGCTCTGGCATTATTCTTGAAATGCATTAGTAAAATATAATTGTATATGTTCACTAATTTGTCCTCGTATTTCGGAAATCTGATAAGTATATTTGAATAATTCCAAATGGATAGAGTTGGCTTAAAAGCGAACATTTAATATTCTTTGACATGTTAAAAGAAGTATATTCTTAGATGAACTAGATATATCTAATAATATAGAGATTACATATTCTCTTGAGTTAACTTTCGAACCAACATAGCAACCAATCGACATCAAAACGTCGCATTAGATGTGATATGAAATTGTTCCATAATAGTCAAATTCGATCTTATATAACTTTCACCCAAGTCGAACACTTAACAAATATAAGACTTGAACTTGTTGTTACCGCAATGGCAAGTCTAATAAAAGGTGATGCTTTTAAGATATAATCATGAACAAAAATGATGATGGTTTTTGATTTGTATGATACGGAATAGTTTAAATATTAGAATATAGATTTGAATATTAGCAGATTTACTCTAAGATAAGCTAGTCTATCAAGGGAATAAATAGCTATCCATAACCATGAATGATTAATGGAATGAAAATGTCCATGTTTACAATATTCGGTGATAAGCGGGGAATTCATCGAGTCAAAATTTGATTCTTGTCTTTGGAGAAATTCTTATTAATCATAAATATTTTCAAATCATCGAATCTACAGTTGATATATACACAAGTTAATGAATAATTGAAATAGTTTGAATTCGTTAATGGAAACTAGTATTCTTAGCTGTAGGCAGAAGGTCGATGGAGGCTGCGTAAGCGTCGTGTTTTAGTATGAAAGGCATTACTAATGATAGAGAATGCTTAGCGTCTTAGATTGTGTATGGTTTCTCATAAAAAGATCAAGGAGGATAGCTCGAATATTTAGGAATTAGTAGAGATCAATTGCTAAACTCAATAAGTTGAGTTATCGCTTATCTTGATAAGGCATCTAACTAGGATCCAAATGAATCTCTTAAAGAAAGAATCTTTAAGAATCTGACTTTTAATCTCTTTATAAAGTTGTATAGATGGAAAGAAGAGCAATGAAAAGGGATTATATTTGTAACACAACAAATGAAATTCTTGAACACGAAACTAGAGTATAGTTACAACACGAAGTTGTGAATAAGAAAGCGGAGTCGGATTATAACTACAATGAGTAATCTTGAAAGGTTGCCTAGTTTGATATCTACAGTAGGCTGCGGGAAGCTAGAGAATCAAGATCTCGTTATTGATCTGAGTAATAATATCGGATAATGACAACTTTCTACTTTAATAGTTGAAAAATAGAAGTGCGTATGTGCATAAAGTTGATAACAAAGAACAACGTTTAATTAGGCGCGGTGATGCTGTTGAGTATAAGCGTATTAAGAAGAAGTAATGTTTTCTCTCGTGCTTAAGTGGTGCTAGATTTAGTGGGAGGCATCCTTTCGTCTAAATATCATAAGCAACCGTTATATGACAATGCTTTTGAATAAAGGCTTGGTGCCGAGTCCCACATCATTATTATGGATAATGATGAGTATATATAAAATATACACAACCGTTACTATAAGTATGAAACTTGATTGAATTCCGCAATCTAATGTTATTTTTGGAGAGGTTTTGGATCGTAGTCAAACAAGAAAACCTCCCAACAAGCTAAAGAAAACAAGGCGGTCGTCCTAGTTGGAGGTGTTCATTGAGCGAAATCAAATGCAAACGGCATGGCAGCGATTGTGTTGATCATTTCTTGCATCAAAGGGTATGAATGCACTGCAATCAATCACGTGAGTTTACGATCTTTGAAATAGTTTGGGCCGTATTGCGGACAATGACTGCGTCGTGAGAACTTGGAAGATAGAATATTTGTGTCCTAAGAAGCATCTCATGAGCTTATGTTAGTGCGATTCTTAGACTTGAGTATTGAGTTTAAGTAGATGCTTTGGAGTAAGGTAATACTTAACATCTCCCAAAAGTCCCTGCAGAGGAGGAGGATCGTAACTTGACATGTGTTGGGTATCTTCTGAGTATAAATGAAAACACAGATCTGATAAGGATTAAATGCGATGGAAAATACTATGGAAAACTTGTTTAAAACTTAAACAAAATATACGGGAGATCATTAAATTGTATAAATTCGAACTTCTGAAAATATATAATGCATATATAATATGAATATATATATTATATATATATATAATGAATTGACACTTATAGCCTTGACGAAAAATATCCTGGCTTGACCTTCATGAAGCCTCGGCTTTGAATTCGATATACGGCCTTGATTGATAGTGTACCACAGATTAGTCCTTGCCCCGGAGGAGTTGAATCAGCGAGTTTGATATAATAAGATTGACATTGGATGAATCAAATAAAACACAACTTGTTTTATTTCTTGAACAAATTAAACTCACTGCATTTGGGAAGAGAGGGCAGAAATTTCATTGAGGAAAAATTAGGCCTCACTTGAGGCTAGGGTTTTTGGTTGCTTAGGTTTTTTCATGTAAAGCCTTGTATTTATAGAGCTTACATAAAAAACCTAACCCGTTAACTAACGAGCCAAACTTATTAAGCAAAAACCTCCATTTATTTAATTAGTCTTATCATTTACAATACATTGAGCTTATGAAGTCAAATAAATAAACTCAACGGAAACTCATTAATTAATCGATCAAGTTTAATTAAACAAGTTCGATTAACAAAGAAGCTAACTAATTGATCTAACAAGTCAATTAATTCAAGCTTATCCAATTTATTTACATTACGCGTGTAATGTAATTATCCCCAATTAAGAATCTGCGTTGATTACAATCAACTTTGATTTAGCAAATGTAATTTTTATTTCATACATCAAATACAACTCAATCGTTGTATCTTAGGGGTTCAATGAGTTCGGTTGCGATTTTTGAGCTAGTGGTCCGAACCTATTTCAAATATTCTCTTAAAGGTGAACCTAAATAGGTTCGGTTTCGATCGGTTCGATCTAGCAAGTTCCCATCGATTCAGTTCGATTTCGGTTAAATTTCGGTTTGAGACATTTTGAGCATAGTCTTGAACTCGAGAAATTAAGTCCTTAAACTAGATTTAACCACTTGTAAGAGATTGATGAACTCCTTTTTAAGATGAATTATACAATTTACATACTACATTGTCTAGCAATAGGTATTTTTACATATGTATTTTATGTGTGGTTTTAGAAAGATTTATATATATTTTTATTTCATTATACCAATAATGAACAAAGTTAAATCTAAATTTCCACTTCTTAAAATGTACACATGCAAATACTACAAGATCTTGAAAAGGATAATAAATAAAAATTGAAAAATCTACACAAAATTTAGAAATCGGTTCGGTTCGGTTATTTCAAAGGCCGAACCTAAATTAGTTCGATTCCGATCGGTTCCAAAAATTTCTGTTATTTTCGGTTCGGTTCGATCGGTTTTGTATTTTGTTGGCGCCCACCGAGTATGCGTGTGGCCTTACAGGCTCGAGATAATAACGATCGTATAATAATATAATAGACCATTAATATTATTACTTGATTTATGCATGAGATCTAGCAATGCGGCATAACCACCAGTATTATCGTGAGCCGACAGTTTACAAATACTATGGTTGAATGTTCGTTTATGTAATCACGTTATTTAAGTAGTAAATGAATTGTTCTGTGATTGTAAATGGGCATAATAAGCTAGACTCCCCTTGTTCGACAACTCATGAAAAGGGAAGGTGGTAAGTTTTGCTTAACTCTCCATAAAAGCCTAAAAAGTAGGACATTTGTTACTATATAAGTGTCGCTTTTTTGGAGAAAAAGAAATTTGCTCGCATGAATTCTTGACATTTTGAAGTTAGATAATTCTCGTCTCACTTCGCCATTCTCGCCGCCTCCCCCACTTTGGAAGATAAATATTTTCTCTTCCATTTATTGCTTCGTTTAGCTTTATTAGTTCTAGTAAAACAAACGCGGAGGAGTTTGGGTTAATTCTTTGGTGTGAGCGTTCTTGGAGATACTCTATTTTAGATTATTAGAACTGCTATATTTTATTTGCCAGGTAAAATGTTCGGAAAGAAAGGAATACACTTGTAATTTGTATTTTGTATTTTTATATAATCCGTAGTATATGGGATTCGCATTCGATTAGTTTAGAACTAATAAGATATGAATATAAAAATAGCAACAATTTTTACGCAGAAATACTTTATACGGCTCGGCTTCCCGATGCCAGCTAACTTGTAATGATGACATTTATCATTATTTTTGTCATCGCTTCTTGGGCAGCTTTGGGGTTGTAGTGGTTGTATTAGCCTTCAGCTGGCCGCTTCCTTTTGAGCTTGTTCTTGTTACGTACCATCAGGCAGGTTAATAACTTTGCCGCTTCTTAAGGTTCTCGCAGCATTGGTGATCATCTTATGCGACTCAGATAACGACTTATGAAGCGTGCGTGTTGAAGTTCATCACGAAGTTCTTTGAGCGAGTCGAACCTTGATTTGAATGATGTCTCTTTGTTAGCTCCGCAGCGATAGCGAGGCTGAGTGAGTCTAGTCTTTCGACCCGGCCTTGTGTCTTGATGACATAGGGACTCGCCGGGTTTTCGTTGACTTACGATCAATGAGGGCCTGAAAAACGTGCTCGTGCACCAACATTGTTTTCCGGTTGCGATATGTCTTATAAGCATCGATATTTTCAAATTGGGCTGAATTCGATTCCATGTTAATGACACTAGGCATTGGACGTCAGTGGCGCCATCCCATATGCTGGTGGCCAGAAGCCCCGAGCACCATGCGTCGCTTAGCCGGAGGTTGGGGAGGAAGCACGGGTCGACACGTATTGAATATACCGGTTTAGAACTATTCTCAGTTCTGGCCCGATCTAGGAAGTTAATGCCATTCAGTTTGCATTTTTCAATGGATCGGAGGTTTTCGAGTTCTGCCCAATTGTTGATGTGTTTAACTTCTGACATAAGATATGCAAACAAGCAACTGATTCGGTTTTCATTTATAAGAATATTTGTCTGAAATAATAGAACATAAATACTAGTGCTTACAATCCCACTGAAAAATACAAAGTATACCAAGACTTTCATATGATCGATTCTCAATCATATGGGTAGGTGATCATACACTAATTATGATTAACATAATTCTTGGCATCACTAAAAGTTCTACATGACTGTATTAGTGACCTTTTTGTCCCACGGTCAGATGTTAGACATAAATGCGCTTAAGTAACCAAAAACTACTGATGACAATTCAGAATGGATGGATCCAAGCCTAAGACTTTCTCGGAATCGCTCGATGTCCCGTGACGGCATCGAGAGAGCGTGCGTTTGTTATGCTAACATACCGTTCCCACACAAGTGACCTGCAGGCTTTAGAGTTTGGTGTGACAATATTACCCAACTTAATGGTGTGATTAGTTATTTTTAGTGATACTTATGATTATCTTTGAGATATATATTTTATCAAGCCAAATTTACATCTACATCGATCATGAGACTAAATGTAGGATATGTGATCGACTTACGAATGAAAATACGAAACTTATACTAGTTAACTAGCTTCGTTAACCGTTTTTAAGATTAGCGACTTCTCTGAGTGGGTCTTTCCGTCTTTTAATTAATTATATATACATCTAAATAATAATTGAATTCTGGAAGTCGTTTCATTTAGGCAAAACAATACATGCCGTATTTCATAAAATACAAATAAATTAAATGTGGCATAAATCTGCGTAGCGTCGTATTTTAAAAATATATAATATGCATGAATAAATTAATTATCTTAATTATATTTATACGTGTGATAGCATGAATTAATATTGAGCGAGTACAACTTCCATGATATATACTATTGTCTAGTTATCAAATAATATAAACGGTTTAATTACTTATTCAAAGTTGAATCTAATTGAATTTAAATTCAACTTGAATTTTGTATCGTATATAAGTATTTAATTATCGAATAATTCTATACTTATATTTAAATATTTTCCAAAATTCAATTAATCTAATCCAAATTAGAAAAATTTAATTGCTTATAAATTAAATTGAATAGAATTAATCAGAGATGAAATTAGTTTGAATGAAGTTAATCGATGTCAAATATCTTATGACAGAAAGTCGCTTTAGAACGATAAGCAGGCCGAGCCAAAAGCTGGCCCGAGCAAGGTTCAAAACTCAATGTTAGAGTCTGGGAAGTGAAATTTCGCCTGAGGGTGGTGGTGGTCGTGTGGCGTCATACCGCTCAGAAATTGTTGGGTGAGTCGAATTAAATGTCTTGACTCGGTGAATAATTTTCTGAGATATAAAAATTAATCGAAAAATTATTCTAGTATTAATATATTAATTTGGCCATTGCTTGTTAATCATATTTAATTCATGCATAAACGTAGTTAAGGTGAGGAAGCGAAATATAGCATATATTCGAATTATGGAACTCATGAATAAATATTAATTACATAAATACAATCTAGTAACACGGTTACGTACGCTATTGGTGGTCCCCAGCATAAATAATATTCAAACATCTTATGGATCTGAATCTCGCGGTCATTTCTTAGTTGTATAAATAACGAATTAAAGAGGCAGAGAAAAAGTATGTGCAGATTCTTTGATTTATGAGAATAATAGCGACGGAATAATATAATGAGCCCACGGCGTCAAAGCGAGGTGGAGTCTAAGATCGTCCGCTTTTGACGGCGAGCAAGTCTGCCAGGAGTTTTGCTGTTTAAAATATTAAGCTGTAGGCGAAGTTGAGCAGAATAATCGAAAGGGATTTTAACTCTTTGGTCGCGACTAAAAGAGGGAGGAGGAGGGCTTTTTTACCTTTCACTATTTACGAGAAGGAGAGTGAATCTGCAAAGTGAATGGCTTGATTTTTATTTCTCAGCGTCCTTTACATAGACACCCGAAAATCCTACGTTTTGGAAGCCCTCGAAGAAGTAGCAAAAACTCTTTCCCTCACTCCATGGAGTTAGTCGAACACAGGCGAGCTCGAGTATTCCACTCTTTATCAGCTAAAATCAAGGCGTACCGTGTGGAGAAGAGAGCGTTACGGGTTGCTGTCGCCTTTATTTAGTAGATTATGGGGTGTTTTCCAGCGATTAAGTTTCGCTTCAAAATGTTCTTTATCTTTATTACGGTACACCCCCAAGCTAGAAAGTTATAATTAAATTGTAATTTCGATTTCGTTGTATGTGTGTGTGGCATATAGGCTAGATTGATAAAAGTCATATACTAATAAATGTTTACCGAACATTATTTGATAGTATATTGATTATGGCCGGGCCTGTAAGCCAATACATGGCCGCAGTAATAACGTCAGTATCTAATATGAACATTGTCATCACGATCGGTATATATACGAACTTAAATTTAAATGAGTTGTCCCGGTTATCTAATCGAATTGTTATTGGGCATTATTTGAAATGCTCTACGTATTCACGGCAGTTAAACCCGGTAACCCTTTCGATACTTTTGAGCTTCGATTCTGGCGCTGACTAACTTTATCGATATTACCGGGTAAAAATGATGTCGATACCCGATTATCCCTCAGAATAAAGTACATGTACCCCAGATACCCCATTAAAATCCGATTCATTTACATGTTCTTATACAAATGGGCCAATTAATCGTTATGCGTTTGATCTTGGCAAAAATTTATTTCGATACTATTTCATTGACTTCAAGAGTCGTATTCGAGTAAAAAACAAGCTCTGAAGCAACCAGGTAGTTACATAACTCGCGCTAAAGTATCTACTCGATCGAGTTATCGATGCAGAAGCTGAACATTTAATAACACGCTGGTACTTTCTCGAAGTACCAAATGACTATTTTGCCTTTAATTGAAAGTTCCTCAATTCTACGATCTTCTCTCGTTTAAAATACGTGATCATCCCAGAAATTTTCTTTTTAATAGTTGATTGCGGGCTAAATTTCATACAGGCATCGGCCCATGGAAAACGTTTGAATAGGCGCTTGAGCTTTTCGAATAGGCTGGGGTGATTTTTTGCAGGAAATTTTGAAAAAGTATTTTTGGCACCTAAACTCTACTTTAATAGGTAACACTAAGGCAAAATAGAAAAATTATATATATTGCACTTTATGGATCTTTTTTAAAATAACAAACACTTAATTGGATCAATTTTTAATAATTAATTTTAATTAATTCAATTAAAAAATAAGCAACGTCAATTTCAATGCTACCGCCCCGGCATGCATGTTGATATAGTTTTTCTGATACCGATATAGTTTTTCTGATCTCTTAATAAAATATTTTTCATCTAACTTGATAAATACATTTAAAATTGAAGGAATAGTACTTTTAAATAGGGGAACATAATATTAATTTCACTTCTAAAAGCAGCTATTATGTGGTGAATATATGAAGCAGCAATATCTGTAGCCTTTGACAAGTAATTTTAGTGAAATAACCAATTTTCTTACTTGATGAAGCTTTAATTCTTACGAAACTTTGCGAATAGGGAGAGCCAATGATAAATTTATTAAAGCCCGTAACGTTTGGGTGTGTGTATAACAATTTCGATGAATATCTTAATGGGAGTTAGCAGTCAAATTGAGAATTAAATCTTCCACTCCCATTCAAGATTCAAATTTCATTTGATAACACCCCCACCCCCACCCCACCCCACCATGCTTGTTCCAATGGAAAAACGCCTCCGTTCATCTCTCCAATCTTCAGCCGAAGAATTCCTGAAATCCGCCACAAATTCAACAACATCCATCAAATCAATTAAACCCAATTTAAAATACTAATCCACACTATTAATCCCTCTTCACTAATCACCTCTAGTCTCCCTTCCTCTCTCCATCTCTTCATTTCCCAATCAATCAATCATTTCAAAAATTCCTCCGCTCTTTCGCCCGATACCCCCCCTCCTAAACGCTTCCGAAAAAACCCCGACCCGAGACAATGTACTGTGCGATCTCTTCAGATTTTAACCTACATTGTGCAATTATGTGTGACACATCCGAAGGAGTTGTTTTCAGGGGGTGATTTGTTTCCGGTTGCTAGTTTGTTGCATGATAATTTGATTTTGTTTGAGTCTGAGGGGGATTTGTTGAGTGAGATAGCACATTTGTGTGAGGAGTGGTGGAAATGGGGTTTGGTGGGGAAGGAGTCGTTGATTTCTCAGTCGTTGCCTGTTTTGCTTTCGAAATCGTTGATTTCCAAGAGGAAAATTGACGTGCATCGAGTTTATGTGCTTCGGGAGGCGTTTAGTTTGTTTGATTTTGAGGATGAGAGTATTGAGGATTTGCGGCATTTGCTTATTCGGTGTTTGATTTCCCCGATGTATTTGAAGTCCGAGGAAGGGAGGAAGTTTGTGGTGTTTATGTTTGGGTTGAGTGGGCAGCTAGTGAAGGAGGTTTTGGCTATGGTGAAGAGTCAGATTCCGTTCGGGCGAAAATCAATGTTGGAAGCGTATGGGGAGATCGTGTTCAAGGCGTGGAAGGCGATGGAGGGGGAGGCGAAAGATGAGATTGAGAATGGGTTTCTGCAGGGGTTGATTGAGAGTGCTATATATGCGGGTACATTGCAGCTTTGTTCGTCGATTAGGCGAGTTTTGGGTTGGTTTATTAGTCAAAGGACTGTTGAAGGTGTCGAAAAGCTACTCTTTCGCCTTGCTGAGCCATTGATCTTTCGGTCTCTGCAGGTAATTTGTTTCTCGCTTTTGATAGTCTTTTTATATATAATCTATGTGGTTAGGACTTCGGAGTGTTGTTGTTAAGGAGCCGATTCAAAATGGATTTCTAAAAATCCGGTTCAAATCGAAAATCAAGTCACAATTTCCTTGGAAGCTTAATGTAGAGGATATAAATTATGAATGTAGTTAATGGGAAAAGCTTTCAAGAGGTTAGGGACCATTTTTCGCAAAGTTAGTTTCATTAATTATATATAAATATATTTTTGTTTCAACGGTATATTTTCCATAAAAGATAAATTTCTTTTAGCAAAAGCTATTTTGCTTGTTATCCTCGTCAGCTCGCTTGCTAATGGATCTTCCTGTTTGCTCTTAGCAAGTTGAGTACGAGCAGTATTTTCAGCTTGCTACGCCTTAACGAGTTGCTAATCTGACTCGATAAACTTACCAACCCCAGCATGTACTATATCTGCTCCACTCGTTGACATCTGTAACTATGTTGCAACTTTACCTCGTTTTCTTCCTTCTTGTATCTACATGATTGGAGTTATGCAGCATGGATGAGAGTGCATAACATTACAATTTCTATTCAAATATATCATCTGTTGGGTATTGACAAGTATTATTTCACATTATGACAGGTTGCTAACTCAAATGTTCGCCAAAATGCTTTGAATTTATTACTAGATTTGTTCCCTTTCGAAGATCCAGATGCCACAAAGGATGTCAAAGATTCATTGTTTGAGAAACAGTTTTATCTGCTAGAAAAATTAGTTATGGATGAATGTTCAGGCGTAAGAGTTGTAGCTGTGGAAGGTTGTAGTCGAATCCTGAACATGTTTTGGGAAATTATTCCTTCTCAAATAATCACAAAGATCATTACAAATTTTTTTGATCAGATGTCATACGATTCATCCACTGAAGTAAGACTTTCTACAGTGAACGGTATAATATATCTACTTGGAAATCCGTTATCTCACGAGGTCTTGAAAGTACTTTTACCTAGGCTCAGACACTTGATTGATGATGATGCTGTTTCAGTCCGCAGTGCTGTCGTAGACCTCCTTCTTTGTCTGAATGATATTCGGAATTTCCAGTTTCATAAGGTATCAAATAAGATTGTTGATGTTATGCTGGACTTACATTTCATTTTTGACAACTTTTTGTCTTTTAATCTCTGCCACATTTGCCAATCATTTTGTGAAGGTGGTACCATTGGATTTGCTATTGTCTAAACTCGCAACTGATCAACCACTTGTTGGGAAGAAAATCACTAAACTCCTTATACCATCGTATTTCCCTGAAAAAGTAAGCGAGGAAGAAGCATGTAAACGTTGCCTTATGCTCGTTAAAAGGTCTCCTACTGCTGGGGCTAGATTTTGTGAATTTTCCTTATCAGAAGGAACATCTTTGGGATCTCTTATGAAGCTCTTCGAACTCCTTCTTAGTTTCATCTTATCACCTGAAAAGCTGGCTGCAGAACACTTGGATGCTTTACTTACTGCAGCTTCGTGCCTATGCAAACATTTGGTGAACAATAAAAACTTCAAGGTGGCTTTACGAGATAACTTATCTAGCCAAAATCTGAAACACCTGTTTGCTATTGCATCAACTGCACAAGCTCAATCATCTGTGTGCGACATTGTTTCTGCCATTTCTCCAGATGCTGTTGATGATCTTTTCGAAGATTGTATGAAATTAATATTAAATTGTTCTGGCTTAACTGATAGTACAGAAAAGCAGGGTGGAATGCGGGCTGCACATAAGATGGTGATCTCATGTAATTGGTTCGAGGATATGTTAGAAGCCATAGCAGTAAATCTACAAAAGACTGTCTCAGCATGCAATTTCAGATTTAGTAGAAACACTTCAGGAGCTAAGAAGAGATCGAAGTCGTCTAAAAAGTTGCCCAAGACTATCAAAAGTTTTGATGATGATTATGCTATTGCTGCAGGATTAGCCTGGCAAATTAAGGATCTACTTGTATCTGGGAATACGAGAAATGTGGTTCTGTTATCTCCACATTTGGTTGCAGTTTTTAATGCTGTTAAAGCGATATCTGAGATTAGCATTTTACAGTGCATGCAGTGTGATGCCATGAGTGCATCTCCTGTTTCAGCATACACAGCTCTTGCCCTGCACATGTCTCTTAACAATATCAGCATAAACGGATCCAAAACTCCAAACGTAAAAAGGAAACACGAGGTAAGTGACGTTTATGCCTTTTCTTTCAAAATTGCCGAAATAGTAAAAACATGATAAATAGGAGTCTTTTACTTTTGCTTCTTTAAAGTAATCCGGATTTCACTACTTGCTTCTTTTGATATAATTCCAGAAACCTGCAGTGGAGTTGACCATGGATAATATTTTCAGCTGTACAAATAAGCTATTCAGACCGGATGCTTCAGGAATGTGTGGTGAGTCAAACTCCAACTCGAAGCATGAATATAATGTTTTCTACTTTTCTCATGCTATGAGCAGAACCAATGGATAGATAAATCAAGTTTTGGCTTGATTGGTAATAATTAAATCATTTTGTGCTTTCACTATCATTGCCACATATAGTAAAAAATTGATTTGTGCCAAAATCTCTGGCGTCACAAGTTGTTATCAGTCAGTCGGAAGTTTCCCCCGTCTCAATTCAAGATCAGAGCTATCATTGTGCTCTCCTGTCAATAGTATTTCAGTAAACTTGTGACAATTTTTTGTTTGAAGATACTGACATTTTCTTTCGTCACGTCTTTTGTATTTAATAACCCTGGATTATCTTTAGGGTGCAGCAGTGTCGTTAATTGTTAATTTTTTCATCTTTTTCTCAATACATACCTAGTCTGAGATCTTCACGGCGTGGCTAATTAACGTTTTGAAAATGTTTGAACCTTCCTACTATTCCATGCTTGATTAGGTTAAATCTAAACAGAAAAGAATTATCCGTGCTTTTGACTAATGTAAGTCTGTCTACAATGGCAGGACCTATTGCCACTAATGGAAAAAGGGTATCAAATCTTCTGAAGATTCTGACAGCAATTATGAAGTTCACTGTTGATACTGCAATGATGGATCTTATTTCTTCTTGTCGAGAGATATCATTGAAATTCTTGCTGAAGTGCATTCAGTTTGTAGTATTCAATTTAAAGAAGTTCTCTAGTGATCTTATGCAGTTAAGGAAAGAGGAGATTACTACAGTATTTCATTGTTTGAAGAGTTCAATCACATATTCAGCTAAATTCCTAAACGTTGCATTTGCAAATTCTTCCGAAGATTCTTCACCTACAGGTTGTTACCATCTTGCCAATGAATTGCTGAACATTATTGTCACAGCAGAAGAATGTTTGGGTTACATGTATGCTGTTCGTCTCCATGCTGTAATCAAGCCTTGGATGCCAGATATAATTATTTCCCTTGGATCTTTGCATTTACTCAACCCAGCTTCCGTTGAAACCATTGCAACTGATGATGCTATATCAAGTTGTCCAATATGGTTATCTGTTTTAGCTAAAGTTGAACTGTGCGAGCTAATAGATTCAGCTGCTGATAAAGTGTCCCAAGAAGAGGGTTTCATTGCCTTTAGGAAGCTAATGAAAATGATACTTGAGCAGTTAAGGATGAATTACGATGTGTTAGATGCAGTAGGATCAGCACTCCTCGGTGTTGCACAACTAGCTCTGGAAAGGAGCGATTTGGACCTTCTTCTCGGGCTATTATGCTTTATCTGTGTGAAGTTGATCAAATGCGACGACCAACATCAAGGACATCTTAAGACGATGTTGGCAATGTTGGATAACATGTATCATCTAATAGAGGCAGAAACTGAGAAGCCGAGCATCAACGGAGACAGTAGCCTTAAATTACAGAAAGCAAAAGCATTGCTTGAACAGATTTGGATGAATTACTCCTACAATGATAGCGAAGAGCAGATGGAAGAAATGTGAGGTTAAAATAATGTATATGACATCTTTCTAGACTTCTTAACATATCCATTTGCTAATGGATACTCTCCCTACAATGGCTACTGTTGGTTCAATACTTTGCCATGTTCATCTTAATTGCCATATACTTATATTAGTCGTTATTATCTTTTGAACTATCTCTCACTCATTTTAATTGACGATTACATTTTTTCATATCGATTTTAAACCATCAAATGTATAAAGCATCAAGATGTTTTTTCTTCTCATTCCTTCCAAAGGAAAAACTTGAAACAATCATTAGGAAAAATGTGCCTATCAAAATAATAGAAAGATAAAGACCAACATGCTACAAATTACAATGAAAGAGTAGATTGTGCAAAATGGAACAAAATTGTTTGAACTTCTATACAGATACTAGAATATCCAATAAATTTGTAACAACTAGCAAGCAGTGTCAACCCTCAAAGCGGGAGGGGACATTACTGCTTGAAAGCTCTCTTTCTAAAAATTGTTCAAATACATCCTTCTATATCCAGAGATGAAATACATACCAGAAAGTATAGTGTATGGCAAGTGGTAACTAATATATCAAACAAGTAATCATATGGTTAAGAATCACATTCTACTAATAACAACTTCATACAGGAATCTGCTTTAGGTGTGCAGCAATTGGCATGCCTAGGAATCCGAACCCTATGCTGAAAATCCATTGCATGAATGTCAGAGGCGTTGTGTTGGCGAACGTTCCTAGGTATTCAATGATAATGATCTGGAAGAAAACAGTAGCACCAATAACACATACGAACACATAGTTATCGAACATTCCATCAAGAACATCAATCTTCTCCATCTCTCGGGAATTCACCTCATTAAACAGCTGCAAATCGTAAAGATGAAATCAGATGCTAATCCATAGGTATTCGATACTGCAGTTAGTTCACTTTGGTTGCGATTTAGGAAAGAAAGCTGTGTACCTGACAGAAGACAAATGTGTTGAATATGAGTGTGTTAAGGACCAGGTCTGAATCAGGGCCTCTGAGGAAAAAGAATGTTTTTCCCATTGTTTGAAGAAACCATATGAGCAGAAATTGATACAAAGATTGGCCCATAATATTCCTCCACATGACATTAGTAATGAAGTTTCCCCCTCTCCCAACTGGAGTTCTTTTCATTAGCTCGTCATTCGGTGGCTCAGTTGCTAATGCAAGTGCACCCAATGTATCCATTATCATGTTAACCCACAAAAGCTGAACAGCTGTAAGTGGTGCACTTCCTGTATAACAGTTTTACAGGCAAGGTAAGAACAAGTGTAGTAACATCTGTTACATTTATATTCATGATTCCATAGTTACGCGAATTGTTTGAGACAAGTTGCATTTTACCTGTTAAACAAGCTGATGTGAAGTTAACAACCAGAGCAACCACATTGACTGTCAGCTGGAACTGGACAAATTTTTGAATATTAATGTACACGGAACGCCCCCATTTAGCCACTGTTACTATGGTGGAGAAATTGTCATCAAGGATAATAACATCAGCGCTTTCTTTAGCCACCTAAAATTGGAGGAAAACAGACGATAAAATTCCTTAATGCAGAATAAGTTAAGTGAGACAATTAATGAACATATGAATACTCGAGTGTTTTTCACAAGGACATGATTTTCCAGCTCCACTTTTACGTTTCAAGTGGAGTGACGAAAGTCACAAAACTATAGATGAGGTACCTCAGTTCCTGCAATTCCCATGGCAAGACCAATATCAGCTTCATGAAGAGCGGGGGCATCATTAGTTCCATCACCAGTCACTGCCACCACCTCATTAAATGTGGTTCTCAAATGCTTCACTAATGTATGTTTGTCCAGTGGGGATGAACGAGCCATCACCTACATTAAGGCATTTAAATGTCAGAATGTGCTTCCATTGACGGCCAAAGTTGCCACAACGTTATGGTTGCGTTAATTTCATCAAGACAAATTAGTCGGGAATACCTGAATTTTTGGGATGAGTTCCATTAGTTCCTCCATACTTTTCTCGCGAAACACTGGACCCTCAATTGCAATTCCATCTTCAGTAAGTATTCCACATTCCCGAGCAATAGCTTTGGCTGTATTGATGTTGTCTCCTGTAACCATTCGAACAGTCACACCGGCTGAGTGGCAAAGGGCTACAGACTCTTTCACCCCAGGACGAACGGGATCTTTGATTCCTACAATCCCTATACAAGTGAAGCCAGAGCTTGGGATATCTTTTTCAACAGAAAATCCATTTTCCAAATCTACATAGGCAAGACATAGGGTCCGGAGAGCTTCATTAGCAAATTGTTCAATTGTAGTCGTCAGATGATTGAGAGGCTTTTCATCGAGAGGCTCAACCTCACCACTGGCATTGATCACCTTGTCACAAGAAGCCAATACAATTTCTGAAGCACCTTTGCTGTGAGCACGTATGCCTCCTTCTGGGAGCTCCAAGATTACACCCATTCTCTTCTTTGTAGAGTTGAATGGCTCAACTTTCATGAGTTTGGATGAATCTCTCACAGCTTGAAACTCTCCACCAAGAGATAATCCAAACTCCAGTATAGCAGTTTCAGTTGGTGATCCCAGAATTTCACGTTTTCCTCGTTTATTCACAACTACTTCTCCTCCAGTATTATTAAATATTGATTGCAGCAGGAGCTTCTTCACAGACTCAGGGAGTTCAGAGCCCAAAGAAGTAACATCACTTGGTGTTGACGATTCTCTTACATTCATACCAATGCAAGATTTCACTACTGTCATGCGGTTAGTTGTCAGGGTTCCAGTTTTGTCACTGCAGATAGTTGTTGCAGAACCCATGGTTTCACAAGCTGCCAGATGGCGCACGAGTGCCTTATCGTTCATCATCTTTTTCATTGCAAAAGCGAGACTTAAAGTGACAGCCAGAGGTAGCCCCTCAGGAACTGCCACAACAACTATTGTTACTGCAATTGCAAAATATTCTAGCAATTCAAGAGCATCATCCCCGGACCATCTCAAGTAAGTTCCAGCCTGCCATTTACGGCTAAACATCTTTTGTACCAAGACTGCAAAAGTTACTATGGCAAAGAAAAGGCCGATCTTTCCAATAATCGTTGCCACTCCATTCAACTTGACTTGCAAGGGTGTTTCATCGTCTCCTCCTTCGCTGAGTGTTGCCATCAACTTCCCCCATTGTGTCCTCATCCCCACAGTGGTAATTAACATTTTGCAAGATCCATCTTGAACCTTTGTTCCCGAGAGGAGAAAGGGATTTTCAGCATTGACCATCACTGGCTCGCTTTCTCCAGTCAAACTCGACTCATCAATAACAACAGAAAATCCCGACAGAAACAGTCCATCAGCCGGGACTTGATCTCCAATTGAAAGATGGACAATATCTCCTGGCAGTAGTTCATATATAGACAGTTTTTGCCGATATCCATTTCTTGTAACTTGAATCGAAATCTTCTTCTTCTCTTTATCTAAGTCCCTGAACTGCAAAGATTGGCGATAATCACTAGTAGCAGTTACAAACACAACCAGTAAAATGCTAGCAACAATTCCAAGTCCATCATGAGCGCCTTGCGGCCATCCTTCTGTAGCAACGCCAACAATCAGGGAGACGAAGGCACACACGCCAAGGATCATTAGTGTCATGTCTTCAAGTGCTTCCCAAACAAACACCCAAAAACTTCGTGGTTCTTTCTCTTCAAACTTATTGATCCCATAAATCTCTTGTCTACGGATAAGAGCTCCGCCTTTGGTAGTAAGCCCATCAGTAGCAGAGGTGACAAGCTTATCAGCTATTCCAGTTGCTCCACCATGAAATTTGAGTTTCTTAAGGTCATGAGCTTCAACGATGGAACCTAACTCGTCGCCACATATCTGAAAACCAGCATCCTGGACATCCTTGGGTACACTATAGTCGCTCGGTTGCACTCCTGCACATATCATTGGCAACTTAAACAACCCTTTGAATGACTACTTTAAAATAAGAATGAGTATCACTATGAAAAGTTCACCTGATATGAACTGAAAGGCAGCCTTGGATACTAAAACAGCGATTCTCAACTTCTCCTATAGTAAAAAACAAGTGAGAAACACATAATCTTCTGCTTCTACAATACATATCATGATTAAATATTTATCATTTTAGTATCAATTGCTTATGTGATGGCAATGTACAATCTTTATCTAAAAGAATACATGGGTTCCATACTAAAAATATTATTTTTAATTATTTTTCAAGTCGAATCTTCTATCACGCATAACTTTTTAATTATTTTGAAAACAAATCCAATTATATCAATTTTAAAATTTATTAGAATAAGGAACAAAGTAAATTTTCATTAAAGTTTCTATAAGAAAATCGAAAACGTCAATTAAAATGGATGAGAGTGACCACTTTTCAATATACTCCGTATAAGAAATATAGATAGTGTAATTAACCATTTTGATTTATTTCATTATATGAACACATAAATAACCACAAAGTATTTATGATGATTGATTAGTTTAAATCAAAAATAATTTATGTAATACAAAACTGCATTTGTACAACGTTTTTCTATTCATGTATATCTTGTCAAAGGATGATGCACAATGATACTGTGTTATCAGACTAGTATGCACTTTTGACATAACACAAGTTAAATTGTACTTACTACATCCCATAAAAATCGCATAGTTTTCATTTCTTAAAAATTTACAAATATTTCATCAAATGCATGTAAATATCCATCAAAGGAGACAAGTTTTTTTTTTTTTTTTCTTTTCAAACGAGACAAGTTATGAGAAATAAAAATACATTAATTACCTGATTGGTACGACGCATAGCAGCAGCCTCATAGCGTTTGGAGAGATTAGCAGTAAAACGGAACCTCCTCTTTGGGTTCTTCACAACCCCACAAAGACTCCTCCATCTTTGCAACACTTCCTCTGGAGAATGCTTTGCTTTCACATCTCCAAAATTCTCTTTCAAATAAGTCTCCATTAATTCTCTTCAAATACCAACTTGATAATACTAAAATTAAAAAAATCAGTGTCGAATTATGATGGTTGACGTCTTTTGCCCTATATTAAAATATTATATCGTAAATATTAAAATAATGTAACGTAATGATATCATTGCATGTTTCGAAAACATTTTCTTGAAAATGTCTGAAACGTTATAGTTCACTTCATGTGATTATGAAATGGAATTTTACAAACAAAAAAATGCAGAAAAAAGAGAAGGGGACAAACAAATTGAAACATGATCCGAAACTTTGGGTATTATTTATTGGTTGAGCCTCTGCTGTAGATAATAACCTTTCCTTTCTTCCTATTATTTTGTTTAATCGAACATGAATTATTATACGACCAAGTCAATATATGTCAAGTAAATGTAAATTAGCTTAACAATTTAATTTGTTGAGGAGAGACCTAGAGTTTACTTGGTACAATTTAAAAAATGTCGCACTCAATGCGAGTTTCTAACTAGTTTTGTCCATCAGATTGCAATAAAGTTTCGTTTCCCCTTAGATATAAATTATTTAAATAGTGGATCTTTCATATTGTGTAAATAACGGATATTAAATATAACACTCGTTAACATCTGATTTATGTGGATCTTTCATATGCAAAATGTTGGCATCAAGAAGATCAAATTCTCTGATATTTTTGTTTTTATATAATTACTGTCTTGGCAAGTCATTGCTGGTGAGAGTCGTTAAATCCCAGGAGCAAGGAGTCATGGCTTAGATGGGCGACTCGGTTTAAAAAATCTGATTCGTTTCGTCGAAAATGTGATCGCAATTAAGTTTCACGATCAGCAGTTTTTAAAATTTATAATCCGTCGGTGATATCGAAGCAATAAGCCGCTTAAATATATAGCGTATCCCCGAAATAAAACAATCTTGTGAAATTTACAAAAAATGATACATCTTTGTATCCGGAGATACAAAATGACAACGGCCACGTGAGGCTAAAAAGTTTCAAAAGGGAAATGTCTGGCAATCCAAGCTTGATTGTGGCCGCGTCAAAATCGAATTTGTGGATCTGCACGCGCCGATGTTACTTTGGCACTCAGACAAAACTCTCAGCTTGACCTCTTTGGGCTGCGCTGTCGGCGGCATAATGAAATGCCGCCCCGATGCCGAAAGGGTGTAGCCGCGAAGAGCAGTGAAGCTTAGCGGGGGTAGACTCGCGTCTCAGACAGGCAGTAAATATAATGATAGCGCTTGCATGAATGGGAAACTCTGCGTATATAAAATTATACAATGGGTAGCGCATCGTAATCCCCGAAAGAAAGTCACAAATACATGTGCAGTATCATAGAGGTTTCGGTAAACACTTGATTAGAAAATGAAGAGACTGTGACAAATATACAGTCGCCAGGCCTGCGTATCTGTAGCATGGGTATCAGCATACAATAAATCGCGATCGTATAAGGCGCGCCTTGTTATAAGACATACCGCTGACATAAAATTTTTTTTTTTTTTTTTTTTTTTTTTTTTTTTTTTTTTTTTTTTTTTTTTTTTTTTTTTTTTTTTTTTTTTTTTTTTTTTTTTTTTTTTTTTTTTTTTTTTTTTTTTTTTTTTTTTTTTTTTTTTTTTTTTTTTTTTTTTTTTTTTTTTTTTTTTTTTTTTTTTTTTTTTTTTTTTTTTTTTTTTTTTTTTTTTTTTTTTTTTTTTTTTTTTTTTTTTTTTTTTTTTTTTTTTTTTTTTTTTTTTTTTTTTTTTTTTTTTTTTTTTTTTTTTTTTTTTTTTTTTTTTTTTTTTTTTTTTTTTTTTTTTTTTTTTTTTTTTTTTTTTTTTTTTTTTTTTTTTTTTTTTTTTTTTTTTTTTTTTTTTTTTTTTTTTTTTTTTTTTTTTTTTTTTTTTTTTTTTTTTTTTTTTTTTTTTTTTTTTTTTTTTTTTTTTTTTTTTTTTTTTTTTTTTTTTTTTTTTTTTTTTTTTTTTTTTTTTTTTTTTTTTTTTTTTTTTTTTTTTTTTTTTTTTTTTTTTTTTTTTTTTTTTTTTTTTTTTTTTTTTTTTTTTTTTTTTTTTTTTTTTTTTTTTTTTTTTTTTTTTTTTTTTTTTTTTTTTTTTTTTTTTTTTTTTTTTTTTTTTTTTTTTTTTTTTTTTTTTTTTTTTTTTTTTTTTTTTTTTTTTTTTTTTTTTTTTTTTTTTTTTTTTTTTTTTTTTTTTTTTTTTTTTTTTTTTTTTTTTTTTTTTTTTTTTTTTTTTTTTTTTTTTTTTTTTTTTTTTTTTTTTTTTTTTTTTTTTTTTTTTTTTTTTTTTTTTTTTTTTTTTTTTTTTTTTTTTTTTTTTTTTTTTTTTTTTTTTTTTTTTTTTTTTTTTTTTTTTTTTTTTTTTTTTTTTTTTTTTTTTTTTTTTTTTTTTTTTTTTTTTTTTTTTTTTTTTTTTTTTTTTTTTTTTTTTTTTTTTTTGGAAAGGAGAGTCGCAGTAATCTCGGTGTGGATCTTACGATACCGAGGCTCAGGCTTCAAATGCGTAACCCCGAGCAATTTCTTCTGCTCTAGGCAGTATTGCGACCACGCGGCTAAAAAAAGCGTCGCGATAAGTAAATGTCGCGATGGCAGGCAAGGCACTAAGCATCAAAAGTACCGACGAGGCCTGGCGTGCAATGGTGCCGTAAGGCCACGTAATATAATAGTGCGTCGAAGCCGCGAGGCCAGTATAGGATTTGGGAGTTCATTCTTTTGCCTCGGCAATCTTGGCCACGGAAACACGATCACGTAACCTGTGATTACATGTATATCATTCTGTAATCATAACCTGTGTATGTATATCCGCAATCGAGGTAAATACGTAAGTAACACTAGTAGAGATAAGTACTCACCTCTGCTAGCTACCACCGACAACCATGAAAAGACAATGAGTAGCGCCACTTTCATGATAAGCCTTTCTTGGCAGAAATTATAATTAAGACCTATTCTTATACACAGTGGAAGATACATAACCGCCTCTTGGGAGAACTATCTACTTGATGCAACGGCGGATAAGCTATCGAATTATAATCCCGTGAATAGCGACAATCGTCCCCGCTAAAATTTCATCTTATTACTTGTGAACATACTAATCCAACATATGGTCATTTTAATTAATCAATGAGTCCAAAATTAGCAACCTATGCTCACAATATCAATTATACTTCAAATTGGAATTCTCCTTTTAATATGTCCCATTTAATCAATTTTAAATCACCGATTGAAGCATCGCAACAAGCATAATAAAGATAAATATAGCATATAAATTTAAAAAGTCTCTCATAAAATATCCCACGTAAAAATTAACCGAAACCTAAATTGACTAAATATGCGTCCTCAACGATCTACAAATAAAATTAAGCCGACATATCGTCGCGAGCCACCAACGACTAAAATTTATCATAAAAAATTCAATTATGGAAAAAGTCAACTAAAAAGTCAACTATAATAAAACCCAAGAAATATCTCGGAGCTTAATTTTTTACCTTAGCACCGAAGAGAATGATGGAGAAAGATATTGGCCGTCTTGAAGGCGTGTCGAAAATGGAAAATGAAATTTTTTAGAGGAGGATAAATTTAATTAAGCAAAAAATGAAGATGATAGAGGTATTTGTGATGATGCTTGGAAGATAAGCATACCAGCATATTTTAAGAAACTCTCAGTCGTTCGGTTTCGGTTAATTCTCGACTTATCGTACCTAAATGTCTCATGAAATAGATTTCGAATAAAATTCTTCCTGGAAAACACTCTTAGAGAGTGCTGGTGTTGGGGAAATAACCAAGAGGTTCTCCACAAACGAGAACTTCTTCACTGTTGGAGGAGCCGTTTCTGTTGATCATCTGACACTTGTGAAACTGAAGCTTAATAATCACGGTAAGCTGGGTGCAGTGTTGCAACATGAGCTGATGCCTAAATCGCTTCTGACTATTGGCAGCGAGTTTGACACTAAGGCTCTGGACAAGGCTCCTAGATTTGGTGTGTCGCTTGCTCTTAAGCCTTGATCCTGTCTCACTTGCCTACATTCTCCGTCTCATTTGATATTCTAGTTTTTTACAGAGAAATAGCGCCTCCAGAGGATAAAAAATAAGTACATTCTGTCTCATTCGGTATTCTAGTTTTTGTTATAGAGAAATAGCGCCTCCAGAGGATCAACAAATAAGTAGTTCAACACATATTTTTTCTGATATACATAATCTAGTGTTTGGTTCCTGTTCTGATTTTTCTTTTCAACAATTTTGAGAAAATGATGCCCTTCTATAGACGAAAGACCTTTAGTTTCTTCAGTTTTCATTTTTCGCTTTGGGGATACCAATTTCCCTTCTAGTTGTCCAATTGAAATTTTCCAGGACTTGTTTTTGTATTCTTTTTGTGCATGTTTATGATTAAATAAGGTTAGGGTAATGTCATCAATTTTATACATCCAAAGCAAATTAACTTTTTTTGTTACAAATAATGCGATATACAGTAGAAACTTTTGAAATTAATAATCAATAAATTAATAAACTCTCTAAGATAATTTTTTTCGATCCCGACATTAATAATCTCTTTAAATTAACACTCGATAAAGTAAGAACTTTATAAATGAATAAATTTCACATGTCTTGATAATAATAATTTATAGAATTTTTACTGTAATTGAAAAATCATAGTCAATAACAATATTGAAAACATCAGGTTCGAACATCACAAGAAGTTTTGATTCAAGAAAATGAGCACCAAAGATTCAAAGTTGTCTCATGTTGATCTCCATTAGACACCCTCTCGAATTGAGAGAGCTTTCATTGTAAGAAATTTGTAGAGCAAATGAATCAACGATAACAGATCATCATGAAATAAGATTGTTAATACATTTGATCATTCTACTCCACTTACCAAGAAGTCAAAAAATACAATACTCTATATTCTATTACAAAAGTACAAACAAAAAAACTTTGAAGGTAAATCTAAGTATTGATGAAGAGTACAGGGTGGTCCAGAAAACTTCGTGTGGAGCTAATAGTTCCCTTGAGGCATCGAAGTTTCAAAATGAACCGAAAAGGTCTCCCTAACAATACATTGAATCTCGGGAGTAACCGTATTTGTCGAATACAAAGCGCCTCACTAATACTTGTCACTCCTACCAGCTATCACACAATTCACAAACTTCGTGTGGGGCTAATAGTTTTCATTTCCCATCTCATGGAAAACCCTTTTCGCTTCTACACCCTCAGAAGAAGAACTTATATATGAACCCTGATAGCAAGGAAGGAACATGCACCTACGGGATTGATGTTCACCTTGCACTAATTTGTCTACCGAATGCAATTGTAAGCACAAAGGGAAAATTTACTTTTACTTGTTGCTCCTTCCCCGGACAAATCGAGCTGAACTAGTTCTGCCAATGCCAGAATAGTAGTCACCAACATTTGCGACAAAGAGTGGATCTCTCTCTTCGGATGTGAATTCTCTATAACTTTTTTTAACCAGGTCCAGCTGTTCTATTTCTTCTAATTCTTTTGTTAGATCGTCCATTGTCTTCTTCAGTGTCGATTTGCTCATTTGACCTGTCTCCCCAGTGGAGATACCAACCATAGTTATCTTCGGAAGAAAGGGAGAGGGCTGTAATTCTTGTCTTCTGAACGTACATTCACACCAAAGAAAATGAGTATTGCTTAAACCTACAGATAACATAATCGTTAGGAACAAAGAAGCTTTTACCTTTTGTCAGCTGGGCTTTGGAGATCTTGCCGTTGACTTGGCCACAAATGAGACAACCAATCAAAGAACGGCAACCTAAAATTCTTACTTTCCTTCTCGGGGAGAAACGTTTTACTTTGATTGTCCTCTGATGTACCACTTTGATTGCCCTCTGACATGCTAAAACATTGATCTGTACAATCACCACTGGAACTAGAGCTAACAACTAAACTTTTCGACTTGGATGCTCTACTGAATGAAGTTGCACTCCTGTAAGGAGATGGTAAAGACTATTACAATGGTCCACATGGTGTTGCGGCACTATGCAATAATGTTCTGCATATTTATACGCAGCAAGATACTGAAGCATTGGCTTGTTCTAGTGAAGGATGCTTTGCAAAGAGCTAATTATAATGCCAAAGCAAATCTCATGCTCCCAAAGAGAAACTCAATCGACAGTTCTATCCTTTTCAGTTAATACTCTTTAGCTTGTAATCACATTCAAAATATATCCCTTCTTTAAAATGCAACAATTGACTGAAAATGAAGACTAAGATAAAAATCCAAAATATGGAATTAAATTATTATTTCAAGTATTTAGAAAAATAATTTGTTGATATTCATGAGAAATCAAGTCGAGAAATGTGGAAGCCAGAAGTTACGTTTGTTGCTGAAGAATAAAATCACCAGCATAAGAACTTCAGCTCCAGAAAACCAAAAATGAAAACCCATCAACGCCTCCAAAATTTATTTTACATTTTCCCTCACAATAGCACAACCCAATTTTTTGTTCTATACACCGAATATCAAAACTCAACCGTCCATAAAGTTCTTTTTTTTGCTTATACTATTATATTAAATTTGTGGAGGTTTTGCCGGCCGACTTCAATGGCCAACAACAATAATAATAGAAGAATGAGTAATGAGTTACAGTAACATAAACTGATTTCAGTTCTCTTTTTTAGTTGTTCCGTTTCCTTTTCATCGATTTATTCACATTTAAAAGAGTTAACAATTTCCAAAGGCAGTGAGAGTATTAATTTAAAGGGGAACTGCCACTTGATTAATTTTTGCTCTAGAAGCATGAGATTTGCTCTGGCATTATTCCCAGCCTTTGCAAAGACTCTAAGGTCCTGGTTCTATTCTCCTTGGTAAGATAATTTCATTTTATCACTAAAAGCAATATAGATAAGACTATTCTTGAGACAAGTGTCCTAATGCTCTTGGTCAATTTTCTCATTTTTACATAGAAAGGCAAGTGGGGAATTTGTTAAACTGCCTCTAGACTAATAATTTTTAACAGCGTATATGAATGTGCACACGACAGAAGATATTATTGGATTCTACATAATGTTCTGACACAAGATAAAACTGCTAATGACTTGTTCAATACCTTTTCTCAAATGAATCGACCAAGTAAGGATATTTTGGTTGAATTCCAGCAGCCTTGCGCAACCACCTGTTTCCAAGAAGTGCATTGTCGACAGCATAAAGGAGCTGCATTTCAGCAGCCTTCGAAATGATACTCAAAGGTATACCATGCTGGCCCATCTCCTCCATCGCTTCATGAACCTGTCAAGAGGTAAATATGAACATGACTTCCACGCTCAGAGCCATTGACCAATTGAGGTTAGCAGCTTATTTGAGCGTCTTCTGCTTAATTGTCTCCTATTCTGCAGTTTATAATGATAAATTTGTATAATCCATCCAACATGTAGTAAGTTTACCTCTACCACACCCCTCTAAACCAAGATCCAATAGAACTACATGAATGTGGAAAAACCATCTGGCCCGCCACAAGGCTATGATACAAGAGAGGAGTAAATGAAAGATAAAACAGATAACCCATTGGTTGTTCTCACCTCAACCTTCACTCATGTATTAAACAAAATGAGGAAGAATGGCATAAATACCTCTGGAGGCTCCATGCTATCTGCCATCTCTTCCATTATTTCAGCTGCTACGTTATCATCCATAACTTCCCGTCGCCGTTGCAACTGCCGTGTTTGAATCAATGAACGGAAATGTTGATCAGTAGAATCTTCAAGGATACTGTCCAACATGCCTTTGTCAAAGAAATATGGTGTATACCTGTTAGATACACATGAGGAGACAAATTAATCAAAGAAAATTCGGTAGAGGGAGAGGAGTATGTAGCGTCTGTAACCTTAGGTTTTCTTTTTTCCCATGACGGGTAGAGATAGAAACAAATCTTTAGGGATCCAGATACACCACTATTTAGCAAGCTTACCACTTTATGCCATTCGTCGTGGCTATAGCAATATCCAGATTCTGAGCACTAAAAACTGGAACACCTTCCAGTTTTTGAACCCCATCATTGGGTCGCATTGTCTTAAGAAGTTTGTTGGCTTCCTTGACCTGCAGAAACATGCTCTATATCAATATGGCCCAACTCAGTTACCCTTTCCTACCGTTTAATCAATTAGTAAGATTTTAATCAGAAGGGCATTGCTGAGCCAACCTGCCTCTCATTCGGAACAAACTGGAACAAGTGAGGCTTTTCCTACATTTCATTAGATTGTAAGTAAGAACACCTTCAGAGTGAAAGCGACCAATAGAAGCTACAATGATCAGTTGCACAATAAATGACGAGAAAAATTGCCAAGTCCTATTCATTGATTCTGTTTCCTAAGCTTCTGTTTTGGACATTATGAGTGAACAACCTATAAATAAATATGTATCTTATAAGTTGCTCATTTTAAGCTGTGAATTACTGTAGACATGTTTTGATAATAGAGCCTATCAGATGTAAGAGTGAGAGTGAGACGGCAAATGAAGACATTACTTTTTGTGGTACTTTAATTATTGAGGACTACTAGATCAAAATTCAAAACCATATCCATGAGAAAAATATCAAAAAAATGATAAAACTTTCAGGGTTTTTTTAAAGGTGATTTGGACATTTCACTGATCTTTTTTTTAAACTTACTCTTTTTCCCAAACAGATCATGCATTTGACCCTTATAAGGAGATTTTGACCCACCAAAAACCTTTAGATAAACACCCTCATACAAACAAAACTTCTTTTATTCACCTGACATAAAAATGAAGTACCTTGAAATGCTCATAAGCCAAATCAAGACGACATGCACCCACCACGCCGCTTGGTATGTTCAACTTCTTAACATAGGAAACTGGAAGAAATAATTTTTTTTTTTTAAAAGATGTCTATTTAAAGCATAATTCACAAATGCTGCTAAACAATATATAAACATAACACAGATCCAATTAAGACAAGACAGATTGGAATTTACGATACAGCAGAAATAGCATTAAATGTTGCTAATGCACTCAAGAGAGACGTGTGAAGTTTAACAAATTGGGGTTGAGCATACTAGGCATAAACTGCAAAACTGCGTCATACTTTCCCCAACCAAAATAATAAAAAGGGAAATTGGGAAAGAATTTCTGCATAAAAACTATGAGACTGAGTGACTGACATCAGAGTGTTTCCAGTCAAACCTGCATCACCCAGATCCATGAAGAAGCGGAACACAGGACCATTTCGTTCACTCTTAGTGATTGCTGCAAACATCTTCTTAAGCCATTCTGGTGTTCTATAAATTACAGAAGATGTGGCATAAATATCTAATCAGAAGTCGGAACATAGGTCTCATAGATGTCAGAGTGAATGTGGGTACAAAAAAACATAAGAAAGTAAAAGACAAGCAGATAAGTACATTAAACATGAGAACATTGACATATTAGGAAAAATGAAAAATCGTGAGTCATTGATGGCCATGAAAAGAATAACCTATTCAAACTTACGGGCTGTCATTAACTATTTAACTGCAATGTAAACATGTATAGAAGAAAATCAGTTGTAAAAAGTACAAACACTTTAAACATGAGAACATTGACATATCACGAATAAAGAAATGTCTTTTATGAACTGTCATAACGAGGATACCCTCATTACAGATATTGTCAGCAACTCTCTACTAAGTCTGGTAATCCCTGAGCAATTACACTAGGCCTCTTGAAGTGGACTAATACAGACAAGAATACTGAAGCATCTAGCTAAGTCATTTTCCAAGTAGCAAAACATAGGTTTCAACAAAACATCTCACATGCAGTTATGTCGATCATTAATGATGCATTGATCAACCTAATATAATTTTCATAAACCATTAGGGTTAGACTAGTGGCTACTGGTTTTTACACGAAATGACGAGGCCCGGATTCGAAGTCCTTGCAATGACAAGGGCCCAATTTTAAATTAACAAAAAAAGTAAAATAATTTTCATAATGGGGTATTACAAGCAACAAGATGGCTAATCATTTGCAGAGTTGGATAAAAATTGCTTTTGTTCTCTTCAATTAGTTGGGAACATGATCAGATGAAAATCTTTGGCAATTGTCAATAAGCATTTTCAGTACACTATTTTTCACTATTATTCCGTCAGATTCCTTATTCCAAAAGTTTAGGGGCCCTCAAAGCAAGCAAATATTAGTCTATCAGTGAATTTTGAAATATGAGTTGATAGATAAAAGAATGAAAATAACTCTAAAGAACACAAGGACAGTTCTGATTCACCCAAGTCTATTAGTTTCTTAAAACTCTCTCTCTCTCAACATCCTATGCAGTTTAAATTCAGCTTGCACATACAGATATATATACACAGTTTTTTGGCAAAAGATAAAATCTTGTGAGGAAAATGTGTTACCTTTTGGAGAGAAAAGGCACATCAAAGTGGGTGGAAACAGCCATAAGACCAGTTCCAGAAAGATCACACATGCTAAAAACCTGGCCCACAAAAGCCGGTCCACCATCTTTAGCTGATGAGTTCATACCAGAGATTCTGACTGTAGCCGGGAACCGAGAATTAGGCTCCGGGAGCGACATGGTGTACCTGCAGTATGATGGGGATATGATAGAAAGTCAGGCTGAGATAAAAACGAGAAGAATAAGAATCCTTTGAGTATAAGCGGATCCAAAGTTGTGAATAGCGCTTCGCGGTCAATAGCGGCGAAACTCCAAAAATCCACTATTTCGCTGGTATTTACCGCTATTTTCCACGACGCTGTGTAGCGCTACGCTACTGCGCCGCGATACCGCCGCTATTTACAACTATGAGCAGATCCAGGATGCAGATAATATAGAATATGATAACTTGATGCAGTCTTAAGGACAAGTATAACATGATAAATCATATCTATCATTTACCTCAATTCTTATGTACATTACTTCCAATTGAATTACCAGGGGCAAAATCAGTAGTCATCATGTTCTTTAATAGTATAGCTCTTATACTAGCATTTCACTAAAATGATACTGAATAAGCAAATGGTTTAACTTCATGCTCAAGAGAATTTCATCAGCTTGCTTACGAAATTCTGCCAGGAATGTAACAACATACTTTACTGAAATGAAAAAATATAAACAGGAAACTCAATTAGTTTGACAAAGGGTACGATGAGTAAATATGGTATACAGTCGGTTCATTTGATCACAAAGACCACTTTCCTTTAGTTTTCTATACACTACAATGAGATTGAATAAGGGTTAAAAGAATGTCAAAAAACTAAATGTGAGAAAGAAGTATAAGTGACGGTTAAAAATCCATATAAATATGAGTGAACGTTCAAAGTAAAGGCGATTGAAAAAAAATGGATCGATCTTTACAGTAAGCTCCAACAGTGCCTAAAGTAGCTCACAAATCCTAACATGTATACATACTTTAATAAGCAAAACAACAAAGATTTACAAGTGGGTATGTTAAAAAAAAGTTTCTCTTCAGTGACAATATGGGTACAACAACCACAACATGCCCCAATGCCTCTAAAGAGGCCCCTGCCTAAACGGGATGAGAAGGCGGGAGAACGTCGGATATATGCAACCTTACCTTGTGATAACAAGGCTGTTTCCGAATTGACCAAAGAGTGAAGTGCAAACTCTCTCTACTACTTCACAATAAACAAGAAGCGTAGGTAGTGTAATGAGCAATTTTGATTTATTTCATTATATCCGAGAATCCGAGAATATAATATAAAATCGTCGAATCCATAATATGTAAATAACCTATTTATTGACTATCAGAAACACAAATAAACTCATAAGGGGAACAACTATAGAAAATCAACATGCAAGTATCAATATTATCAATAACCAACAAAGTATAAACCAAATTTCCCATCAAAATGCAACCATTAAAAAGATTGAACAAAATAAATTCACACAATTCTTTTGGAAAAATATAATAAAAATAAATAAATTATGGGAAAAAAAAAAAAAAAATGAAGCAACTAATTACTAACCTGAGATATATGGAAGTGCAAAATAGAGAACCAAATTGGAGAGTTGTTTTGAGGTTGAGGGTATCGTTGACTTTAGATAGTTGACTTTTTAGGATAACTATATTTTGTAAAGGGGAGTGGATGGGTCGTGTTCCTGCGGATAGCAAACGACTTGGAGTTGGGGTTGTGTCGGATTAGAGCATATAGTACTACCAATTTCTAAAAGTGTGAAACCGCACTACGTTACTCTCGAGTTTTTGTCCTGGATATCATGAAAGAATTAATCACGGAATATATCTCAATTGATCAATAAAGTAAATCTTTCATTTTAACCGTAACTTACACTGCATAAAGAAGCTAGGGTGTTTGTACTTAACACTCTAGTTCTTTATATAATAGTATCAAATTCTGTATCAATAGATCATGTATTAAAATTAATGTTCGAGTCTCGATTTGAAATACCAAGTAATGTTTTTATATTATTATTAATTCAATAATTATGTATAATATATTTCGAATTGCATGAAGTTTGGGTATCGAAATCAATCGAGTATAAAATTAATGGAGTCTCGATTTAAAATATCAAATCAAGTTTTCGAGTTGGACAAAAAAGTAGAAGAGCTAATTACATTTTCCATCCGTCCAAATTTATAAAAGACTATTTCATTTTTTGGACGTTTATATTTATAAGGTCAATTTCTAAATAATTAATCTATTTCTCTAATTTATCATTGGTAGAAGTTGAAATGGCTAATGAATATTTTTAATTCTTACAACGAAAGTATTTAATAGTCAAACAATTAATATATGTTTCATCCTTTATGTAGAAGCCTAAATTACGAGTATGTAAACCTGCATTAAATATTGAATCATCTAATACAATATAAATGAGGGTAAATTATGACTAATACTATTGTTCAACTCATTTGTTAAATTTACTACAAGTCAAATATTCTCTTATAAATTTAGACGGAAAGAGTAATTAATACGTTGTCAAATATCATATTTATCAGTGATTTAATAGTCTAGGGTATCTGATCGAAATTCTATCAAAGAGGTATCTAATTGAACTCTTGAATTTTTCTACTTCCAAGCAAGAATCCACTATGTAAGATTTCCAAACACTTCTTTTGCAAAGTTTCAAGCACCACTTAGGTGAGATTTTATACCCCACTTGTTTTTTGAACGATTACTGAAATTGGAGTCACATTGAAATGAAGATGATTGCAACAGTCATATGAATCTCTATATTCTTGTTCTCCGTGGTTATTCAAGTGCCTCCAACCTTTTAATGCAATTTATTTACCTTGCAAAAAATAAAGTTAAAATACATTGGCAGCAAAATTATCCTACCAGAATCACATAGCATCATGCACTAATAAACCCAATTTTAAAAGAGCAACCACTGCTCTTACCAGACAATCTCCGAAATGTAACAGAAAGAAATAGCATGATCTTTCCAACTAGAACGCATAAGCAAAAACATATTGGAGGTACAACATATAACTAATTTAATTCACCTTGATGCATCATAGTCGGCAAAACCTAAATCGACGCGGAAAGTTGTACATGGCAACCGGTCTGATATGTGATTCGACCACGACCGTGCATTTTTTGTGCTAAAAAATGACTGACAGTGCAAACTGCACGGTCAATTTTTTTTTATCTCGAGTGGAAATAGTCTCACCCATCATAGTCGAAGCTTCTTTCCTGGACGCGCATCTTCACTAAATACCCCTTCTTCAGGAACTTTCTCCCCCTTATCCGTCTTACTCTTAGCAATGATTTTCTGAATCTTGTGAAGATCATTTGTAATCTTCTGATCTTTGTTTTGTTTTCTTGTTTTGCGACCATCTTGCATCTTCACGCCAAACTGGAATGCAGCTTTCGGCATTGCTTCTTTCTGCTCGTTGTATGTCGCCCACTCCTCTTCAGTGTCAAAATCCCACTGGTGGAGACGCCCCTTAGCCTGTCGATAATATTTTGACAATATCACATTAGTGCTATAATTTAATTATCAATGTTTTACAGTTGTACGGACACTAATATTTCAGATTCTGTGAACTATGAAATACAAAACTAGAAGTTAAGAGAAATCTAAGAATTCAATAATCAAACATAGTATTAAACAAAACAAGCAACATCAAAAGAACATACTTGTATAAAACAAAGACAAGACCAATCGTAACTGGGATGGATTTATCATTTAGGTTAGGTTTAGTTCAAGATAATTTTCAAGTCTCTGATTTCTAATAAAGATTAATGACGTTCAGCAAATAATCTAGACATAGGCTTGTCTTAATTCATTTGGTATGATCAATTATTTTAAAAAATAATCCAAAATAAACTAAGCCCAAATATAATAGCTTTTGGCTAAACTAAAAAAGAATAGAAGAGAAGGAAAGTAAACGGTGAAAAAGTGTAAAACGAGTGATTTGAAGCTAAGGCAGTCCAGGTTTTCTAAATGAAACAGAGATTTAAATGTCTTCAATTTTCATCCGTTTCTAGAGAATTTTCTGGAACAAGTTCTCTGCTTCTGCAAGTGTTTTGTGGTTGAATTCACAATAGTATACACGGTCAGCAGAGAAGGAAAAGGGAAATGAGGAACTCATAATTTATTGAATGGCAGGCTGGTAACTAAAGATACTCACCCGGCCACCCATGTCCATCTTCGACAAATCATTTTCATCGTCACTATCCACAACCTCACGGTTATACTCTTGGTAACCAGGGTAACACTCTGAATAGCTATCTGATATGAAATTAGGATCCTTTTCACGAGCATCTCTTTCCCGTAATTGTTGAAGCCTCTCATCATCCCTCTTAAAAACAGATCCTAGTCCCCTATCCTTTTCTTCTTGACTCATAATGTGTGGGTCCTGAAGTGCATCGACTCCTGCTTGCATTTCATAATTCTGCATGTTTTGTTGGAGATACTGATCTGGGTATGCAAGTTGCTCAGCATACTGGTATTCCTGCCAGTCCCCATGATAACCATCAGGCAACGCTTGTCCTTGTAAATCATACCCGTTCTGAAAAAGCATAAATACAGAATTAATTTAACAGTATCTCAAATATAATAATGGAAAAATTTATAAAAGTAATGAAATATACATATTACGTATGCATACTAACCGTTTGTTCCCAAACATGAGAAGCTTCAGATGGAACAACAGGTCCATAGGCAGGTTCACTGAAGTAGGCAGTCCTTTCCTTGTTCCGTGGAGACTCTTCCATATCCTCTGATAGAGGGCTTTGAGTTGCATCTACACTCGGAATGGAATAATCTACACCATCACCAACAAATATATCATCCTCTTCAACCCGAGAAACAGAAAGGTCCTGTTTCTCTTTTAAATCAAGGGGGTTCTTTCTCATAGGTGGTGGAGGTGGGGGCATAGTTTCTCTGTCTTGTTCATGTTTCATGGCATCCGACTTCACTTTCTTTTCATCTTCACCATAATTAGTTGAAACAGATTGCCCATTCCCTGTAAAATGTTCAAATTTACATATCTCAGAAACACAATACACCAGAAGCGCCAGAAGTTTAGTGGTAGGAAACACAATACACCTTATCATTCTCCTGCAATAAATAAATTTTTAAGAGAACCACCATAAACAAACCATCCCAATAGAGAAAATTACTGTAGAATGCTCAGTACAGATAATACTACGCACACCTTGTCCGAATGAACTGGCGTCTCTTACTCTTCTTTATACCATTTAAGTTAGAGGCCCAAATCCAAAACTCCTTTCCATATAAGAAATATATTTTCCCACCTAATGTTCAACCTTAAGTTTAGGCCAATGATTTTTACACTCCAAGGAGTGATAACGACACTCAATTTTTAGTATAAAAGTGGGTGAAAAATAAAGAAGGAGTGGATTGCCATAATCAAGAAATGGAGTGTAAAGATCATTAGCTAAGTTCACCATCCAAGGCACCAAGCATGCCAGGTCCAATAAGTGCTCGCAAGAGTCAACAAAATAAAATAACACATACAACAGCCACCTTGATTGACGAATTATATTAGTTTTATCGGACTCAAAACATATCATCAAAATAGTCAGATAAATGCAATTGGCAAGCTTACATTTTTCACCTTTTTCTTTCTTCTTCTTCTTAAGGACTTTCCCTGATGATCCAAGGCGAAGATATGACATGATTTTAGCAATCCGGTCTAAAACAGAACCATCCACACTGACAGTAACCATTTCCTGAGAACATATCAGAATCACATCATAAGAAGTGAAAAGAATTATACACATCAATGCAACATAAGGGGATTTAGAAAATAAAGTACCTCAGGAACAGGGCAGTCAGCTTTACTTCTGTGCAAAGTGGTAGGAATATCATGTGAAAATCCAGTTTCCTGTCAACCAAAAATAGAAAAGATATATTACACAGGGAACGATTTAAAATAAAATAAACAATAACTATGTCTGTGCAGCACCAAATGATTATGGGTCTGAATCTGTTTGTAGAAGTATTTTCACTTGGGACATATTACAACACAATTATAAAATGCTTGTGTGACAACAAATAACATTAGGAAATGAACAGTGGGCCATAAGTCAAGTTAGGTTGCCCATGTGGGTCAGAAGAAGTTCTACAATGTTCACATCCACAATTAATTAAAGTTTGAACAATCTTTGAAGAGAAAACTGAAATCATCCATTCTTCTACAAATAGGAAAAAGCATAGATACGGGGATCAATGAGGTGAATATTCATAAAGTTAGTACCACTAAACATCCAAATAGCTACTGAGGCTTGGAACAACTTCGATTCATATGTAGTTCTATCAATTGTATGAAAGAATCCATGATACAGAGATGATAAGTTTACTATATATAGAGAAGCCACTCGTTCAACAGTTAAAACTAAAATAATCACAGAAGCATGAGACCTTAAGCAATTATACCATGTTGAAAATAAATGCCATCCTCCCGGGAAGAAACATTTCGTTTGTTTTTATCACAGTTTGGGGCTTGACTATCCACTGATACACTGACTGCACAGTAAAAAAAGGTAATTACCATTCCTAGTAACAACAATGGAATAAGTTATCACATCCTAGGTAATAAAAGATATCACACCTTTGCACTTGAAGTGCGGAAGGAAACTTGTTGGTCTTCCCTTGATTCCCTGTTCATTCCAACATGAGTGACAATGCAAAAGTACAAAGCCATCAAATATGCACGAAAGAATTAAAATGTCATAATTTTACATAAAGGGAGAATTGAAAAGGGGTTAATGAATAGGCATGAAAAAGGAAAGGAAATTTTGAAGCACTCTCAGGATTATAATTCTGGGGTATCTTATACCATAAGGCGCATCACTATGAAGTCACCTAACCTTGCCTATGCTGCTCCAGTCAGATGATCAAAGAATATATTGTTTTCAGCAGCCATTACAACAAAAATCAATATCCCAAATATATGCTAGGTACCAACATGTTTAAACAATGAACAACCTTGATATAATTAGCCATCTGAATATGATAGCTATTAAAATATATATACTAACTTCATTTCAAAAAGATCGTGCAGTTTGTTTACCTATGGTCAGAATTAACTGACCTTATAACCTTAAATGACAAATATAAATTTGACTTGAATCAAAATTATCATGTTAATAAATTATGTTGAATTTTTATCTTTTGACTAGACAATCTTTTTTATATGAAAGGAGTAAATATTAAAGACGACGCAGGACAAAATTGACACTCTTACAATAAAGAAATCATGAGGTAGGCTTTAACAAGCAGAACATGGTAACGAAACCAACACGTAAAAAAATTGGAGAAAGTCATTTACCACATCTTTTCATTAGCATCATCTTCTTCATCACCCTCCTTACCCATTTCACTTCGCACTTTGTTAAGCAAAGCGTAATCAAGCCCTTTAACAAGATGGGTGTGTTCCACATCACCTGAAGTACATGACAGACATAGTCATTAACCAGAGAACAAAATAACTTAAACTGATACCACCTCCATTTCAGAAAGATCATCTTGTTTGTTTTTCAATTCTCAAAACAAAGTTTGCCACTTTAACTGACACACATAACTTTGGGTTGAATAAAAATAATGATGTTAATAGTAAAGAGGGTTGATAATACTATCTATATTACACAACATATATTAATATATTTGATTCAAAATTTAAAGAATCAATCATTTACATTCAAAACTACACAATACTTTTGAAATGGAGGGAGTACTTCACAAGAAAGCAGCTTAAGCTTAAATGATAAACATAAACTTATTCAACACCAAATTGACAAAAAATTCTATCCAAGGAGCATTTTATGAATTACAACACAATGCACTAGACATAATTCGATTAATCTTATAAACGGTACAAATTAAATACCAATTGTTCTACTATACTCGCTTACTTCAGTAATATAAACAATCCTCATATAAAGAAAGAATATTTACCTCCAAGATACTTGCTTTTCTCAATCGACAACTTGTGAGCTTCAGCTAAACTATAAATTTGAAAGAAAAAAAAAACAGTTTAAGAAAACCCCATTTATAATGAAAACTAGTTATGAGCAATATCAATGCACTCAGTGGTGGAACTAGAGGATGCATAGGGTGCCTTCCCCCAAATCTAATCCCCCCTCCTCCAAACCTTTGAAAATAGGCGTATATTATTGAAATATAATATTATTATACATTATACATTTTTCACACACAAAAAAAGGGTATGCCACGTCTAATATTTTCTTAATGTTTCTCATATCAATTCCTTCGTTATCCCTACATAAAACTCATGTCTCCGCCACTGAATGCAGTGGAACATATAACTCACAGAATATCAGATGCCCCGGGTGGTGCAACAGCATGAAATTGTCCCAATTCAGTTGCCTCATAATCAGGATTCTGATCCTCCCTTCTCTCTTTTGCTCGGTCTCGATATTTCGGTAGCTCTGGCTCCTCATTTTTCTCCTCTCTGATTCAAAAATACCCAATTAGCCAATCAAAATGTATACTCCAATTCCCCTTGATTTAGGCAATCAATACTCCAATTTCCGTTGAAAAACTATATTTTGATATTTTTTTCACAAAAAATACTATACGATATACACATAATATTTTATTTCAACAATTTAAAAAAAATCAAAAAATACCCAATTAAGCTTAACATGTAAATAGTTTAAAAATACTATATTTCGATATATTTTTCACAAATATATTTTACAAAACCAAACCAAGCCTTATCCCACTAACTGGGTATGCTATATGAATACAATATACAAATAAATATATAATCAGCTCACAAATATATTACAATATATAAATAAATATTTTATTACAAAATTAAAAAATAAAATAAAAATGGCCAATTTTTTGGGATATAGGAAATAAAATTATAAAAACAATAATAATAAACTTATAAATAAAATAAAGTGCTTACTTGCGACGAGCAATTTTCTCTTTGTAGTTCCTCTTCGAATTTGGCATTGTTTTAAAAACAATAAAAAAATAAAAATATAGTTTGGTTATAATATTATTAATATATTATTGTAGAAATTGGGAGATTAGGGATTTATTATGACAAGATGTTCTTGTGAAAAATGTATTGAAAGATGGAAAAATTCTATGGTTCATTGTCATTGGGCTGCTTGGGTTATTATAAGGGCCCATCCAACTTAATCTCAGCCTAAGTCTTATGAACCGAGTCGAACCCGATTGGAATTTTAATTAAAACTGTGAGTTGCGACTAATGAAGTCGGCCAATCGTAATTAAGCAAATTAATTAATTCCATCTTTATCCATGTATAACACATGTATTGTATACTAGTTATATGTGCGGCAGTCTTAAAGTATTATTAATGCTATAACAAAATTATAATGAAATAAATAAATAATTTTTAAAAAAACCTAAAAAAAAATAAGATGAAAAGTTCACAGCTGAAGAAAATAAAGATAGAGGATTGAAACAACTTTTATTTTCTCTTGGTGATAGTCAGGTATTACGTAGTAGATAATATTTATAGTAGTAGTTTGTGGATAATTTATCATGTTGGGAGGTTCTGCCCATTGAAGAAGTTACTATGAAAATTAAAATAAAAAAATTTATCAGGAGGGTAAAATAGGAAATACATTAATTTGGCTTCACTTTGTAACGTCAATCACTTCCACACATTATATATAATATAGATATAGATTATATATAGTATAGATACACACTACCTAACGAGGTCCATCAAAAAATTAAGCATTAGAAATATGAAAATCGATCTCATAAAATGCCGTTGAACAATTTAGATTGTACAACCGATTTACTCATTCAAATTATATATACATATATATATGTAAGTTCAATATATATTAATTGTTAGACAATTAGTATTTTAGGATTTAACGTATTGACATTAGGGGTTACGATGGCTTACTAGAGATCGCTTATGTCCCATACATTAAATATATGCTCGGTTAATATTATTTAATACATTACTCTTGTCAATGAATTGGATTACAGAGGTCACGCGGAAATAGTAAACCGAACTATATAATGTATTATAAACTTCCGAGTATAAAGTGAAGCGTGAAGAGCATTAGGGACGAAAAATCGGAGTCCGGACTCAAGGTCGTCTTTTATTCTAGTTTGTGCTAAGCGTTCTGGTAAGCGTGCGGAAGTAGTTCGGGCAATTTATTTGGGGTATTGAATGATCTTAGAATACTGCTTGGGTGTGAAGCGATTGATTCATTGCCAACTTGATATGTCGACTAAAATCAGTGCAGCACTTGTGGCCAATTTTGTTTATTGTTTTATGCAATCAAGTAGCATTAGGATTCGTATCAGATTAAGTGTAGAACTTGATTATACGTTTAAAAAGCGATTGGCCTCGAGGCTCGGAGATTCGTGATTACAATTATATAACAAGCATGTGGCCTTTGCTAAATTTTGGATTGTTTTGCATGTTTAATTTGGTTTTATAATATTTTTAATTCTTGTTAATGAATTATGTTAATAAAATAATTAAATATAATTAGAATTTAATTATTTTTGAAATATTTAATGTGGTGCAAATAATAACGATTTTAAAATTTTTCGGATTTTACGAATTAATTTTTATATCGGTTTATTAATTGAAAGCGAATAAAATCATTGATTACATTTCGAATCGTATGGACAAAAAAGGACAAAAAGCATCATTGCCCGTCACGTGTGATGACATGACCCTAGGGTGACGTCGGTAGTAGCGTCATCAGTGACTCGGTGAAATGAGTCAGCGGTTGACCAAACATTGACTCACAGTCGGACTCGGTCAAGCGAGTCAGCCCAGTTTCACCGCTACATTTTTAGAAAGACTAGAACAACATTTTAATAGTTCGAATGTTTGAGAATTGAGTCGAACAAATATTTAATATTCTTTAAAATGGTTAAAGGCATCTGTATTTAGGTGAACCTAATTCACTAATAAACTAAATATTTTATATTCATCTCGAGTTTGCATTTCCACCACGGTGACAAATATGGGTAAATCAACTAATCAACTTCTATGACATCACTTAAATGTGATATGAAATTGCTCCATAATAGTCAAGTTCAGAAATCTTATAAAACTTTCACCCAAGTCAAACAGTTGACATATAATAAGATGAACCTGAACTTGTTGTTGCTTCAATTATAATCCTAACAAAAGGTGATGCTTTTTAAGGACACAACCATAAACAACAATGATGATGATTATGAAATTCGAAAATAGTTTGAATATACCAAATACAGATTTGGATATCAACATGTTTGCTCCAAGATAATAAGCGTATCAAGGAATAAATAACTACTAGAAGTAGCAATGATTGATCAAATAGAAATGTCCACATTTACAGTACTTAACTAATAAGCAAAATTTGTCTAAGCCAAAGTGATTCTTGTGATGGATAAATGTTTCAATTAATCATAGATGCTTTAGACTATCCGGATCTACAATAGTTAAGATACACAATGATTTAATGAACAAATTCAAAATGTTTGAATTCATTGATGAAAATGAGACTCTTGTATAGACAAGAAGGTCAGTGGGAGCTACCCAACATGTACAAATTAGTATGTATGAGACATTCTAATAATAGTAGAGAACAACACAACCACCTCTAGTCTTATTGTACATGAGTTTCTCTATAAAAAGATCAAGGGATGGTTCGAATCCTTCTGGAATTCATAATGACCTAGTTGAATGAGCTCAACAAGTTGAGTTACGCTTATATTGACAATGAATTAAACTAGGGATCTAAGATGCATACCTTAAAGAAAGAATATTTCCAAAGGAAATAACTTTTTCCTCCCACATTAGAAAGTTATCTAATGGGAAAGAAGAGCAATGAAAAAGGGGATTACACTTATCAGTTACCTAAACCAACAAAGACGAGTGTCGGTCTCAGTTGGACTAACATGAACTGATAAACAAAGTTGTGAACAACTTGTTCGAGTAATAAGTAAAAGCACAATGAATAACTACAGAACAAAGACACTGAGTACAATCATAATCTGAGAAGTTGTGAGTAAAAAGAAAGTCGGATTATAACACTGATGAGTGATCTTGGAAGTTGCCTAAATTAGGTGTCCCGATAAAGATGGTTGTCTTCAATGGCTTATTGAAGCTAGAGAATCAAGATCTCATCGTTAAAAAATTAGAACATGTACTCAGACAATGGCACTTCTTCCAATAATTGAATATAAAAATGCATATGTACATAAAGTTGAGAACAAAGAACAACAGTTAAACTAGATACCCAACTAATCAACCACAATGGTATAGGCTTTGCTAAGAAAGTAATGATTCTTCCGTTGTTGTTCAAGTGGTGCTAGATTTAGTGGGAGCTAGTATTTCGTCTCAATGTCATGAACGACCGTTGTATGATAATGCCTTGAATCTAAGCTTCAAGATTCAGCTCTACATCATTATTATTATGGATAGTGATGAGTATATGAAAATATACACATATCGTTACTTTAAGTAACGAACCTCATTGGATTCCACAGCAATCTAATATTATTCTGGAGAAGTCTTTGGATACATGATCCAAACAAGAAAACCTCCCAACAAGCCGCGGGAAAACAACCCAGGTGCATCGTCCTTGAGTTAGGTGTTCCTTGAGCGGAATCAAACATAAACAACTAGTATGGCAGTTATGCGATCAATTCTTGGATCAAAAGGGAGTATGGATACTCAATCAATCATATGGAAGATTCTCAAAGAACCTATGTTGAATGGCGATTCTTAGACCTGAGTAATAGGTTTTCATAAATACTGGAGTAATGTACTTTGACCATGTCAAACGTCCTCTGTAACAGGAGGATTATAACGGCATGAGTTCGGGTATACTACAAGAGTATAAATGGGAACGTGGAACAATAGGGGATTCATATAACCGGATAAATCGATATATTTTTGTAATCTTGGGGAGTTAGGGGTCATTTGGTGACCACCACCGGTATGGTGGATATCGCATTAACACATCCATTACCAAGGAAGCTAGCAGATACGAGTTTGGTGACACATTTCTTACCAAAAGCGACCCGGCGAAAATTGCGTATCGAAGGAATCATTGATACGATATCATACGTCGTCAAAACAGAAGTGGGAGTGTTGGAACTATTAGAAATTTGATCTCATAAAATGCATGTTGAACAATTTAGATTCTACGACCGATTTACTCATTCAAATTATATATCCATATATATGTAAGTTCAACATATATATTAGTTGTTAGATAGTGTTAGTATTTTGGATTTACTTGTGTTAGGCATTAGGGGTTACGATGAAACACTAGGGTCCGCTCGTAATCTATATATTAAATATAATATTCGGTTAATACTATTTAATATATTACTCTTGTCAATTTATCCTAAGAGATCACACATAAACAATAAATCGAACTATACAATAAATGTATTATAATCTTCTCAAGAATAAGCTCAAACGTGAAGGAAACATTCTGGACGAAAAATCGAGTCCTAAGGACTCGTCCAATTGATTGGGGGTGGGCGATAAGATTTTTGAGGAGTTTTTAACCTCCTCCAACTCTCGAAATGTTGCCTATTTAAGTGGCTTAATTCAACACAACAAAAACTAATGCTCATATTTTGATTTACATGAAATCAAAACTCTCTCCACCACCTCCAATATAGCCGACCCCCCTCCCTTGAAGAAAACCTAGTTTTTCTTCATCTTTTGATTCCTAGTTTGTACTTGCGTTCTAATGTGTCTGAAGTAGTTAGACAATTCTTTGGTGTGTACAATTTTAGAGATACTTTTCTGCAGCGGGTATTGGTAGCAATTCAATTCCATTTGCCAACGATATAATCGACTAAAATCAGGTACACACTTGTAGCCAATTTTGTTTATTGTTTTTGTACAATCCGTAGCATTCTGGGATTCGTATCCGTTAAGTTTAGAACTTGATTATACATTTAAGAATACCAACGTTAACGATCAGCCAACATTAATTTTGTAATACGTAGTTCTTACATAGTTCATGAACTTCAAAAGTATTTAGTATTTCATCTAGATATGAAGTTGCAAAATAATGATGATTGCGGTAATTCGTAATCACACAACTTATTGTACTTAATGACATAAAAAATGGTTCAATTAAAGTTGGAGTCCCTTAAACTTAGCTGAATTATCAAAAATATATTATCTTATAATTTTAGTGAATTATTAATTTAGCATCACATCGAGTCGGGACCGGCCAAAATTATTATTCTAGAGTTTATTAAATAATCGAGTTTCTCTTGTAGTTGATAATGTGACCATGGCCAGTCAGACCAGCACAAGAGTGAGAATCATTATAAATAAGAACGCGAGAGTCACCGAGCCGATGGGCGATTAGGTTTAAAAACTACTGGTTTAAATCAAGAATTTGATTTCCATTAATATTCTCAAAATAATAACGAGTTTAAATTTTACAAATCCATCGGGTGATATATCAACAACAATATATATATATACAACATATCCCAAATACTTGATATCTTTGGCAAGAATACAAAGAGAGTAAATGCGAATTCAGAATACAAAATGACAAGCGCCCGACAAAGCTAAAGAAGTTTGAAAGAGTAAATACAATAATAAAAAAACGGTTGACCGACACATCAAATTGGTATGAGGATCCTCGGCCACCCGATGCTCACACTAGCCGCTAGAACAAAACTCTCGAAAGCGACCTCTTGCTTCATTGCGCTGTCGACACAGGACAAATGAAATGCCCATAGCGAAAGAGGTGTAAGGCTGAAGCTTAGTAAACACTTAACACGGGAGGAATTTGAACACCATACGGGCAGGAGCGGACAATATTATAATAGCCAGCATGAATAAATTCGTATATATATATATATATATATATATATATATATATATATATATATATATATATATATATATATATATCGGAACTACTAATAATGTCATACAATAAGATTCCAAAGAAGGTCTCAGGCATAACATGCTAAGATATAATAGAAAGGTCTCGATAAGGCACACCTGAAACACCGGGGAATGAAATCGTAGAGACACCCTGATGAGCTATAAGCTACAATCGTAAATATCTTTCGATCCGATGCGCAGGGAATGGATCAATGCTAATAACCACTACGCTTATACCGTAGTATAAGGCCAACATCAACAATGCCATAGTAAAGTGACAATAGATCTCACTGCTTCACTTATACCAAAGTATAAGGCCAACACCAACAATGCGCATGTAAAGTGATAATAGATCTCCCTTTGCACTTATACGAGTATAAGGCCAACACCGACAATGCGCATAGCAAAGTGATAATAGATCTGCTGTTAGCTTATCTTAGAGTATAAAGCTGATAAATCACATATCACGCAAGGAAAGTCGCCTAACCACAATCATCGACAGGGTCGAATCTAATACCGTGTCACGCCAGTCATACATAACTACAACTTGACACACTCTCAATAACCAACTACTCTACTCCCCAAAACAATATCCAAGAAATTACCGCGGCTAAAATATTTCTGTCGTAAAATCCAACAGCGACCGCCGACAAGGCCTGAACATAACAAAAGTGCGACAAGGTACGAAATACAACGATTTCGACGAATGGCCATGAAATGAAATATAAGTTGGGAGTTCAAGCTATTACTTACCTCGAGCAATCTTGACGCCACAAATATAATCACGTAATCATATCATGGCTCACAAAAATGAATCACATAATCATCTGACAATTACATGTATATCGTTCTCACGTATCGTAACATAATGACGCTGTACATCGTTCTCGCAATCATACCACAATAACATGTTCACACAATTTAAAGTAAGTCGCATTAAAGTAACATAGTTGAGATAGTACTACTTCTCTATTTAGTACCACAAAAACTTTAGCGGATACAATCACGTGCTTGCCCGCTTTCACGATCCAGCCTTCGCAAAAACACCCGTAAAGTAATATCAAGACCCACTCTGATACGGATTTACAGAAGACCTTGCTACCAACTCTTAATGGAACTATTTCTAAGCGGTCACAAATAGCCGGATAAAACAAATTAATAATCCGTCGGACCTGACTTAATCGATCTCCACTTCTAGAATTTCACCTTATTATTTAACATTTCATATCAAATTATAAGTCATTAAATTTAACCTCGAGTCCATAATTAACAACTATGCTCAATATCAATTATAACTCAACTTACAAATCGCTTTTCCATACAACTCCGCTTTAATCAATTTCTAAATCACAATTTTAATCTCACAATAGCTTCTGATAAGGTCCCAGATTAAACTTCCCTCACGCATTTAAGGTTTTAGAAAATATCAGCAAGAAAGTCAACTAAAACTAAAAAAGTCAACTCGACCATAACATCCTCAAACAAGCTTTTAAATCATGAATTCATCACTTATATGCATCATAGAACCCATATGAGCTTAGAATCAACATAAGAATTGATTATGTCAAAGTCAACCAGTCAAACCTTGAAAATCAACCAAAACTCTATTTTCTTACCTCAAATTCGGGGAAAGATGTTGGAAAGCCTTCTAATCAACAGGGATATTTATACACATCAAGTGAAAATGAAGAATTTTTTTTCTTGTTTCTCAGAGAGCTCGGCCAAGAAGAAAAAAATGGAGAAGATATTTTGTGTTTTGGTGTTTGGATGATAAGGATGAAAGATGACTTAACACTTAAGTCTTAAGAAAATCGCACAGGAGTTTGTGCCAAATCAAGCGAATCGAGTTATCGAGCAGTGAGCAGTCAAACTTAACTCGAATGCAATTCGGATCAAAATAGAATTTTGCAATTAATAGTATTTTCAAAATTAACCGGAATGGGTTATACGAGATAATTGCAAAAAATGAAAAAGAGCGAAAAATCACGAATTATTAATTTAGCATCATATATCCCGATTTGGACGACCCAAAATATTATCTTAGAGTTTATTAAATAATGAGTAATTTATAGAGTTTCTAGTTGATAATTGCAAAACAAAAAATGAGAAAAGAAAGCACGGTCATATAATCGTATGTCGAGTTTCTATTTAGCCAGTTGATAATTGATTTTTTTTAAAAGAAACAGAAACAAAATACTAATTATTAATTTAGCACCTATCTGAGTTGGGGCCCGGCAAAAATATTATCTTAGAGTTTATTAAATAATCAGTATTAATTTATCGAGTTTCTCTTGTAATTGATAATTGCAAAAGAACCCCTCCCCGCATATGATCCATGTCGTGTATTAATTTATCGAGATTAACACATGGTGTATAATTCAAAATAGATAAAAAAATGAAAAGGAGCAGAAAAAATCTGAATTATTAATTTATCACCCTATCCCCCAGTGGGGATCGACCAAAAATATTAAAGAAAAAAGCACAGTCGCATATGATCGTGCTTAAAAAAAATGAAAAAATAACTAAAAAAGTACGAATTATTAATTTAGCACCCTATCCCGAATCGGGACTGACCAAAAATATTATATTAGAGAGTTTATTAAATAATTGAATATTAATTTATCGAGCTTCTACTATAGATCATAATTGTAAAAAAAAGACCCACGAACTTATGATCTCGCGTGGAGTGCAGTGCACTACACTCTTTATAATATATCATAGATATTAGTGTTATGAATATAACAAAGAACAATGTAAATAGGCAGAAAATAAGAGAAAAGAGGATAATAGACTTTATTGCTTGATATTCAATACATTACAAAGGTGCCTATTTATATATTTCAAGATACAATACATATGGTATGTCTTGGTAAACAAGTACCCTAATTTCTTCCTATTCAAGCCATCTATTTTCTTGCTAAACAAAATGACTTGGTTGACAAGTTAAGACATCCATTATTTCCATAACACTCTACTTAAATGTCTAATCAACAAGAATATGCTTCTTTAAAACCTTACTAGGAAAAATTCGTATGGGGATAAAAATCCAGTGAAGAAAAAGAGTGCATTATTCTTAACATACGCTTATAATGTTGCATCATTAAAACCTTAATAGGAAAACCCATTGGGACAAAACCTTGACTAAGGAAAAAAAGTACAACGCGTATTAACTCATCCTCATGACCACATCACTTATCATTCTTTACTCGACGTAGTCCCATACCTTTAAATAACTTTTCGAATGACGAGGTAAGAAGTCACTTAGTGAAAATATCTGCTAGATTTATCATATGAACGAATTTGTTGAACATCAATTGTTATAAGGTCGTCCGGACCAATTTTTCAAATGACAAACCACAAGTAATAACAGGAATTGTTGAAACATAGTTCTCAACCAAACACTTTCACGACTTTCTTCGTGTACTTTAAGATTTCTACGTTTGGATGATATTGCTGATATAGCTTGTTCGTATATCACCATAAAATACATCACTATTAATAAATAGACACCATCTATGCGATCCTCCAATAGAGATCATATAAGTATCATGCATTTGCATAACCAATTGTCTATAAATTGAATAGGTTTAAAGACACTTATATATGGTACTTCAGGACCATATAGTTCTTTTGTATTTTCTCTTGGTATTAATGGTCAATATTCACATCTGGTGATATTATAACCTTTGGGATGTTCAACATGACTTATATGATGTATTTCATCTCAAATTCTTTCTTCAAGAGGATTACAACTGTTGGAAGTTTTTCATGAGTTCCAAAAATATTTAAGTCATAAACATAAAGTGAAGATATCACAAACTATTTTCCCCATCGTTTCACATAAATACAAGGTCACTTGATGTTACTTCAGGTAACAATATACTAGCTCTTCTAGAGCCTTCACTTGTTGTTTCAATATGGCAGCCAATGTGGCATATATTTTTTAAACTCATTAGGTCTTTGAGACTTAGAAGAATATGGTGCATCTTAAATACACATTTATGTTCTTCGAGAGATCAATATGTTGACTCTTCGAAGCCTTTAATTAAATGATTGTCTTACAGACTAATAAATACTCCGTCCGTCCACTATTTCTAGGACCATTTACTTTTGCACAAAGTTTAAAAGAAAATTTGAAGATTCATCTCACAAACTAATTTTTCCTCCACTTTGTTACCTAATTTGACAAATGGAACCTTTAAAAAGGAGAATTCTATTTTAGGAAAGGGTTCTTAAAATAGAGATGGATGGAGTACTCAAAACTTAATATTTAATCATATTATAGATTATATGAATAAATATTATATAATAGATCAAAAGAAACTTTAATAAAATAATGTTCACTCTATTAAAATAAGTTAAAGATGTATTATTACCTCGGTGGAGGCATGTAATTAGTGTTGATAGCGATGTTATATGAATAACAACTAAGAACAATGTAAATAGACGGAGAATAAGAGAAAATAGAATAAAAAAAAAAAAAAAAAAAGCTTGTTGTTTGATATTCAATACAAGGTGCCTATTTACAGGCTTCAAGATACAATAAATATGGTATGTCTTGGTAAAGAAGTATTCTAATTTCTTCCTAATCAAGCCATCCCTTTTCTTGCTAAACAAGACGACTTGGTTGACAAGTTAAGACATCGATATATACATTTTGATAGATGATTATAATAATTCTCAACCCTCTTTCCTCTGAACTTTTATTTCCATACCAAACAAGTAAAATGAGGAGGGTGAAATTACATTTTTGCCTTGAGCGACCACTCGACTTTGCCTATAAAATGAGTTAAACAACAGGCCCTACGCAATTGTATGTTTGGCTGGTGCAACACTAGGCATTTGACGAGCATGGAAAACTCGAATAATTCGATAGGGTTTGACTCGAAAACTCGACTCGGTTTTTCAAGCAGAGACATAAACATTAATTTTATACTCGAACGATTTCGAGACATAAACTCAATCCGCCTAAAAAATTATTATACATAATTATTAAACTAATAATGTATATTAATAATATGTTTGAACACTTAATATATGTTATAGTACATATAATATTACATGCGTAACAATATCTATCCGGATAAATTACTTGTCGTTCTAGCACGAAAATTTGGATTTTACTTATAAAAATCTAATTTACGACTTTAATTAATTTCGAGGGCCTAATTCACCAAGGGAACCCTTATCATTTCTACGTGTTCAACTTTTTATTGGGGTTAGGATTGAACCCCTATTGGTATCACCCAGCTCGTGTGATCAATTTATCATTTAATCGATTTTTCTAATTAAAGTAAATTAAATTTAATTAAATTTATTTAATAAATTTATTTGTCTCTGAGACTACATTGATTTTCTTGAGAATAAGCACATTCATCTTGTAGAGAATAGCCTGATAATATAAATACTATATAATTAAATATTAATTGTTTGAATATGAAATACGTTATTATGCTTTATTTAGAGGAAATGACGGAGCCTCAGAGACCTTGCTAAACATAAATCTAAAAATTATAGCTATCTGAGGAATGGACATAGGTACACTCCGACATAAAATAAGAAAACCATAAGACGGTTTGGCTGATGAGCTAGTTATAAGTTCGGCTCGAATCCACTCAAGGTTCATTTTTAGCATTAAGCACATTATTTTTTTCAAAGAAGTTGTAAGGCCTCAGCTCAAAAACGGCACTCAGTGTTGGCAGCACTGGGAAATCTTCTTGGCAAGGCACGTGATGGAAACCCAATGTGTACCACAACACAATATCCGTATTTTCTATTTCTCTATCCCTGCACGTATATATCATCACCATAGATATAACAAAATATAAATGGAACTTATATATTGAGACATTTTGCAAAATGGCACAAAGTCAATATACTCTTCAATTTTTAGTATCCTTACAATTTTTTTTTTGACATAAATAGCACCATTTTCCTGTGAAAGACAATATCACCACATCCAATTTTGCCGCCATCTTGCTTACATCATTACACACCTGCCGCGCTCTGCCACCTATCTTGCAACTCCTCCCACCACAACTCCCCTCCCACCCCTGGGTTTTTTTGCTCGGCCCCCTCCCCATCTTTTTCCGCTCTGTTGCCCTACCACATTGTTTTTCGATATGCCCCAGCACTACACAATCGTGACCCACCATGGAAACCCTAAATCGCGACCCCTGCTTTCTCTTGCTTTTAGTGGGATTGGGGATATGGTTTCATTTTAATTAGAGGGGTGAGGTAGGGTTCATTACAGTGGGGGTTAGGATTTCAATTATTCGTGGTGGTGATTAGGGACAAAAACGTTTTGGGGAGGGAGGGGGGAGGTTGTTTAGTGAAGATTGTGGTGGTGACAATTTTTTGGTTGGTGGTGATGTTTGGTGTTTGGTGGTAGTGGTGTTTCGTAGAATACGACTGATATACACCGCTGCTCACCAAAAATACTGATAATATACACCAAATACTTGATATACACGATATTGGTGTATTTTGGTGTATATTAGTGTTTAGTAGCGTTTTTGGTGAAAGTTTGAGTTTGGTGGCGGATGGGTGGTAGTGGTGGTTGTTGTTGGTTGGTGGTAGTGGTGTTTGTTAGAATACACCAAAATACCCCAATATACACCAATATTGGTGTATTTTGGTATATATTGATGTTTAGTGACATTTTTTGGTGAAAGTTTGAGCTTTGGTGGCGGAAAGCTGGTGGTGGTGATGGTTTTTGGTTGTTGTTGGTGGTTTTGGTGGTGTTTGATGGATTTTTGTTGTGGGGGTTATTTTGGGGAGAAAAGTAGGTGGGGCTGTTTGGGAGGGAGGGTGGTAGTGGTGGTGTTTGGTGATTTTTTTTGTTAGTGGTGGTGTTTTAGTGTTTGGTGGTGGTGATGGGGTGGTAATGGTGGTGGTGGTGGTGGTGGGGTAGTGGCGTTCGTTGTGGTGGGGGTGGTGGTGGGTGGGTAGAATGCGGTGGTGAGGCGTGAGGGGTGGGTGGTGGAGGAGTTATAGTGGCATAGGCGAGAATGTGTGTGTGTGGGGAAGGATGATATAGTGAAGATGGGAAGAAAAGGAAAATGATATTGGTCTTTACACAAGAAGGTGCCATTATGTCAAAAATTTGCAAGGGTGCTAGAAATTCATAATTTCGGTCAAACAGTGCCATTCTACAAAATTTCCCCTTATAAATTTATATATATGAGGTAATTGTCGATTGTGTCCCAAACAGTGCGACCAAATTGCAGTTTAGTGTCAGATAGTTACATTGTTACATATTAGTCCCGAAAGTGATACAAATGTTGTAATATGAATAGAAGTGATAAAATGTGCGGCGTTCGTACTTTTTAATGTCCAAATAAAATAGGGACGAATGTGCAATATTTGTGCTACGATATTTCATCCGAGGACTAATCTGCAACAATATAATTATCTGTAAAGTACAATTTGATCCCACTATCTATGACCAAATCGATACTTAGCTTATATAAAAAATTATAATCACAATATCTTGTATGTAAATTGTTACTGTATTACCTATTGCTCCACGAAGCCAAAGTATCCTCTCCGTGGCTTTGATCAACATACAAACCTCCAGCATATCTTTCAGACTTGTTAAAAGGTGTAACCCACACATTATACTTGCTAAAATCACCTCGAATTTGTGGATAATCATCATCACTCAGCAACGGACCAACATTCGAACCCGGAACCAAACGGTATCCGATATTATTCCCGATCTTGGTCTTCTTATTCGGGTTCACAATAACGAGTTCTGTATCCCCGGACCCGACTTCGAATCGCTTGCATCAGATTCTCTGTGCTACTAACAGTTGTCCATGCTCTTCCTCTGTGGTGAATTTCATTCCTGTGTGTTTTGTTTCCAATTTGGTTTTGACAAATGAATTTTCTTCTCCATCTATGTCTAGGTCCAGGCGAAAATTTAGGAAATGGTCATGGTATGCACCTAATGAGTTTTCAGCCAGAAGGGTACCATAAGCTTCTTCTTTTATTTGGTCTGCCTGGGTATATTCGGATCCCCTCACTAGGAGCAAACCTGTTGCTCCAACCTTCCATTATAAAAATATCATCATGTACGGTAACGATGGAGCAGAACACATTACACACACATTAGTACAATCTCATATAGCTAATTATCGATTTGGTCCCATTATAGTTTAGTCTCGATAGTAATATGGCGTAGATTAATTACGAGAAAATTCGAACAAATGTTGGAGTATGGGCCGTGACAAATATTACTAACGTATGCCATTTTAGCGTTAAAAATATGGACCTATAACCACAACATTTGTCATAATTAAGGATAAATATATAATATTTGTACCACATTGGGACTAAGCTGCAACTTAATCTATATCTTTGATCAAATCGATAATTAACTTCAATACAATAGTCCATATTAATGAACTTACATTACTCGATTTTACTATAAAATATCTTAATAAAATACTCAAATATATAATCTATTCATCTCCAACTTAATTGGGTAATATTTAAGTAAGACTTACGGTGACTGTGATTACGCCGGTCTTCTTGAATTCCCAATCGAAAATATAGTCATAGTTGCTATAAGTCATCACTGTTCTCACCACCAGAGTTTTCTCCTTTCTAACTTCCGTGATCTGTTTTTGTAATAAATAAAAAGTATTGTTATGAGAAAATTGTCAAAATGATCTTCGATAATGGCCTTGAAGTTACAGCTTTTGGTCACGATAGTATGTTAAGTAGTAGTTTAGTCTCGTAAAGTGGAACTAAAATTGCATTTTGGTCCCAAACTAAAATTTTTTAGTTAATCTAAACATCATGAGATTAAATGTGGCGTTAGTTTGAGAATACATCTAACTGTGCCCTACGAGAATTAAAGCTATTAGGTCTATTTTCCACATATTTAACTCTAGAGATAATATTCGAGAAATGGTACCCGATAATTATCAATGTAATGAGGGTAACTCTCGAGAGTGGGATCATCAAGTTGCAATTTAGTTATAAAAATGATATAAATGTTGCACATTCTTTTATAAATATGATAAATATTTCTTATTCGTTTATTTTTTCAACATCCAAAATAAGGCTAAATGTGCGACCTTTGTTACTTTCAGGATTAATACTGCAATATTTTGAGTCATTTTCGTAGATTAATTTATAATAATGTAACTATTTGAGATTAAGTATAACCCCAAATTACCAATTAACTCAATGGAATGAACATATATACCATTGTTTTGGGAATTCCAGTTTCAGTATGACGCCACAATATATTTCCAGCATCACGTTCAAATACACAAAAAAACATTAGGAGTTTTAGTAGGTGAACCATCCTGATTAGTGAAGTAGCCATCCATGAAGTGAGCATGAGGTGGACAATCAGTGAATGGTTGTAAGGGGGTAGTAGAAACACCACCACCATATTCACCTGCATCAAAGATTGTTCTGAAGTACCATTCAAAGGTTAAGTCCATGTATGGCACAAATATTTCTGAAAGAAATCCTCTGTATAACACACGCCGGTATGTATTTTGTTCAGGGTCCAAGATTGAGGCTAGTGATATTATTGGCCCTACTCTCATGTCAAATGCTAGATGGAACTCCCAATTCTCCCACCTACAATTTTATCATTAGAAACTCTCTGTATAACACACGCCGGTACGTATTTGATATCATTATGACGTTAATCAAATGTAATATACGATCCAAAATTTATAATTTCAACAAAGGTATGTTTTGGGTAGAGTTGTGAGTGAATCGAGTAATCTGATACCTGTCCGATACTAAGACCAAAAAATCCTACTCGATTATGACTCTCCCAATTGACCGATTGATTATTAAGTTGGACTCGGGATAAAGTATTGCCTGATACTTGAAACAATTGGTTAAACAATCCGACTCGATAAATTACATACACCAGATACTCGTCAAAACTTGCCTTGTTTGTAAAGTTTTATATATTTTTATATATAAATTGACCAAGTAACAGGATATGAGCTCGATACCTTGCCAAAAAACCCGACTCGATATCCGTTCGACTGACTTCTAGGTCAAAGTCTAGTAAAATAAATTGTTTGATATCCGAACAACCGAATAATCACCCGAGTCGATAAAATATCTATCCGATTAAATGTTAGTATCCACTCGAACCGGACTCGATACCATCACTAGGTTTATTTGAGTAAATAGAGACACAAAGAAATCACCTTACAGTATGCCCTTCAATAGAGAAATTAGGTTCATCATGTTGCATGCCAACCTTCTCCTCAATACTACCAGACCTAAAACGTTCCTCCCCCTCTCCTTTTGTCCCCTTCACTTGTCTATAATCTGTCCCTTCTGCCTTCGGAATGGGAATGATCGCACGGTCATTATACCACGTAACTTTCATCTGATCAAGATCAACGACCAAAATAACTCCTTCAATAGGTCTCATATAAAAGTTAACCGTACCATTCAAATAATAACAATTAACTTTCACAACCCTATTACTATTCTTTTTTTCTCCAAACCACCCAACCGTAAAACTCACACAAACAATTTCTTCCAACTTTAGTCCTCTCTTCTCCATGGAGGCAATGAAAGGAGGGTATTCAAGTGGCAATGCATTCGCCATTCGAACTCTTCCAGGATTTGGTTGATAATTTACATTATACGTGTGTTGGATACTATTGAATTGTTTGATAAGTCCACTTTTAGTTCATGGGTTTGTTTCCCGACCCGGACGATAACGAAGGCATGCCTTGGTGGAAGATTAGTTGAGGAGGGGGAGGATAACCATGAGTTAATGGTTGGTTTGTCCGGTTCATCTAACCCAACATAATGGAAATGAACATTTTGATAGGTTGTAGATGAGTAAGATGAAGAAATGTGACTTGTAACTATAATTTGAACTTGGGTTATCTCTTGTGGTGTTAGAGGGTCAAATGGGTGGTTGAATCCATGGGCGATAGAGAAGAATAAGAAGAGGAGGAAAGCTGAGGACGGAGACATGGCTATTTGTAAACACTTCAATAGTATGTGTAAGTGTAATTGAAGTAGCTAGGGACTTAGACCAAGCTATATACACACACTAATAGTCAGATAAAGATCTTATATCTCTTTGATGTGTATGTCTTCTTAATTTTATGGGATAATTATAATATAATCAATACATATTTTATAATTTTTTAAAACAGGAAAGGCATGAAAGAGACAAAAACAAGGTACATGATATTAAGTTGTTCCTCATAAAATAAATGCTTGATATTAAAGTGTGGCTACTACTTGTGTATTTTTCTTTGGAAATGTCAGATAATCGTTTATATTTCTTTGTATTTCTAATTCGCTCATTCATTAATAATATGATCTCGTTTCACGCACAGTCATTTTAATTAGTTACTTTTACTCCCGTTGCTAAATATTCCTAAAAGTTATAATAGGGGTTGAAATCACTAAAAATGAAAAAATTATTGCTTTTCCAGCTTCCCTAAAATAGGGTGTCTTGGCTTTATAAGGTATCCGCAACTAAAACAACTTGAGTCCTAAAAGGGTACCTGCGCCCCAATTTATTTTCTCCTATATTATTTATCTTTACTTTTCGTTATTGAAAATCTTGAAATACTTGATTTTATGTTTTGGGTGAATAATAGGGAAAATTTGTTAAAAAGTACATACAAAAAGCTAGCCCAAAATAATAAAAGTGATGATTATGAGTGCATTTTAGAAAATTTTAGGGAGGCGATGTGCATTCTCTTTATACCACTTTCTGTTTTGCGGGTTATTTTTTTCTCTCCTCGTTTCTCTTTCGATTATATAAAAATATAAATATATATCTTTTATATTCAAATATAAATTAAAAGATTTTCATTCAGCATAAATATATAATATATTCCATAATTTTTATACTTTTTAGATTTAATTTTATCCAAAATTTCTATTGAGATATTTTAAATATTCATTTTTCAAATTTGGAGTGCATAACGAATCTCTTAAGAAGCATCGTAAATTGTAATATTAATTTACTTAAAAAAAATAAAAGTGATTGTTTTGAGTGAATTTTAGGAAAATATTTAGAGGTGAAGTAAATGCTATAGATCAAATTGATAATTTGATAAAAAAAAATTAAAAACTAAATTAATGCATTACATGTTGTATTTAAAAAACATCTCAATTAAATTGAGATGAAGGGAGTATTTTTTTTATAATTAATTTGGTTTTAAAGTATCCTTTTGTAATGCAAAGAATTTTTTATTATTTATCGATAGAATTCAAAAATAAAACCAGTTGTAAGGAAAAAAGATTCCTCGGTCATCTGAGTTTTATCAAATCAGAGTTCATTTGTCGAACTATGGGTCCACTAGCGTTTGCTAACGATTTGGTGAGATATGCCACTTCTTTGCTTGATTTAGACTGATATGAGCTTGGTATGAACTTCTAGAGCTTGATTTGAGCTGAGCATGCTGATTCGAGCAGGGATATCTATTTCTATTATTCACGGAGTTGGATATGTGTCACAGTCATGATCTGCCTTTGAGACTTGAGTACGGACTTGGATATGGTCGCTTGGGAGCCTTGGCTAAATATTTCGGTGTGTTAATTTGTATTGGACTTTATTTTGGATCTTGAGCGATCTCCGGTCTTAGGACTTGATGGACTTCTTCTGAGAGTTTGCGTGAGACTTGGCTTTTAGTGCGTGGTGCCTACTGCATACACGGTGGGGCTTTCCCCAGCGAGAGACTCTGCATGCTGGTAGGACCTACTTGATTTGACCTCGATAGAGTTTGATTTGGGTTATGACTCAGGAAGCTTGAAGTTGTATATGGGTAAGAGGAAGCCTTGAAATCTTTGAGCAGCGTTATACTAGATGTACTATAGTGGCACTTGATTTCAACTGCTTATAGTGATGAGTGTAAGGACTTGATTTAAGGCTTTCGCGATTAATCGACTTCTGAAACTTTAAACTTCAGCTGGCCTTAGTAGGCTTTATTCTTTGTAGTGATGATCGGTAGCATAAAGGTGGAGGCGTTCAGCACTTTGGTGATGATCTTGATCAGTAGGCAGAGCACTTAGCAGCGTGTTCACTTGCACGGAGATCCGGTATAGGGACGAGAACGTTCAATGTATTCTGTATTTGGAACGATGAATCAGAGCACGAGATGATCGTATGTTCATTAATTTTTGAATAATCGGGGGCTATTTAGCTTAATCCTAAATATTCGAAGGCGTTCTTGAAATCGAATTGATTCTCGTAGATTTTGCTTGAACTTGAAGAAATTCTGCGTTTGTGATAATTTCACCTTAGCGCCCTCTTTTGGTGCCGGAGTTGTTCGGCCGCGTGGTGTTTCTTTGGTGGTTTAAAATTAGACTTAGAGAAAACTTCGAGTTTTACGTATTTTTTCATTGTTTCGAGCTTGGTGTTTGAATGAACAATTTTTACCAAAGAGGACTTATATAGGCACTTGAGGCCTTCAGACATTGATTTTGATTGGTTTGTTCATTTTTTAGGTGGATACCGATCACCCAGCAATTTGAATTTTGAGGCAAGATCTAGACCGTCGAATTTTTAGGAATTACTTTGCCTTTAAGTAATTAAAAGAGGCGCCTATTTGTAATAATAGGAAGATTTCAGATCCTTTTGCTAGCTCGAATACATTTCATGCTCGACCCGAACTAGCAGATCTCGTTTTGGTATGTTCTTTTGACCACTTAACGATCGAGGGTTTTACATTAAGTCAGAAGTTAGTGAGAACCACAACCACGTAACAATTCTTTTGTGATTCGATTTGAGTAATTTATCTTAAATAATTTAATTACTTATTTAATAAATTTTGATTATGCAGGGTGGCCACTCGGGCCGGATACATGCGTAGTAGGTGTCGAGGTTCGACCAGAGCAGTTTCAACCCAACATTGGTGTTTTAAAAGAATGCTTTATTGCGTCTTCCTTTCTGCTTCCTCTTACGACATACCGTCCTCTTGTTCGACTTATTGGATGAATAGTTACACTCTAGGAACTTTCTTTTTGATGATAATTACATGCCGTCTTTGTCTGGTTAATACTTACTCCCCATCGGTCTGGTTATCTTACTCGCCTACGAGTCGAGTTTGTGATTAACTATGGTTCGGACTTGCTACAGTTGCATTTAAGGCTAACTTCGGTCTTTGGTGATAAATCCATGTCGTTTGAGGCTTTGAATGATCGCGCTCTCCTAGTCTAACCAGGGTCATTTAAGTGACTTATGGGATGGTTGACTCATTTTAGGATTTGTTGTGACATATTTTGCATGTCACGATCCTTAATTAAGTCTTCGGTCTGAAGATTGACTTAATGAAGACTTAATTAATAATGAAGTTTGATCATGACCCGTGTTGGGATCTCGTTTAATTCTTAGTCGTTAGAGAATTAAATTATTTGGGTTTAATATTAACATGAATTTAATACATGTTAAGACCTATTTAATTCCTGATCCATATGGAATTTAATAGGAATTAATTTTTTTGGGGTTTAGTATTAAAATGAATTTAATTCATGCCAAGACCCCATTTAATTCTCGATCCATCAAGGATTTATTGAGAATAAAATTTTCTAGAGTTTTACTACTAACATAAATACGTTATATGTTAGTACACTAGATTTATCGCATTTATATTCATCCGAATCCTCATGGATTTAATGGAATCACTATTTTTATTTTAAGTCATGTTAGATATTTAAAGTGACTATTCTTAACCCACGAGGGTTTTAGAATTAGTTAGTTTAATTCTAGAATTTAATTTTAGAAGTAAACTTTAATTGGATATGTAACATTTATATTAATTCGAACACTCGTGGATTCATTGGAATTAATATTTGCATTCTAACATGAATTTAAGTTTTGCTAGATATTTAAGATAATTAATCTTGATCATCGTGGATTTTAGAATTAATTATCTTAATTTTAGAATTTAATTTACAATTAAATCCTATTTCCCACAATTTTCGGACCTATTTTGGTCCATTTAATTAAGCGGGAGGTGTTCGGGATATATTTTTTCACGTGAAAAATCCTCGAGCACCTCATTTTTTAGTAATTTTCGATCCATAGCCAAAATAGGGAAGTTTGTTTTGCCTTGATTTGCAAGATAGGGAGTTTAATTGTCCATTAAGACACTAACCTTGGGCTTTTAGGATAAGGGGCCCATTAGGTTTCTATTTAAGCATGACATAGGAAGAAATCAACATTCTTAAATGGCCTCCCCCCATAGCCGCGCGGGTTCCACAGGTTAGGAGGCATTTTCTACTTTTTTGTGTCTCTTTTGCCCATATCCCTTGACATCTTATGATGATGTATTTACTCTGTCTTTTCTTCCCACTTTACAAGCTTTTTGGAATTGATAGACTGTAAATTTGCAACTTTGTGAAGAATCTTGAGAAATTTTGCATAAAGTAGGTATCTTTATATATCCCTCTTACACCTTTGCAACTTGATTGTGTACTTGATGAAGCTCTCAACATGTTCCTTGGTGTTTATTTGTTGATTTTCATACTTAGATTCCATATATTTAGCATAAAAATCAAAGCTTTATTACTTTGAATAATCATGTAGATACATATTTATCTTAGGATTAGTTATCATCCAAAATAATAAACCTACGCTTGACCAATTTTGGCGTAATAACCTTGTCTCGTCTTTATCCTGTTGACCTTGATGTCTTGGGCTTCGTGGTAAAATCGAATCATGTTGAATAGTAAAAAAGATCTTTTTTTTAATTTTATCGATTTTGGATTCGTCAAAAATATGTCTTGAACCTCTTTTTTAATTAACATGATCTTTTTTAATTTTATCGATTTTTAATTTTTCGTCTACTTGTCGTTTGTGACTTCTACATACTATTAGAAACTGATGACCGATAGATGGTCGTTTTGACATAGTGGGCCTCATGCTTTCGTCCACAGACTAAAGGTTATAGGGCTTTGAGATGCCACAGATTCCGTTTTCCCACGATTTTAAATAACTGCTGAATTGCTTCTCCTGCTCGGGACTCGATTCGGTGAAATTATTTCATGGATTCGGGAGTGTTGGTTTTGCTATTGTTTTCTAGAATTTTTAGACGGTTTAAGCCAAGTGGTTCGTTCCTATAAACACGCGTATGCGTTTTTTCCAACGTATTTATTTTTCCGCTTTCTCTTACCGGTTTTGGCTTGAACTTTGCCTTCACGTGAGGTAAAGGTTGGCCTTGCATGTAGTATGGAACTTTAAGAATGTTATTTGGTTACATTCCTCTTCCCTGCCATTGATATTTTACGCAATTGGCGCCACATGAGGAGCTTGGTTGTTTAACTTTGCTTCTTTGCGGACTTAGCTAGTGTTATTTGCTTGCGTTCTTAGCACCCCTCTTTGCTTACTAGAAGTTAGACATATGTGGTCTGTAACCCTAAATTTTGATGGTATTTAGTGGGTAAGAAAACGTTCTCTTACTTTCTATCGATATTCTTTCTTAGAATTGCTTTATTTCTATTTTTCAGTCCTTGTCTTACTTAAATTCAAATTAGTTTCTGGGGCGTCGGCTTAAACAAGGGGCGTTCCACACTTGGTTTACAACCTTCTGCGTTAGTGTTGGCTTTGGCTATGCCACTTTTCTTTAACGTTTGATAATGCAATTAACGTATGGAGTTGGAGATGATGGATTCTTTTCCTCTTTCGTTGCTCTACTATATGATGTTGATACTCTTCCCATTTTGAAGAGTTGGTAGCCCTTTGAATTTCGTAGTCCTTGGGGTTAGTCTTCCGTCCTTCTTTGAGCGTAGTGTGTCGGCAACCCCTCTTTATGGGCGATTTGTTTTGTTTTCATCTTCGATCTTTGGATTTAACGTGTGATACTCAATGTTTCTTGACTTTCTTTATTTCAAGTAATGGCTTCTCGACCGGCTCTGAGGTCTGTGCCTGCTCTTCCTACCGTGATCGAGGCGGATTTGGCTCATCGCTCGCTGTATGAAGACCACAGGGAGTTGGGTGACATGGTGATGAGTTTTGGCTCATCTGCGGATGGCCAGGCTTTCTCCTTCTCTTTCCTACATGTACTGCGTCAAAGCATGGAGTGCTATTTTGAGAAGGTGAGGGGTGCTTTGTAGGTGGTGAGTGAGGCTGACTGCGGAGGCCTTTCGGCTGTCTTGGAGGAGGCGACTGCAGGCTAAGACCGTATGGTGGATCTTTCGAGATCATTTAGCGAACATTCATAGTTTTCGAGTGATGAGGCTTCGTAGGGCTCTACATGGTCTCTGCTTGAGTGATATCAAGTCTCCCGTGGGATTTGACTAGGATGGGATAAGGCTATGGGCAGGAGGCCCGTGTCGTCGACTCCGGCCTTTTCCCGATAGAGCAGTAGATTCGGTGTGTGGTGCCTGGAAGGCGTGGTTCCCGGCGTCGTCCTTGAGCAGCTTTCTCTTGTTCCGTGTATTTTTCTTGTAGTAGTATGCTCTTTGTTTTGTTTGTTTCCTGCTTTTGCAAACGGATGTATGAACATTTTCGAATCCAGATAATGCATGTTTATTTGCTTTCGATTCTTAACTTGCTTAACCTCATGCGATAGCTCATGGGAAAAACCGAGATTTTGATGAGTTATGGTGGGCTTGGAGCATTCAATCACATGCGTACCTCGGGGATCGAGTCAAGCGTGATTCATTTGGGTGGATAGTTTAAGCTCTATCCGAGAGTTTGTTAGGTATTTTTATGCTACCACTGGCAGGCTCTTATCTTTGAATGCAGCTTAAAGGATACTATCGTTTTTTAGGTAACAACCATTTATGGGTCTGCTGTGTTTCCGCCGCGGCTTATATTGAATAAACCTTGGCTGGGATAGAGCTTAACATGATATGAAACACGTCCATTTAGGCATCGACTTGCATTCTAAACCGTGTATGGATTGGTCTTATCACGGCCAAGTATCATATGCCTACCCAGTATGATCGTATTTTGACTTTCTTGTCATAGGCTTTGAGATCCGTGATTGGTAGCATTCGGCCTTTGTTGTAGAGTGCTTTCCTAAATACAGAGTCTAGAATCTTGCAATCTTAAGCATTTATCTTTGCGGCCAGGCGTTCGTTTACAGCCACCATAGTGAGGGATTTGTACCTCTAGTAGTAGGGCGACTTCGGTCCTGTAAACCAAAAGCTTAGGTGTTTAGCAGGTTGCGGTTTGAAAGGTAGTTCGATATACTTGAGCTGGCTTCTTCCCGTCTTATTTGTCAATCCTCGGGATTTGCTTGGTTTCTTCGTGAAGTTGCTTGCGTGTTTTGTTAGAAAGCCTGTAACCGTTGGCTTGTGGATAGTACATAGTGGAATGATACTTCCTTATCTTGAACTTATTACATAAGTCGCTATCCTTATTATCGACGTTACCGTTATACGTGATGATGTATTTCGAAATTTTCATGCTCGATAAATGATGTTGGACTTGATAGATGCACGAGCAACTTGCTTGCCCACCGCTCGTACGGGGAGTTTAAACCTCCGCCCTTTTAGAAAAATAATGCATGGCGGCTAGGATATAAATTATACCCTTCTTTGAACCATGGCATGGGTCGCACCATGTCGAGTCCCATTAAATGAATGGTGTCTTTGCCGTGGTTGGAGACGGCGGTTGCAGGGGTTGATTGATAAAAGTTGGCATGAATACTTGACACTTGGCTTGCGTGCTCGTGTATATAAGTAGTCCCTTGACCATTTGTTGTGATATCATCCTTTTGATTTAAAAATGGAGTTTGGCCTTGGGTGATGTGCCCGACACTCCTGCATGTGCTTGGTTGACAAGCATCGTAAAACATTTTCTGAATGACCTTGAGATAAAGTGCCATGATAGTACAAAAGAGCGAGGAGCTCTTCTTACGATGTGGCTTTACGCTTTCATCTTTGAGTAGTCTCCCGTGTTAGAGAACTTCGACGAATGGATTATGTCTGATAGTTAGGGATGCACGTCGACTATACGGTGGTCGCTGACTTCCTCTTTGTCTTATTTCGCTTGTTTCTCGAGGTTCGAAGATGGGTGGAATTACACACTTTCTCACATCTTTGGAATACTTCCTTGTTTCCAGGTATGCTAAAGTGAAGCTAGACCATTCGCGTCTGTTTATTCATTTTCCTTGGGACATTCTTAATGGATTCTGACTTATAATCGTTGGCGTACCCGCTGATGTCCAGTTAACTCGGCTTTCTAGCTTTGTATTCTCCCGTGGGTTGGTTGATGACCAGCTGAGTCTGTCTGCCGAGTTGAGGTATGCCTTTCATTAGCTACTCAAACCTAGTATAAGTGCTTGGTATTAGCCCGTTGTTCGAGCCTTGCAGCTCGTGTAGAAGCTGAGATGGAAACATATCTTTGTTAGCGGGTAGTGAAGATAACTCACCCCTGCTTCTTAGTATGTTTGCAGTAAGTACATCTTCCACGGGGTCTATGTCTATGCCATGACATCTTCATCAGGGTCGTCACATAACTCCCGTTCTATTGGCAAAGGATGATGCGCCGAGGAAATCGGCTAATTGTGATATTCATCCTTACATTATTGCGAGATCAGTGATTTCAAACTATTGTAGTTGTAAGTACCACCTTATATCGACACGACAACACGGGTTTTAGATATACTTTATATTGGATCGGATTTTCTTTAGATATCAAATGGACGTGTGTGCTTGAACTAGTGCTTTAGGCTTACGGAATAGCGAATGTCTAGGCTTCTGACTTCTCACGGATTCTTTGATAAATTAGACTGTTTTAGGTCATTCGGCGACTAAGGTAATAGATAGCGTTGTTTACCTTCTTCATTCTCTTTGTGCGGGTAATGCTCCCACAATTCTTCTTGTCTTTCCTTAAAGTATAAGGGGAGTTTCCACTTTGTACATGAGGGTAGTATCTTGGAGGGTTAAATCCAGTATTCCTTGACTTTACAGAATGCCATAGAGGCGTTACATCCCGTCGAAGGGGTCTTTTCTTGTTAATTTCTTGAAGGTTGGCATTTGCCTACTAAGTTCGAGATGACGGCGTGGTATGCCAACTTTCCTTACAGGCACAGCTCATTATGGGTTCATTGGCTCTGTAATGCCGTAATAGCGTCAATCTTTTACTTTTGTTCGATTTGATCCGTGTCTTGGACTTCTGAGCGTAGGAATTTTATTGAGCGACTTTTGAGGCACATGAGCGGGTTTTGATGGAAAAGTATATGCAAAACTTGTTCATAATCATAAAAAAAATAGCATACATGATCATTTAAATTGCATATAATCAGAACTATGTAAATATATATATATATATATATATATATATATATATATATATGATTAGTTGCTAGAATCTCCCGAGAACAAGCTGGACAATTAAATCGGGATTATTGGATTAAAATATTATCATAAAAAATGATAAATACAATTATCATAATAATAATAAATGATACTAATTCACCAAAAATCGAAAATAGAATTTCAAGAATTGGATTAGGGTTTTGTAACAACCTAAGCATTGAAATAGCAGCGATGGGCGACCGACTACGGCCACCCACCAGCGACCGCGGGCCGGTAGATACTCAGTCAGAGGCGCGTCCAGCGGTGGGTGAACTTCATCGTTTGGCCCTTTGGAAGCCTGGAGAACCACCTTAATTCGCGCCTCCGTTTTGCTTAAAGCTAAATCTAAAAATTATGAACTTTGGAAGCAGACGTTCTCACAATTTTTAAGTTTTGGACATTGTTATTGTATCATACAGAATGTGGAGGAACGTGAGAATATTTAATGAGTTAATCCCCCTCAAAGAGATTAAAACTTTGGATTTTCAATCAAAATAAGTTTTAAAAGCCACTTTCATTCATGAAGCATCACAATCTAATATAGTCGAAAATATACAAACTTAAACATGCTCTTGATGCCACTGATGGAAAAATCTATGCAAAACTTGTTCATAATCATAAACAAATAGTATACAGGATCATTTAAATTGCATATAATCAGAACTACGTAAATATATATATATATATATATATATATTAATTTAACTCTGTATGACAGGAAAAATCACCAACAAGTCTTTCACGAAGCCTCCTTTGTATTCCTAGCAATTAGCACCTCAATAGGATTATGCCTCCAGTTAATCCACACCAGGAGCGGTTGAATCACGTGATTGGATTTGCTAGAATCTCAAGAACAATTGGACAACAAAAATCGAGTCAAAGTGACGATGTTGCTAGAGAGGGGAGGCGTGTGAAATTTTGGTGGAAGATGGAGTTCAACATGTTAAAAACCTAATGTTCCCCTTTATATAGGCACACTCCATTTAATCCGAATAGCTCAACTCGTTTAACTCGTTAAATTGTTAACTAACTTAAATACTAACAACTAAATAACTAGCAAGTCACTAATGAGCTCTACTAGTTAAACCATTAATTAAACTATAAATTAATTAATTCGGTTTAGATCAATTTATATTTTATTAATGCTGTAAAACTCACCGATTGAAATATCTACGTTAGTTTCAATCGACTCTTAATTTAACAATCACGATTCATTTCATCACAAAATAGCTTCAGCGTCATTTGTATATGTTACCTTCAAACTGAATAATAGTAGTTTGTATAATAATATAATTGACTATTATTATTATTATAACGATTATGCATGGAATCTAGCAATCTAGCATAACTTACGATATTATCATGAGAACACGTCACAATAATTTATAATTACTATTTATTGAGCAGCTTAGTTTGAGTAATCTCGTTTAACTAAAACTAGTAAATGAATTATTACAAGAATTGTCATGATGGACATAGTTATAAAATAATATACAACGATTTCCAAGCGGGTTCATCTTTAGTTGATCTTGTCTTAACCGTTTGAACACCGTCGCCAGTCTTGGGATGATCCCAATTAAATCTTCGTGGCTCCCAAAAGCATTAGATCATCTACGTAGAACTCTCTAAAGTTTTGTGTAACAAATCGTCGAACACTTTTGCGTGACCTACGATAAGTGGCTCCGTTTTCTTTAATCCCAGGGCGACTTTGTAGCAATTACACCCACTAAGAGTTCGGAAGGTTGTGAGCTCTTCGTCCTGCAGACCATTGTAATTTGGTTGTACCACGATGACCCGTCCATGAATGCCGAGGCCTCGTGGCTGTAGTGGCATCCCATCGTTAATTCGGAGTATGGAAAGTGGAAATCATCTTTGGGGCAAGCGTAGTTGGGGGTCACAAGTCCACACGTACTACGATTTGCTCATTCTTAACTTCGCTTTACTGTCTGATATTTGGCCAACACATGTAGGGTATTGAACTTCCCGTCTGAAGCGCCGATCGGCTTATTAACCTTCTATTGAAGGTACCAACTGCAGGCGGAATCTTACGTTTAAGCATTTTCGCGATATTGTCTTTCACTTGTCTTTAGGTGATGAAGCTTCCCGCTTTAGATTACATACAGCGTTTCTTTTTATGTCACGTAAATACATCGTTGAACTTCTTTGACGGCATCACATATTGACCTCTTTTAAAGTCGAAATTACACTAATATAGGTTGGTGGGTGGCTGTCCTCGCCGGCACCAGGTTGACTGCTTTTGCTGCGTCTACTATAACTGCGTCTCTTCGACCACGGTACATTTATGGCATTCTCTGGTATTGATTTCCTTCATCCCGTCATTATATGGAGGAGAGTGCTACTCGACTTTTTGTTTTGTGAGGCGTTAGAGACCCTCTTCTAATATGATTTTTTTACAAGCTTCGAGGTTGTTTCACAAGGTCAAGAGGTTAAAGGCGTTGTTAAGCAGAGGAATACAACCTCTCTTTTTAGTTGGATCACGCCATGCTTTATTACCGGGGAGTCAGCTGGTGACTTTGCCCGATCTTGGGCTTGCCACGCTGTCTTTATCTATGGAGTGCATTGATCGCCGAGAAGCGATAGTGATTTCGATGTATACCGACCACGTAGTTGGGTTCTTGATAGGCCATCCTTTACGCTTAACATTTTAGGTATCATTCGGCTTTATACACTTTATTCTTGGTGATCTCGGAGGTACTTGTCCGTAGCTTTGTGTCTTTGGTGGGATCATAACACGCCTTTAGCAAGAGGTCATAAGCTTTTTGGACCCGTGGTATCGTGTTCTATTTTAGGTCACTTCGTGAGTGTGTAAGGAAACCATTAAGAGGCGTAATGTCACTTTTGGGGTTAGTATAGGAGTAGATTGAGCCTGATGCTTCGCTAGATCTTCCTCACTTTCTTATAAAATTGAGGAGGTAGTTGTTTGAGATCTTTGGAGGCATCGAGGCCGACCTTCCCGTGTTGGGATTTGCTCTTTTTCTTGTAGTATTTGGCATCAGTGAAGTGAGATTCCTCAACCGTGAACGGGTTTTCATCTGCACCAACCATTTTTCTCACCCCGTCCTTACGATACTTCCAAACAGCGGTAGAGTGTGAGGGGACAGATTATTATTGTATAAAGGCCTTCTTAGTAGGATATTATATGTGACGCTTGGCATCTATCATGAAACTAGGAGGTGGTTTCGGTTCCACTGTCGCGGTATGACTTACTGCCGGCGTCAGCTCCCGCCCAGGTAAAACTAGCAGATTATAATCTTGGAGACATTGTAAGTCTTTAGTGGAGATGCCCAACAACTTTAATGTCTAGGCGGTAGGATATTCATGACTGATCCTCCGTACTAGCATTACAGTTTATCCGGCTTTCGCATATGTATCTGTGCGTAGAGTGGTTTGTTGTAGATTGCAAATGCTTCTTGTAGCCAGGTTTTATTAATCTTGTTAAGGTGAAAAGTGGGGCTACTTAAAGCGGGTAACGTCACCCTTAATGCTTGATGGTTTGAGTCTTCGTCGACCTCAGCCAGCATCACGTGGCGTCTTTATAGTCTTCGTCGTGCGGAAATAATCATCCGTCTTTTCTAGGATGAGAGCAACTCTCCCAAAAGTAAATCCATAGCCTTTAAGCTTTAGTGGTCGGACGATGGTGAGGGTGATATGATTGGAAGAGACCTTGTCTTCTTCGGGGTTAATCCTCTTTCTCCGAGATCCATTACTCGCTCTTTGAATGAAACACTTTTTGATGGGATGCTGATATCTATAATCTTTGTAAAAGTTGAGCTCTGTTCTTGGTTGCCTCCTCGGGTCTCTTTGACTCACACATTGTTCTATGAGCTTTGCTGATAGCTTATCGAGCATTGCGAGGCATTCGGAGTCAAAGGAAGCGGTAGTCTTATCTTGCGTCTCGGCGAGGTGTGAGGCCTCCTTAAACTCCCAGAGGAATTAGAATTAGCCTCGACGCTTCTTAGTTCTGAAGGTGAACTTAGTGGTTTTTGAAAGTCGCATCGTATTGCTTCTTTCTTCTCCAACTTGGGGTTTCTTTTGGCCTTCTTGGATCATACTTGTGGTAGAGGTTCGGGGTAGGAGCACGTGCCACTTTGTTTGCAGCGATGTTGAGCTCGTGTTATGTGCCACTTGTCTCAGGCTTGCTCAAAGTTTGAGGGGTATATTCCTTCGCGAAATTACAGTATGATAAATGCCTTGGATGCGCTACTAATGGTGATGACTCACAACTTCTCATTGATTGATGAAATTACGTAACTGACTCTTCTTTTCTTTGTTTGGCAGTTGGCTCAGTAAATCCCACAACCTTTCTCTTCTACTTGAAAGGCGGTTAAGGAATTCGCTTTTTAGTTGATCCCATTTGTTTATAGGCGGGCTCCAGTCGATATACCCGATCGAATCGTTCCTTTGAGAATTGAACAAAGCTGTTTGACCATTTCATCCTTCGGTCCCTGCATTATTTCAGGTGATAAAAGTGGGATATGTGTTGTTTGGGGTTCTAGTCCGCCCGAAGTGTTGGAACTTGGGTGGTGATAGCCTTTGGGCATTTCGGTCTCCGGGAGGTGTAACTCTTTACATAAGTATATGAGAGAGTACCAGTCTTCACTGTTTCTTTATTGCCCCAGTATGAACTCCTTCGGTTATTGCTGCTGGAACCATTCCATCTACTAGAATGATAGGGTTTCTATTGTATTCCTCGTTGGTCTCGTGATGAACTTTGAGGTATTGTGAGGGATGAATCGTTCAAATACTCGTTTTAGAAGTGAAGGTGCTCTACTGCTTTAAAGGACTTAGCGGTTCTTGCTACGTAACAACGTCAACTATCTTTTTATTTGAGCAATAGAGGTCATCTTGTTGTTGCATCTTTGCAGCAAGTTCTTTACACGTCCATTGAGGAGTAGCCATCTGTTCTTCGAGGAGGTATGCGATTAAGTCATTCTTTGGTGCTGAGGAAGTCTCTTGGTGGTGGTGAGCCAGGACTTGTGATGAATCCAGTAGATTAATATTGGATGTAGAACCACAGTTTCTTGAGTTCTCCACGTTAATTATCGAAGTCCTACACTATGCGTTGACCGCGAAGGGCGGGAGGCGTACGAGGTGAGTAGTCTTGACGGTTATACATTATGATTTATCCCTCTTGAGGCTCACAGCGTCACGTTAGCGGAGATCTTAGAGGGATTTACGATAGACATCTTTGTGGTCGGTGGTGACGAAGGGTAGTTGATGGTCCCACGAGCGTGCCACGAGTGTAATGTAAAGAAGAATTTTTTATTGTTGCTCAGTAGGGTGCAAATAAAACCAATTGTAAGGAAAAATTCCTCGATTCATACATGTTTTATCAAATAGAAGGGATTGACTATCCAAACTATGAGTCACTTAGAAGTGTTTGTGATGATTTGGTGAGATGTTTGGCTTTAACTTTAGCGATTTGAACTTGAAATGAGCTTCGTATAGGCTTGAGCTTGATTTGAGCCCTACATTTGTCTTGATTCAGACGGATATCGCTTTGTCTGAGCTGAATGTGTCTGGTCTTGATGGACTTAGACTTGGTACTGGCAGCTTGGATATGGTTGAAATCGAGAACTCTTTAGCATATTCCCGTGTTGTTTTGTATTGAACTTGATCACAGGTCTTGGGCTTGATATTCGGTCTTTAGACTTGATGGACTTCTTTATGGCGTTTGTAGCGTGGGACTTGGCTTTTAGTGCGATGGTGGAGGCAAGCCTGCGGTGGGCTTTGGCAGAGACTCACGTCTGCAAATTGGGACCCTAACAAGATTTGACCTCGGTGATTTGATTTCGAGATATGACTCAGGCTTGAAGGTGTATGGAGTAATAGGAAGCTTAATTGTTGAGACGGCGTTTATGCTACTTGTACTACAGCAGTTTGGGCGCTTATTCTTTGTAGTGATGAGTGTGGGACTTGATTTAAGCTTTGAAGCGGCGTGGCAGCATACTATAAGCGAAACTTACCCACGACACATTTGTTGTAGTGATGATCGGTATGAGTGGAGAGTTCAGTAGCCAGGCAGTGATGCTAATCCAAGCCCAGGCGAGGCGCTAGCGATCATGTTGCTTGCACAGAATCCGGCTATAAGGCTGAACGCGTTGATGTATTCCTATATCCCCATAATTTGATGAGTCAGGCAGGATCTATCACGTGTTCATTCAAGATTTTTTGAATAATCGGGTTCTATTTTGCTTAATCCACAGTATTTGGGCGTTCTTGAGAAATCCCAGTCAGTTATACGTAGATTTTGCTTCAAACTTGGAAAATTCTTTGCGTTTGGCGGTAATTCCACTTCTGTGCCTCTTTGGTACTGGAGGTGTTTTTTCCGGCCTGACATGGTATTTTACTCTTGGTTTAAAAATTTAACTTGCTAGAAAACTTCAGAGTTTTCTATATTTTCTCAGTGTTTTACGAGCTTGAGATAAATTGTAATTTTTTTTACCAAGGGGTTTATAGGCCTCTGGACCTTGAATGTTTGCCCAGCGATTGATTAGTTCGTTTTAGGTGGATCGCGTCTTTAAAGAAAGTTGAATTTTGAGGAATCTGAACCGTCGAATTTTTTAAGAATTACTTTGCCTTCAAGTAATTAAAAGGCGTCTATTTGTAGTAATAGGAAGATTCGGATCTTTTTCTAGCTTCGAATACATTTTCATATCGACCCCGAACTTCTGGAGTCTCATTTTGAGCCATGTTCTTCGGAACTTCTATTTTAGGCCGTATAGCGATTTTAATGTAATAAAATTAGGGGATTTTTTTTATCCACGAACCTAATTTTAATGAGCATTTTAATTCGGAGCTATTTTCTAAAATCCTTGTTCGTCGAGGGTTTTACATTAGAATTCGAGGGTTCGATCGAGAACCACAGCCACATAGCATTCTTTGGTGGTTTAATTTAAATTAAATTGATTATTTGATTAATTCGTCTTAATCAATTTAATTATTTATTTATTTAAAATCTAACTTCTATTTAAATCAACCTTTGACCATAAGATTTGGAAAAATATAGTCAAAATGACCAATAAAATAATATAAAAGTTTTTAGAGATAAATCATATTTAACACAATATGAACTTGAATATTATTCATTCATATTCCAACATTACTCGTATTAGAATTTTAAACTCCCTGTAAAACCTTTACAAATTATAAAATTGGAATCGCGGTGAAGCTCAATTATTATGTTTCTGAATCTAAATCAACGAACATGTACAAAAAATAAAATCATAAATTTAACCCTTGGTAGGACTCTTTATTCATTATTTCACCAATGTACTGAAAAAGAAAATTCATGAGAATGTTACCCTTAGTAGAACGCTTTATTAAAATTATTAATTAAAACATTATAGTTAACTTCTATTAAGACGGTTGGGAAAGGTATTTATTAATTAAAATAGAATTATTAATAGTTAATTTTTAGTATGACTCATGTGGATGGCTTGAAGAAATACAAAATAAATTGGGACTTTTTATAAGTGTTAGAATTAGAATTAGATTAGATAGATATAATGTAATGTTATTTATGTATTCTGGTCAGATCTCAAGAAAGTATTCATGTTTAACTACCGATATGTTTGCAATATATTGAATAGATCGAGATCATACATGCCAAAGCCTGCTCGATGTCAGGACACTGCGAATAATATATATTGACGATTGTACTATTTAGCATATAGATCCACAAAAATAGAAGATCTTACTTGGGGTTTTGTCCTTGTTAATGCGTGTATATGTGTTAAATTATGCTAATCGGGATGCGGTACAACAAGTAATTTACATTTTTATGTAGTTGTGTTTCTTAAGTTAATACGGTAAAAACTCTATAAATTAATACCGATAAATTAATAAAATCTCACAAAATAATAAATTTGTCAGTTCGGACTATTGCAGTTAAAAAAAAATCAAAAATCAAAAAAATAATAAGATAATAATTTTTGAAAATCCTTTTATAATATAGGACCCAGAAAATCATAAACTAATAATTCTTAGAAATTAAAAAATAGGTATTACAACAATGAAAATATGGATCTATAGTTGTGTCTTTTCTTTTTAAAGTTCAAATCTTGTTGGAGTTCATCTCTAATTTTTCTTATTGCATCCAATAATTCTAATGTTGATTTTGAATTGTAACAACATAACGTTTTGAATTTTAGACCTAAAGTGATTCTTTTCGACATGGGTTTGGCTACTTAGTATAGATTATCTTCATTAATACTATTTCCTTATTATCTTCTTGCATTTAACTATCTTCCGATATCTTCTAGATGTTTCTACATATTTCAGATAAATCTCAATAAATTCAACAAGCCATTGAATGTACATGTGTTCATTTTGTTAAAAACTCTTTAAATTAATAAATTATTAATTTATCGATAAATTAATAATTCTCTAAATTAATAAATTTTGTCGGTCCAACGATATTAATTTATAGAATTTTACAATTACTCACTTCAAATGTAGTAGTAATGATATAAGTTAGCAAAAGTCTGTCTCGAATGTAGTGATAACCATACTACAAAAATAACTTAGAAAACACTTTAAATAACACAAAGATAACACAAAAAGCCATTATAAAGTGTGATCTCAAGTTTTTAAACGAACTTAAGCGCCTACCGAGGTATATTTGTTTGAAGTGCCCTCCAAGTTAATAATTTAGAGGTGCTAGGACAAGCGTTAATCAAAATGATATCTTAGATGATCGCTTTTGAAAAACAAAATGCAGTGATCTCTGCTATATTATATGCATTTCTTATCGAAATAGAACCTCAACAAAGCTAATACGGCAAGCTCAAAATATTTCATAAATCATAATTATCAATATTTAGATTCAGAAAGCATATCCGACATATATCGAGTCAAATGTCAATATGTATACAACTATAGTTGCTTACAAACACTACCAGTAACAGTCACTACAATTTTTGAACGACAAATACCAAGGTATAGTTTAATAGCATCAGTAAGAGCTCACCATTCTACATCTAGAATATTGCGAGGTATTTGTTATAGACAACCCACATCATCCTTCACGAACTTGAATAATTCTGTATTTACAAATGTTTGCTTAGCGATGATTTTTTGAGGATAGTGAAAAGAAAAATTAAACACTTAGATATTATCATGCATTATGTGAAGCTGGAAAAAAGATGGGCTCAAATGCATATATACCAGACAGGCACATCCATTAATTTTCTGTGTATGCAGCGGAGTAATTTGATCGTTGACGATCAATTCTACCCTAACAAGCTACTGTATTTGACACATAGCAGTACGACCATTAAGGCCTTCGAAATCAATTTTAACATAAGTTAGCAAACTCCACCAAATATGATAATAACATAATTTAACCAAACTCCTTCCTAAATGGTGATAACACAATTTGGAAGTGACATAAGTAATAAGTTAACCAAACCCTTCACAAATGTGTTAGGGGGTTTGTGTCGTTATCGAGGGAATCAATGCTAGATTTATTCTTATTGGGCAAAAGGAAAACTTCATATCTACTATTTCGGACTATTTTGACAATTAAAGCTTGCTGGTGATATAACATAAATATACTAGGTTATTCTTTATAAACCTATCAATCAAGATTTGAATCCTCTACATCTATCCTTACAAGTGAATATTTAACCACTACATAAAATTTCCACCTCATAGATATATTCAGTTAAATCCATTAGACGTGCCTCACTCTTATGAATGTTATATCATAACCAAACGTCTTTACAAATGTGAGTTTAACAACCCAACTTGCTAATTATAAATATTGTTCGATAGTTCAAACCATTAATAGGTCAATGTGACGTCTCAGAGTTTTTTCAAACAACATGTTTTTTTTTTTTTTAGTTTCAAATTTAAAATATGGAAATAAAGAAATTTAAAATAAACAAAGGAAATGAAATCTAGATTGAAGGCAGGTAGAAATTTGATATAAATAGAAAATTTAAAATCTAAAAATAATTATAGAGAAAGGATACATGGTTTCTAAATTTCCTTTCCTAAGAATGAAGATAATGCATGAAATCAATTGAAATAAATAGTGTAGTTGATGATAGTGCAGTACAACATTTAACTTAAACTTCGGTATGAGGTCTCGAGTTGTTCTTGTTTGAGTCATATTCTATTTTCTTTGTAGCACTTTTTAGTATTCGTTATTTGTATAAATTGTAATATAAATAGTGAAAAAAGTAAATTAAAAATGTAAAGGATAATTTTATGGATAATAAATTTTCAAACAAAAATTTAGGCTACAAGAGAAACAAAGGAGTCTCTTGACATGCAGGAATCGACGCCACGAGGTGAGAATCATTATAAGCGAACTTGCGAGTCGCCCCGAGCCGATGGAGCGACTGAGTTTAAAAACTACTCATTTCGACCAAAAATTGATTTCCATTAATATTCTCAAAGCAATAGCTGTTTTAGCGTTTTACAAATAGTAGTCTCCCAACCAACGACACCATATATACAACATATCAAAAACGATATCTTGGCTGAGAGAAACTTGCAAAAGTGAAATCGTACTTTCGAATACAAAGTAATATTTAGTAATTTAAGTTTGAAAATAAAAAGTACCTTGATAAAAATAGTTGACAACACATCCAAAATGGGTGGCAGGATCCTCCTTACCGTGCTGTTAGCCACTGAACTCTCAATGACCTCTGGCTCGATTAATGCGTCTGTCAGGCGCATGATAGAAATGCCGCCCATCGCGAAAAGGGTGTAGAAGTCGCGGAAGCTTAGTGAACTACTTAACACAAAGGGGTGAAACTATATACGAGCAGACAGGACAATATTATAATACTTGTGAACAAAATATGTATATATATATATATCGGGACTATTAAAGTCATACAATAAGATTAGAAGAAGATACCAGACATAACATATTGCAAGATAGAATAAATTTCTGATAAAACACTGAAGCACCCGGTATAAAATCCAGGGAGACTTCGACATGAGCTATAATTCTGATCATCACCTTATCTCACCATGTCTCCACAAATACTTGCGCCTGTCATATATACCATTAAGTCTACTGCGGGAATGGATGTCCTTCAATAACCAACTGGCAGCTTATACCGTGATGTAAGGCCCAGCGTCGACAATGCCATGCTTAGTGAGTAATAGATCTCGCTAGCTTATACCCGAAGTATAGAATGCGCGACAATGCACATAATAAAGTGATAATAGATCTCCCATTTGCATATACGAGTATAAAGGCCAAGCACTTGACAATACACGTAGCAAAGTGATAATGAATCTCGCTATTACGCTTATGCGAAGTATAAGGCCAATAGCGTCACATATCTGCGAGGAGAGTCACAACCCTAATCATCCCAAAATAGGGTCAAATCGATACTCCAGAGTCATGAACTCATACATAACTCGGCCCAGCCTTTCTGATAACCTTTACTTTCTCCCAAAGCAATATCCAGCCTTGGCGGCTAAAATATCTACATGATCATAAATCAATCGAAATTTGCCGGCAAGATACGGGGAAATCTGAAGTGCCGACAAGACCTAAAATAAACCAATGCCCGTGAGGCCTGAACACAAGAACATAAGTTGGGGTTCGGTATGCCTGTGAATCTTAACGCCCTTGAGAATATAATCACGTAATCATTATCATGGCTCGCCTGAATGAATCACACATAATCATACAACATTGCATGTATCATTCTCACGTAATCATAACACGGTGGCATGTACATAGATTCTCACATAATCATACCCACTGATATAATGCAATTTAAAATGAAATGCGTAAAGTAACGCCCGTGAGATAAGTCTTTCCTTTCTGCTTTAGCTTCCACAAAAACTTTGGACTGTCAGGTGTGCCACACACCACGATGACGCCTAGCAAAACACCCAGAAAGTACATAATCCAAAGCCTACTACTGATACCATAGAAGACACGCTACTGACTTCTTAATTAAGAACTATTTCATGATGCAAATAGCGGATAAAGCAATGACGGATAAATAATCTGCGTAGGACCGCAACCCGGTAGATCTCCCTTTAGAATTCCACCTTATTACTTTAACATTTCAAATCAACATAAGTCATTCTAATTGGCCACCGGGTCCATAATTAACGCTGCCAAAATATAAATTCTGGCTGACTTGAAAATAACACTTTCAACTAAGCGTAACTTTAAACAATTTTAAATCACCATTTAACATCATTTAAAGTCTTATAAAATATCACCCCAAAGTCAGCGAAACCTGAAAAAGTCAGCTACGGCCATGCGTCCTCAAGCATTATAAGTCATGAATTAATCACTTATATACATCATAGCGTCCATAACAAACTAAGATTCATCCTTAAAATTGAATTATGTAAAAAGTCAGCAAAAAGTCAGCCACTGAAAAAATCAACCAAGCGCTATTTTCTTACCTCGAAAATCGTAGGCGTTCTAAACAACTTGAGATCTTTATAATACATAAAAGTGAAAAATGAAAAAAGGAATTTTTTGAGTTTGGAGGGCTCACGTAGGGATCTAAAGTAAGATGGTGATATTTTTGTGATTTTGATGATGGGTTGAAGATGTTATCTTAAGTCCCAGGAAAAAACCCTTGTGAGTTTGTTGAAATCACGCAGTCGGGCTGTCGAGCGACTTAGCGATCTAACTAGCTCGAATTGTCATTGTTACTACTAAATTATAAATGTAATTAGAAACAAAATAATTTACGAAATAATATTATCTTCGAGTATTTATCGCCTCTGGGATCCACTTGTGCGACTAGAAAATTTTAATTTTTTTTTTTTTAACGTAACAGTTATTACAATCTACCCACCTAATAAAATTTGACCTCGAAATTTAACAACCAACAACAAGAAAGAAAATATATTGTAACCGCGAGAATCAAAAACGTCATATAAAATAAGCAATCTGCTTTCCGACCCTGTTGACCGTGAAATCTTATCGACCCATTTCGCGTCCCTCTGGCAACATAGGTCTCGTCTATTCTTTGCAATTCTAGATTTGATCCTTGTGTGAATTAGAACTCGTATGGTAGAAAATCTCCCCGTCATTGCAAACATTGAAAATCATTCCAATTTGGTTAAATATAACTTTGGGTCCTTTGATTTCCACTACACTTTCAGTCTGTCAGCTCTGCATTTTCACTACAGGTAATTGCACCAGTAATTAAATTAGCGTGGAGCAATCAACCTCCTGCGAATTGAATCTGCCAACGTGGAAGATCTCTTTGACTCTTATGATCGGTAAAAAATCGGCACATTTAACCCACATCTGAGATAATGTCCCATGATTTGACCTGAAGAAGACTATAAGCGTAGCTTTTTCGAGATCCTTAGATTGGGATAGTTCTTCATTGATTCTAATTAAACCAAGGCATGGGCAATACTTCAGATTCTGTCCTTTTTGAAGCATCAGCTTACTCATCCAGCCATACAGGCAGAGGGTATCGCCCATGGCTGGGCAAATAGTCAGCTTCCATTTAATATCACAGCAATCCTGTGATGTCATCTGAGCAATGAACCCCTTTTTAAAATTCAGCGCAGTGATGGTGTCGTGATGAAAGAAAAGTCTTTGATGAATCTCATATTAACCGGCTAACCCCAAGAAACTCCAACCTCAGTCGCTGGGGCCTCCCAGTATTCACGGGCTCGCCCATTGAATCAGCACTAAATACCCTCGTCGGAAATGTGCCCCAGAAATTGCTGGCTTCCCTTGCGGCGGAACTCACAGCTTGGCATACAAGCTGGTGTTGTCTCAAGGTCCTCAACATGATCTCTGGAAATGCCTACCATGTTCCTCCTCTACTCTAGAATATATCGAGAATATAAATCCAATGAATACACTTTGAAACTTCGTCAAATACTCACGAAATGCAGGTTACGTCAAATCCATGAGCCGCCCAGTGCGTTCGTCAATCAAATGGCATCACTATAAACTCATAATGTCCACTTGAGATCGGAAAGCCGATTTTTGAATATCACTCACTTTGATCCTCATTGATAACGGATCGCAATCAATGCTTCGAAACACGCTGGCGTCCTTCGGTGATCAAAACAATCGTCGATTCTAGGCAATGAGTATCGGTTCTTAATGGTCACTTTTATTCAATTTGTCTATAGTCGATACGACCTGTTGAACCATCCTTCTTTTTCTAAAACAAAGCCAGTGCGCTTGCGGAGATACGCTCGATTACGATGAATCACTTTCTCAATGACTCACACATGGCGAGTCCCATGATTCTTGTAACTCATTTGAGCCATCGATGCGGTGGAAGAGAATTGGTGCCGTGCCGGAACCAACCTCAATAGCAAATTAGGTCTCCCTCTCTAGCGACAGCGGTAAGTCGCAAGGAAAAACATCTGGCGAACTGCAACGGCCAGCGCGTCCTGCAATGCGCCTGCCTATTCAAATCAATCGCGTACCCCAGAACCCGATACGCGCTTGCGTATCAACCTCCTGGCACCGAGTGTGACACAAGGCTCGAAGGCAAAATCTTTACGTCTCCTGGGCTCGGATATGCAATTACTTAGAACTCGCGAAAATCTCCTTCGTGGCAATCCAATAACTGACATGATGTTTCCCGACCCGATCCATTACCCGAAGATAAAGATCCAAAATCGAGAAAGTTCAAATGGAAGTAAATCGGCGAATGACAAGCGGCCGCTCTGATCAAAGGGCAGTCTCTAATCTGAGTCACAACAGCCCAGGCCTCCCTGTTTGGTGTCATAATCTCAGTGGAGCAGGCAAAGGAAGCACAAACCCATCTGAGATAAGGTAGAAATAAAACTGCGAGAAACAAAAGAATCGTAGCCCGGAGTCAAAAGCAACCGCACAGCCTCGATATCACACAAGAATGATGTACACAACTCGCATTTCACAGAGTATCTGTGCCTCTGATGAGTACTTGGCATGAATGCGGCCTCGACCGCTCCCGGCTCGAGGCTGCCTGACACTCCTCACGAGGTCTCGGTCGCATATCCACAGCACTCACGGCCGCCCAGGTGACCACCACAGCGTTCCCACGATAACCGCCTGGCGAGTTGAAATATAAGCCCGGCTAATCAGGCGGGAAATCCGTAGCAGATGTCACATTTCTTTGGCATAGATAACATATGACTACCCTATAAAACAATCCTGCTTTGTGCCCAATCGACATGGCCAGTAGCAGCGGATACCTCTACGGACCCCCGGAAGGAAGACTACTACGGACCCGCCCGGTCTATGGTAGCCAGCGTCTGAGAAAGGCGGTGGAATAACTTCGGAGATGCCATTCTAGCGAAATAAGTCTTCCCGGGGCGACTCTGCTTTGGTCCGTCCTCCTCTGAACTCTAAATTACTAAACTGCGGGCCCCGAAAGTCTGGTCGGCTCACTTCTCGATCCATTTCTTTTCTGGCTCACTTCTTTCATTTCCGTCTTTAGGTTGCATTCACCATGACATGGAAGCGGTAAAAGCTCATTAAAGTGAGATGCTGGTGGCGTATCTCCCCGCGTCAACATATCACACGAACCTAGTGATCTCTTACTTCTACTAGATAAACATCGGGAAGTAGTCGGCACGTATCTTTAAAGCGTACCGTACTCTGGCTGACCTCGAACCTACGTCGGCGAAATCATTTCTCGAGGCGCCATGTGGGTCTCAGCAATAGTTCTCCCGAAAAAGCTCAACAAATCGCTCGGGGAAACATGAATCTCCCTACCATGAGTCAGAGGCCTTTCGGGTTCTCCCAGCAGGTCACGGGCGCTTTCGTGAAGTCTATAAGTAACAAAAGCTTCACTCACCATCTGCTTGCGTCCCAATGGCTCAAAAATGGACTTCGTGTCCCCGGATGAACTCAATGGCTGCTGTGGCGGGCTCCCGGAGGCTTTCGGATCTCTCTCAGGAAACCCCGTCGAACAACTTACTCTGGAATTCGACCTCACATTCTTTCGGCCACTGGCGTACGAGCTTCCTACGAAGTGCCGTCCTCCCTCGCAGCGTGCACCGAGAAGAATGCCTACGGACCCTGCTTGGTCCATTATATCACTGACTAGCTACTTCTACCGGCTCGGCCTCATGCAGGCTACCACAGCACCAGCTACACCCGCACTTGGCGAGACTGCAGGTGGCATCTCGGCGGTCTACTCGACAAAAAGAAAAGGACTTTTAACAAAAGGCACCCGCGGCGACTCAAAGGAAAACAGAGTCAGGTACCTGACCATAGATAGCAATGTCCCGAAACCTAAGCTCACGATGCAAAATTGTAGCGACCCGCCTAATTTGCATACGAGGTGAAGTCATATAATGCGGAACACCGAGAGTGCGAATCGATAGACGACTTCGGTTAAAAACTACTCATTTCAACCAAAATTGGTTCCATTAATATTCTCAAAAGCGTGCCATTTAACATTTCTGAAATCCATCGAATTTGATATATAGCAAACGTATATCAGCGTATCAAAAAGAAGAGCATTAATGCCGGCGAGGCTACAAAAGTAAAGTATTATTACTCGAGTCACAAAGTGACAAGCGCGGCAAAGAGGCTAAAGTTTGAAAATAAAGTACAATAATAAAAAACGGAGTTAATGACGCATCAAAACCGATTTGTGAGGATCCTGCGCCACCCGATGCTCATTTAGCCGCTCGAACAAACTCTCCAGCAACCTCATTTCGGTGCTTAGATGCAGCCGACTGGCCATGAATGAAAATCACGCTTGTGGCGAAAGGGGTGTAAGTCGCGAAGCTTAGTGAACAACAGGGGGTGAACTTACCGTAGAGCAGGGCAGGACAATATTATAATGGCCCGACATGAACAAAATAATATACATATATATCGGGACTACCTAATAAAAATTAAATCTGATAAGATTCAAAAAGAAGGTCTCGGGCGTAACATGTTAAGATAGAGGTCTCAATAAATACCTGAGCACCAGAATAAAATCACATAAGGCTGCGTCGTATAATTAATTAAATGGCCACATCTAAATATACCCGCAGAAATATACCTTCTAATGCGCGTATACCGATCCGTCTCATGAGAGATGGGATGATCTCTAATAACCTTGCGCCTCTTGTGGTATAAGGACAGCATCAGCGATGCATGCTTGAAGTGATAATAGATGCCATCTGCACTTGTGCAAAGTATAAGGCCAGCACCAGCAATGCACATAACAAGTGATAATAGAACTCAGTAACGTATGCAGTATAAGACCCTTGTAGACAATGCAGCGTAGCAAAGTGATAATAGATCATGGCATGCAGTATAAGACCAATAGCGTCACATAATAACGCAAGGAGAATTAAGCAACCACTGTCCCGACCCAGCGTAGAGATTCGAATCCACGATGCTAAAGTCTTTCGAGAGTCATCATAGCTGATCAATGAAAATTAGTTCCACTTTTCTTATGCAGTTGCGATATTGTGTATCAATTAGAACACAGGTTAGTTAATTATTCTTGGAACTTAGTGTTCACCATAGTAATTGTATATTACTAGTTTGGGTTAATGATAATTTAAGAGGTTATGGCGATTGCTAGATGCTTTACTCGTTAATGATTATAATAATAATGGTGGTCAATTATTGTTATTATACACAACACTATTATCTGAGCCTAGAAGGTCCCGCATACGTACAGTGACGTTGGATTATATTCGTGTATGAAATTAAAGCTACATTTGCTAAATTGAGAGTTGATTGTAATCCTTGAATATTCTCGATGGGATTTTACGTTGATAATGTAAAATATAAATTGGATAATTTCGAATTAATTAATTGTCGATTGAATTAATTCGATAGTTATTGAACTTATTAGTAACTTGTTAGTTACTATTAACAACTTGTTAGTGTTTGATTTACTGCGGTTTATTAAACTTAGATTCATTTCATTAAGCTATTCGGTTGGGCTTTTTAGGTTTGACATATATAAAACGGAAAACTTATTGGGTTTTTTCATCGTATGTGTTTTCATGAATTGAAAACAAACCTAGCCTCTAGAATTTCTCCTATTTTGGCGAAATATTCAAAGGGAAGAATTGAAAATTCTTCTCTGATTTTTAAATCCAATCAAATCCATTGATAGCAAATGTAGGATTGGCCTCTGGTGTGGACCAGTAGAGCCTTATTTAGATTCTTTCAACGATGGAATTCAAAGGAGGCTTCGTGAAGAATATGTTGATAGGCTTCGGCGCCATCATTGTAAAGTGCTTTCCCATTATTCCTTATTGTTAATTAATCTTTAGATTAATTTATATCATTTGAGGATCCGAATACTGAATTTGGAGTTTATCACAAATAGGAAATTCATACTAGATTCTAACGGTGGCCTGAGTCTACTCAAGTTTGATATATTTTATCTAGTTTGATTGTGTGTTAACGTAGTTGTTAGTTTAATTTGATTATTTAAGCGATTTATATATTCAATTGATGAATATATAATATGAAAAATCAACCCATTTATATATGTTTCACATGGTGGAATCGTCATTTCATGTATTGATTTTGATGATTTGAAGTTTATGTAATTGTTTCATGAATTGAAAGGGATTAAATTGATTAATTTGCATTTTAATTTGAGGTAGAATCATTTTGATTTTAAAAGAAGTTTAGAAATTTCGAAAATTCTGAAATTAAATACGTGTGTTGGATTTTTCCGAGAATTTTTGAATTTTTAAGTACTCTAAAAAATTTGAATTCTGGATTATTTTGGGTTTTAATCGAAAAGCCCAGAGTATTTTGATAAATTCCTTGGGCGTGTTCAATAATGATATTGTTGATGTTCCACTAAAATCCCGAATTTTTGAATTTTTAGAGTCTCCAAATCGTTTTTACAAAGGATTAATCGGTGTGAACCACGCTCGGGCGCGTCAGTTCGAAGTACGTTCGGCCACCGGGGCGTAGCTCGTGGCCGTACTACGGCACCCGGCCGGTGCGTGTCGTTAAATTGGTGGCGGAGGCTGGCGGTACAGTCGTTCAAGTTCGTCGTCCGTTTTAAAAAACCCTAAATGTATTTTATATAATTATTTTTTGTCCTAAAATTTATTGGTAATTATTAATTTCGATTTTAAATGTTAAATCATAAATTTTGTCATTAAGATAATTGAATATATATCTTGAATGACATTAAATTTGATTATATTTCCACTATAATTATTTTCATTAATTGATAATTTTTGAAAATATTTTCATGAAAACTTTTAAATTTTGAATTTTGGAGTTAATTACTTGTAAGTAATTATTCTATGATTTAAGTGGCTGATAATTATTGTAATAATTATCATTAATCATCAATGTGAATATATTCCAAATTCAAATTTACATTAATTGATAATTAATTGTAAAATAATATGAATTGATAATTAGTCAATTATGAACACATTTAATCTTGACATTTAATATATGACATTAAGTACATTTATTTATTTGCCCATATATATTTATTATGGAATGGAAAGGAGGTATTTAGATATGACTGGTTTAATTTATTTATTTACGGTCTGGCGTCTGCAAATATTAATAACTTGACAGTTAGTCGTATTTCTTTTTTTTTTTTGTATTCATTTACCCATTAACTGCGTGATGATAGGTAGGTTAAGTGGTAATATGCTTTTGTTGTGGTGGCATTGAGATAGCATTTTCACAAAAAGGCGGCACTTGGAGAACTTGGGGGTTTTGAGGTCTTTGAAGAATCACAAGACTTACTAACTGGTAAGTCTTTGTAATAGGACTTATGTTGGCATTTCAACTTTGTTAAGAGTGATGTAATAGATTCCTAGGGGTCATATCTATATCTCTAAATGTGTGTTATTTATTTATTTTTCATGTGTGCATGTTTCTTGAACATGTGCTATCTATAAATGGTTAAATAAAGTTAAATAACATTAATCCTGATTAAAATTTAAGCAGCGTGTCGAAGCCAATTTTAAAGTTGTGAAATCGGTTGCATTATACGGGCTGCTTGTGATGGTAGGTGTTCACGGTTTTGCACTTTGATATGACAATGGATCATGTTGAAGTGATTTCCATAACGTTGTGGGCTTCAGGATGATCGGCTCAGTAACTATTTGGTTTAATTGGTATAACTAATGGGTTTATCGGAGATACAAAGTCGAGGTAGGATCTGTATGGTATGCTAGTGATACAAGAGTTATGTAGTTTACGTTAATTAGTTGGAAACCTACTATTGTCTTTGAATTCAAAATATGCGGTGTTGTCGTTTGAATCTGGGCATAATAGACTTTAATTACATGTATATTACTTTACATAATTGGTTGATAACCTCTTATTATCCTTGATTCAAAATGTATGCTGATTGATGTTGTCGTTTGGTCGAGTATAGTAGATGCTTGATACACTTGTACATTTGTGAGATTTGAAATGCAGATTGACTATATTTACAATTCGTTGTAAATATGTATGGATTATTTGAACTACCTTTGTTTATTTAAGTTGCATATTTCCTATTATGTTTGGCATATTAAGTTTACCTATTTATTCACCGTTCATTGGGCAAACTAAATGCATGACTTATAATGAAATAAAATAAGTTAAGGAGAAATCACAGAATGATTTGTTGAAACAAAGTGTTACGATGCGATCTTGATCAACCATTACAGCAGTTGTATGCGAATAGAGGATAAAACTTTAAATACAAATATTTAGACTTGATTCAATCATGTTGACACGTTGCATGAACTTTGGTTTAGTAGACAAAGTCATGATATGATTGAAGATAATTAATTTTGATTCGATTGAGGTGATGATGCTATGAAGACGATATGTCATATTGTCTCTTAGCCGTCAAATAAACCTTAAATAATAAATAGTTTGATCTAAGTCAACTGCTACCCAGACTTGGTACAGGAGTTCATAGTCTAAATTAACTGTATGTTCACATGCAAGGTTAAATTAAAAGATTTAGTCATTGAATGATGCATCGAGTTGATAAAGGGTATGGAAAGGACCATATGAATACTTCTTGAGTTAAATTCGTTAGTATGATTGTCCTAAGTATTATGTCGTCAAAGAATGAGACATCATTCTAATCTTTAAAAACTGTCTTGTTAAGATCGTAATTAAAGAATTGTGTTTAATGAAGTTAAAACACGGATGGATAAGAGACTCTTTCAATTTCATATACGAAGATAATTTCATTGAACCTTAAGTGTATTTATTGGTTAAAATTGATACAAGTAAGGATTGTGTTTAACGGCTGAAGCGCAAAGAATGAAATAATTTCACATATTAAAGGTTTAAGCTGCGCTTTGCCTTTAAATTAATTTATTCATATTATTTGTGAAATGACTCGAAACGTAAGTTGGGGAGATTCGGTAATGCTTTACCTCAATGAATCTTGGCGCCGCGAGAATATAATCACGCGTAATCGTATCATGTTCGCACAAATGAATCACACATAATCATACAACAATTCATGTATATCATTCGTAATCATAACACGATGACATGTACATCGTTCTCGCATTATAATCGTACACCACGATAACATGTTCACCTGATTTAAAGTAGAAATGCAGTAAGTAACACCCGTGGATAAAGTACTTTTCGCCTCTATTTGCATTACAAAAACTTCAGCGGACACAATGAAAGTATTGCCGCTTTACGATCAGCGCTAACAAAAACACCAGAAAATTATGTCAGAAAACCTACTCTGATACCCGTTCTAGAAGACACGCTACGACTCTTAGTGGAACTATTTACAACGGTCTAAAATAGCGGATAAAACAACGGATAAATAGTCACAAATGGACACAACCCAATCGATCTCCCCGCTAGAATTCCACATATTACTTTAACATTTCAAATCAACTTATAAGTCGTTCTAATTAACCACCAAGTCCATAATTATGACTTTATACTCCAAAATATAGATTCTGACTCAAGCTTGAAAATAACACGTTTGACCTAAGCGTCTTTAAGCAATTTTAAATCACCATTTTAACTTATCATGACAACTACAATAAGGTCCCGATTAAAACTCCTACACATTTAAAGTCTTATAAAAATGTCACCCCCAAAAGTCAACGAAACCTAGAAAGTCAACTCGACCATAACGTCACCGAAAGACCTACAAATCATGAATTAATCAACATATACATCACATAGCATCCATAACAAACTAAGATTCATCATAAAATTGAATTATCATGAAGTCAACCGAAAGTCAACCACGAAAAAATCAACCAAAAGCGCTATTTGCTTACCTCCAAAATCGTAAGACATTGGGAAGTCTTCTGAAACAACGAGGATGCTTTATATGCAACAAAGTGAGAGAAATGGAAGAAATTTTTTGAGTTTGAGCTGCATGGGGATCTCGGCCAAATCTGAAATGGAGATGATATTTTTTGTGATTTTGATGATAAGGTTGAAGATGATGCCATCTCTTGAAGTCAAGAAAAAAAACTGGCAGGAGTTTGTGCTGAAATCATGATCGGTATCCGAGCGACAGCGATCTAGCTTGCTCAAATTGTCCCCATTTGTTACTGCTAAATTACTTATAAGTAATTCGCTCAAATAATTTAGAAATAATATTATCATCGAAATTATTTATACTATCTTCGAGGTCCGCCTGACCGAAGAATTTTAATTTTTTTTAACGTAGCAGTTATTACGGGGGGTACTAAACTACTAAAATACTAATATACTGTACTAGTATACTAGCGTATTGCTCACTAAATTTAAAGTAGTTAACTAGTGTGCGTCCCCGATAGATACTAAGGTTAGTTATAGTTTTATATTATTTATTATTATTTTTAAATTTATCTATTTTATTATATTATTTATTGTATTTTCTCTTTTTTAAATATAATGGGTTTCGGTTCATTTGTTGGTGGTTTATTAAATAATAAACGAAACCAATTAATACATAATTTCAAAAACTCTGATACACGTTTAAGCTTTATCTTGTTATTAGTAATTTACTCAGATTCCTAAAGATATTCTCTCATTATGTTTAAAATTCTCTTTCATTTAATATTTTTTATTTCCTTAATTTAATATTTTTTTGTCTCCGCTCAAGTATAATGATGATTATTTATTATTTTCCTCGTATTTTCGTTAAATTATTTTACCCGTTTATTTTCCTCGTATGCTTTTAATTGGTATTGTACATCATTAACTATTTAAGAAGAGAATCCATTTTGCATACATACGTATCGCGAGGAAATATTTTATTATTTATATTGCCACGCCCAAAAATAATAAAACCCGCTTTGGAAAAATCTTCACGGTATAAAAGAAAATTTATCAACGGTTGGGTTTTTCGTATCAGGTCAAAGTTATCTCTTCATTATGTTGATGTCTGATATAGTTTGACTTGATATAGTTCGAGTTGGTGGAGCTTGAGTCTTGGTCGGATATAATGTCCTTGACAGAACTTTGGGGCGAAGATTTATTCTTTGAATTTGGATATAAATTCGGAAGCAGGAGTCTTGACGGCACTTGATCGTGGTTGTGTGGACTTCTTCTTTTTGTCTTGGACTTTGATGCTTGAAATGTGGGTTGGATGGTGGGACGTAGACCCCTCGGCAGTTGGATATATTATAGGTTGGTAGACGACCCTTCTTTGAGGCCAGTTATGTGGAATTTGGTAGATAGCGGCCGCCTTCGATGTGGGTTGGTGGATGCTTGACCGCTTCTTGGATATGTGCTTGTGGTGGGACTTTGATATGATGACTTGGATATGTCTTACTTTGGGATGCTTATTAGAACGTGTCTCGATAATGGTATATTAGTTCGGGAGAACTTTTGGTAAGTGTCTTGAACATGATGAACCGTGCTGAGGGATGGGTTCACTTTATGGAAGGGCCTTACTTGATTCTTTATACGATCTTAGATGTAGAAATGACTTGACACATGATCAGCTTTACGACTTGATTTGTTGTAAGTGCTTGCTTCGGCGTGTCTCGTGCGACAGTTTGATTTCTTGAGTGGACAGCTGGTGCTCATCATCTTTTAGGGTGGCCCGCCCATTCCTCTAGTATGTTCAGGCGCTATTAGGTATGGGATTAGGAGCTTGATGGCTTGATCCTTTCCATGACTTGATCCCCAAGTCACGGGGGACTTGGTATTTACGTGCGACTTGTTAGAGATGAACAACTCCGTTTCTTGTCGGGACTTTCGGAGTTGGCAGCCTTGATTGATGGGCTTGGGCGCCGTTGGAAATCAGTATTTTGATTTCTATAATAATTTGTTGCGACGATTGTTTAGCATATGATTCATTTACTAGTTTAGTTAAATGTGATTACTAAAATTGAATTTTCAATAAATAGTAATTGTAAATTACTATAATGGAACTCACAGTAATATCGGGGTTATGTTAGATTGCTAGATCACATGCATAATCGATATAATAATCATAATGGTCAATTATATTATTATACGGCTAATATTATCCCCGAGCCCAGAAGATTCAGCGCCACATCTGATGACATTGAGTCATATTCCGTATGGAATTAAATGCGTGATTATCCAAATTGGGGAGTTGATTAAAGTCAGCGAGATACCCAAATCGAGAATTTTACATTGATAATGTAAAATACAAATTTTAAATCGAATCAATTAACTTGCTAGTTCGATTGGCGGTTTAAACGAGAAAGAGCTCATTAGTAACTTGTTAAGTTACTTACTGGGTTAATAATAAGTTAGTTAATGGCCACTTGAGTTGGCTTATTTATCGAAGCGAATTGACTATTAAACTGAAACAGAAGGCACTATATAAGGAAAGATTAAATGAAAAACTGGCTTTTCATTTCGTCCCTCTTTCTGCAATACTATGGCATTGCAGAATAGGTCATGTAAACGAGAACCACATCAAGAAACTTCACTTCGGTGAAATACTTGAAGGTTTCGATTATGGATCATACGATAAGTATGAGTCTTGCCTACTGAGCAAAATGACTAAATCACCTTTCATTGGACATAATATAAGGACAAGTAATTTATTGGGGATCATCTGAGCCTTGATGTATGTGGGCCAATCAACACATATGCGCAGAGATAGTTATAGTGCCGTTACATTTCTTGATGATTCTGATAAATGTGTCATGTGTATCTAATGAAACACAAACGTGAAATCCTTTGAGAAATCTAGGGAATTTCAGAATGAAGTAGAGAACCAATTGAACAAGACTATAAAGATTGCTTGATTACAGTGAGGTAGAATATTTAACTCGAGGGTTGATACTCATCTTAAGGGGTGTGATATTATTTCACAACTCGCTCCTTCAAAAACACTTAGCTGACAAGTATAAAAAATAATAGGAAGGAGAATTGAACCTTGCTCGATATGATTAGTATAAGATGAGCACACATCCAGTCTGCCGATTAATTACAGAGCATACACACTACAAGCGCGTCACTACTTAATAAATGTCCCAACTATATCGATGCCAAATACGTCATGGTGTGATTTGAAAATTTCCAAATTGGATTTCTTAAGTTCGAGAATTTGTGAAGCTTATGTCAAAGAAATTGACAAAAGACAAGCTGAACTGAAATCGTTAAATGCTACTTTAATTGTTAATGTAGAGGAAACCGTTGGTTACTACTTCTACCTGAAGCACGAAAATAAGATTTTCGTTGCTAGATCAGGAGTATTCCTTGAAAAGGAGTATTTGTCCAGAAGGGCTAGGAGTGATGGTGTTCACCTTGAGAAAACTCAAGATGATGAAGCAATGATCGACACAATGTAGAGACGGTGACGCACCACAAAATTGAATTGTCTTCTTACATAGAAGAACCAATTCTTGATACACAGGAAGTTGTGGAAGAACTAGGCCACTAAAGAGATCCGCTAGAGATGCTCGAGAACCGGACAGGTAAGGTATGGTGAATTTTTTCAATTGAAGATGACGAGCCTACCTCTTATGAGGAGGCAATGGGTAGCAAATATGTCGATAAATGGTTGATAGCAAGTCAAAAATGGATTCGATGTGCAAAACAAGGTTTAGTCATTAGATTTCTGATAAAGAGGTTAACAATTGAATGTAAATGGGTATTTAAGAAGAAACATGATAGAGATGGGCGATCCGTGTTTTCAAGCTCGTGAGGTTTCAATCAAATTCATGGCATTGACTATGATATTCTTCACCAGTGGCTATGCTTGGTCCATTGGATAATCTTAGCCATTACGGCATTCCGCTGATAATGAAGCGGTAAATGGATTATATATAAAGAATCAGGCAATCTGAGAAGCGTCACGGTACAATATCCGGGCTTTACATGTCCAAGGACCTAAAGGGTTTGCAAGCTAGAGGTCATTCATAGTCTCAAGCAAGTATCCCTGGAACCTTCGTTTGGTAAAAGCGATCAAAGATATTGATTCGTTGAAGGCGAAGAGAATCTTGTATGTCTGAAGATGAGTGGGAGTTACATAACATTCATAGTCCTGTATGTCGATAACATACTAATCATTGGAAACAAAGTAGAATTACTGAACTCAGTCAAGTATTGGATGCGTAGACGTTTCTCAATGAAGGACTCAAGTGAAGCGAAATACATTCTCGGAATCTAAATTCATGGTGCTTGACCGAGGTCAATGAATAATTCCCAAGAAAAGTCATCTCCCGTAAGACATAGTTCAACTCAGGAAGTCATAGTCCCACCATGAATGCTTGAATGGACAAAATGAAGAACATACCTTATGCTTGGCTATAGGGTCCATCGTATTATACGCCGTATAGTCTTATGCGGCGATGTATTTGTATGTACCAGAAATCTTGATATGCAAGCTAATCCAGGGAAAAACTTTTCTTTGGATTGCGGTGAAAGGCATCTTAATCTGAAAAAGAACTTAAGATGCATTCTTGGTACATGAGATAAATAATAGTTGGGTGTAGGCCCGGGTACGATGCCGGTTTTGGCCAGCCCAGTATGGTGGAGAGTTTCTTAAGTAGTTCCAACTGATAGAGGCTATCTGGCCTGCCTTTGCAAACCAATGTCTCGGGCAAAGCATATTGAATATGCAGCGAACATTGGTCCTAAACAAATATGTAGGTAGTGTTCCCGGATTCGGTGGGAGCTGGCATGTCTATTTTTGTTATAGCAGACAATAATTGAATATTACGACCTTGCTGCCTCAATTTGTTTTTCGCTAATACATGTGTTTATGTCTTAATTTACATATGACCTATTGTTTCTCGTCAGTGAAAAATAAAATCCCACTGGAGCTGCAGAAATGCCTGATTTTACAAGAGACAGCACGGAAGTGTTGTGAGAGAGAATCTCTTCAAGTCACAGAAATATAACGTAGCCGTTTCATGACAATTTGATGACGGCCTTAGTGATTGATGATCAATTCTGCTGAGATCGAAAAGGCTTTGCAAGCGATCGATCTTGCTAGGCTATCGGTTTAGCATAGCGAGGCTGGTTGACATTGCCAAAATCACGGAAGATATAATATACGTGATATTATGATGTCTTAGCAGAACTATTAGGTTTAACGATTCTTAGACATGCGTATATAAGCCCACTTATGTTATAGGAGTTTGCGTGCTTGACTATGTCAAGCGTCGCCTTAGCGAAGATTATATTGGCATATGTTAGGTGACACGTTAAGTATAGCATTGGGTGTTGATATATTATAAGGACTTATCCGTCCTTGATATACAAAGGTAGATCTAGAACCTCTAAATGAGTATTGAATTTGATTGATTTATGGGGCAACCATGAGTACGGTCTGTTCAACTCGAGTAAAGAAATTAAATTAGGTGTTCGCTGACACGCTTAGCATGGTTAGCCTATGATTAGAGATCGTGTGATAAAAGAAATTGTAAATGTCGTCCAAGGGCAAGTGGGGTGTTGGAAATCGAGGTATTTTGATTTTTATAATTGTATGCTGTTGCGACAATTGTTGTAACAATTCATTTACTAGTTTTAGTTAAGCGTGATTCTGGGCGGGTGTTCAATAAATAGTAATTGTAGGTACTATAATGAAACTCACGATAATGTCGGGGGGGTTATGCAGTTACTAGATGCAAATGCATAATCGATATATCACTAATGGTCAATTATATTATTATCACGGCTAATATTATCACGAGCGGAAGATTACTTTACATACAATGACGTTGAGTCTATTCCATGTATGGAATTAAATAGTGATTGTCAAATTGGGAGTTGATTAAAGTCAGAGATACTGTCCGAGAATTTTATATTATAATGTAACATACAAATTGGACAAATGAATCAATTAACTAGCTAGTTCAATTGGCGGTTTTATGAGGAAGCCATTAGTAACTTGTTAAAGTTACTTACTTGAAAGTTAATAATAAGTTGGTGCTTGGCTTGCCGAGTTAGCTTATTTATCAAATGAGTCAAGCTATTCAGGCGAAACAAGAAGTGACTATATATGGAAAGAGATTAAATGAAAAACCTAAGCTTTTCATTTCATCCTCTTCCCCTCGAAACCGCCATACCAATGCTACATCTGCATTTAGGTCAAATGCCCGGCTTCGTTTTGTTGTCGATATTCAAATGCCCGATTCTAGCAGAGTCAATCGCGAGATTGACATTTCTTGATAAGAATGGCAGGCATTTCCTTGAGGTGCTAAGGGATTAGCGGAGGATTTGTGAGGTTTAAATTTCATCATATACTGCTAGCGTATTGTAAGTACTCTTGTATTATGCGTTAATAGAATTTATATATTAGTATGTTTCGTAATTCGATTTTTTATACATTTATTCGATCTTGGTTGCGTTTGTTCATGTTTGTATGAATTAGTTGCGTAATTTTCAGCCATTACTTAGTGTTCGGGTGTCGAGATCGGCTCTTCTCTTTGAATCACCCAATTTGGTGGTCTTCGGGTGGTCAAGTGCGCTCTTTCCACTTTGAATCTTGAGCTTGGAGGTCTTCCACGTGACTGAGTGTCATGAGTGATTTTTCTTTAGAGTTTGATTTTCACCTTCTCTTGCCTTATATTTTTATGTTTCTCCTCCCTCATTTTTCGAAAATATGGGGTATTTATAGGCTTTTAGACTGTTTTCGATTAGTCGGTTCATTTCCCGGGCGGATCGTGATCTGACCATTAATTTTGAGGCATAATTTGGACCGTCGGATATTTTACGCTAACTTAGCCTCCAAAGAAAAAAGAGTTGGGCACACTTTGTAGGTTTTTTTTAAGTCAAAAATCATTTTTATTTATTGATTTAGAGCATTCCACTTACTTCAAATTAATTCAGTCTTATCTTTCGAATCCTATTCTAGGGTTCAAAATTAGGTTTATTTAATATAAAACCCTAATTTAACCTAAAATCAAATCAGTCCTTGAATCCACCCAGGAACCTATTATTTTCTCTGTGAATTTAATTCAAAAAGCTCGGGTGAACCAATCAACACGTGTCGTGTGATCGGTTGAAATTAATTAAATTAATAAATCCGTAAAAAATTTATTAATTAAAATTAAAATTAAATTTTCACTATCCTAGAGCGTCGTTTCTTAACTATTCTGGAGCAATGACCGTGGGAGAAAACTTCCCTATATCTCACAGCGTCTCTCTCTGCCAAGAGACTAAAAAAACTTCTTCGTGAGAACCGTGTCTTTTGGGAGGAAAAATCACCATTTTGGTGGTTTTCTTCCCACTGATATTATTTTTCTATTTTTAATAATCTAAAGTGTTAGATCTTGTTAATCTAATATTTTTTTCACAATTTAGTATAGTTTTCTTTATTCTTTTGGATTAATATTTGTTCTTCAATATCTTTCTCCAATTGATGATTACTTTACAAAATGTAGTTTTATTCTTGGCGATGGATATAAACTCAAGATAGAATGTATATCATCAAGTACATTTGAGGTGTGGAGTCAGGCGCCGTGTATTGTTTAGTAGAGATATTTTGTGTTTAATCTGTAGTATAATTTTCTTTTGGTAGATATCGATATGTGATTCTATCATATTTTCATCTGATTAGTTATCTTTTGGGGAAGTACTTATGTTTAATTGATGTAAAAGTATCCCCTTATTCAATTATATCTGTAGTAATTCTACAATTTATGAATAAATATTAATCATCGTTTCAATTCAAAAAAAAAAAAAAACTATTTACCGACAATGATGTAGAAATCAAACTTGTTTATAATGCCTAACCTTAAAGCCGAACTATAATACATCAAACTTGTTTATAATGCCTAACTTTAAGGCCGAAGTGCAAACAATGACAAATTGGTGTTAAAATATGAAGTAACAATTGCAATAAAAATTACTAACATATATAAAAGTGTGAATGGGTGTACATTTCTTTTCGTTTCTTCAAGTTTTACACTATTAATTACTAAATTATCCCTTCTTTTAAAAATACAAAGTTAGGCAAAAATATTATTTTTAATTAATAATTCCACCTCTTGGTGATAAATTCTTTAGTTCTAATAGGAATTAACTACTATTAAATAATAATATATTTAGCAGGAGCTATTTTTATTATTATTATAATAGGTGTTAGTTAAATAATCATATGTTTTGTGTAGAATTATTATTATTATTATTTATTATTATGCAGAACTATTGTTATTATTATTATAATATGTATTAGTTAAATAATCATATGCTTGGTATAGAATTATTATTATTGTTATTTAATTTCCTACATATATGATTTTTATATATTGACATCCACAAAAAAATTAAATTATACCAATTTAACCCACATAAAAAGCAAATAATTCGATGATACTATATTATGATCAATTCGTCAACATATTTAGTAAGAGGACATCAAATTGTTAAAGTAATATTATCTACCATGGGCATTCTGATTTGGTATAGTTGATATATAAGCTTTCTTCCCAATCCGATTCTAAGCATCGCGCCATTGGAGATGATTACAAATGTCATGTGTGGATATTTGACAGTTCTGGTGACAAATTAATATGGCATATCTTTATATGCTTTTGATAAAGTATTAATTGTGTTATTATTATTATTATTATTATTATTATTATTATTATTATTATTATTATTATTATTATTATTATTATCTATTTGCATCATAATAGATGTTAACTACTAATACTTTTAGTTTCAGTTAACAAATAATGATAAAGTCATATATGAGCATTAGGATTTCCAATAAATTATTTCATGCAGATTAGTATGCGAAATTATTGTGGCTGAATATCAGCTAATTTTAGCATGCTCAGTATTTGTAGCAAATTTTCTTAGTTCTCTTCCAGCTTTTATGTAGTAAAATCACATAAAAGTAAAACATACGAGTCGAATACCAAATTATTTCTTAATATTATAAATTATAGATAACGTGTTCCTTTCAGTTGATAAATGTCGAAGGTGATATAAACATGTTAATATAATTAATATTTAGCTGTAAAAAAAAATTCTTTTTCTTTCTTAGTTGGATGAAAAGAGATGAAATGTTTAATTGGTCTTTCATCTTTTTGAAACTAATTATATATTCATCAGTATAATTATGTTTGATTTATTATTATTTGAATAATATAATTTTGGATGTTAATATTATATTACTAATTAATACTCTAATCCGATAGAGATTGTCCACTTTGTTTTATAGTTATAATTTTTAACTTTGGCGTTAATATATTTGCTCATGTTGTATAATATTTTATAAAAAATATAAAAATGGAAATAGTTTGAAATGTAATTTTCATTGATATAATTTTCTTAGTATACAATACAAACAAAAAGCCTATCTAAAGATTCAAGTTCAGAGGTATATGAAGTCAAAAAGTGATTTGTCTTTGTCATGAGATAGAAAATAATGTCAATACTGATTGACATATATTATTTAAGTTTATAAAAAGTTATTACTTTTTGTTGAATATGTATTAATAATAATTTAAGTAATATTACTAATAAAAGTATACTTGAAATAAAATGTACTAGAAAATAAAATAAATATTATCCACAAAAAGTAATCCGGTGTGCTAGAAATTTATAAACAGTCTTTAAAAAAAAATATTTGATCGTCATATTTTATTATAATTTTTCATGTTATATTTAAAGAGCTATTCGTGATTAATGTATCATTTCAAAAAATATAAATATTAATTAGAAAAAAATCAAAGGAGTTAGTTTTTACACACAATTTTTTGGAATGATTTCGAATTAAACACCAAATATCAAATATTTGAAAATAGATTAAGTGTCATGCGTCATGTCTTCTTTGCTAGTAGATAATAAAAATTTAAAAAAACCAATAAACTTCTACAAAAGTAAAATGCTTGAAAATTAAATTTTTCGAGAAAAAATGGGCTTCCTTTGACAAAATCTGAATTGAAAATAGAACTTTTTAAATAAGATTTCTTGAAAACTGCTTCGTCTTTTTAACTTTTATTATAATTGTTTTCCAGTCAATATTGAAACTTTAATTACGATTACCGTATGATATATAAAATATTAGAGCTCAATTAAATTAGGGATATAATAAAAAATAACTTGAACACCCTAATAGCGAACTGGCTTTAAATCTTCATTCCCCTCTGGAGAAGCCCTTCTTCTTTTGTTGCTCATTGATTGATCAAAATCCCCTTCTTTGTAATATTATGTGGGTTTTTACAATAGTTGCATCTTCGCTTTTGTTTACCCAACTCTTTTCCTCCTTTTTGTCTCTTCTGTTTAGGACGCCTTTTTGTTTTCGAGCAAGGAGGACAATGAATAAATGTATCATTTTGTGTGCACTGGATATCTTCAAATCATGGGAGTTGTACTTTCTTGGATTACATCAATTCTTTGGGAGTCTTCTACTTCCTTTTGGAAACACCAACGTTCGAATATATACCTTGAAGGAATTATGAAACAATCTCGGTGGATAAAAACCTTTAAAATGTGACGATACAATATGCCCCAAAACTCAAAATGTTGACAACTACAACTAACAATATCATCATTCCAAATGACAATGTGATTCTTGTTATTGGATCGATGATGTTGAACAAATATCATGTAACACCTTTAATCTACGTATTAATTAAATAAAATTGCTCTGAAATATTTTGAAAGCATATGGTGTCATAACATCATGAGCTTGCTCTTCAATTGGTAAGAAAGGTTGAATTTGAGTTTGCTCTATTTTCATACGCCCAGGTGTGGATAACAACATTGTTCAAAATTACTATTTTCTCATAGAATCTTTTTGTGTTATAAAATTTAAAACATAACGACTTACTTGTTTCATAAAATTTGAACGGACTTGAATGTGAAGATACAACAGTATTAATATTTCAGACCTCCTGTAGATGTCGGCTACCGCTGAAAAGTATCAGCATTATATGTACACGTGCCCAAATTCTTTAATTCGGTATAGACCTTTAACATGTTTATTACTCCCTCCATCCCACGATCATTTTTTCAAAATAAAAATCCCATTTTTGGTTTCCTTTTTACCAAATTAAGTAAAACAAAATGGAGGAAAACTTTGTTAAATGAAGATATGTTTTGAATTTTTTCAAACTTTGTGTAAAAATAAAGTAAGATCTTGGATAAAGGGATGGAAAATATCAATAAACTATATCTTGAAGAGTGCAAAAGCCCTCCAAATTCTGATGGAATCCAATCAATATAGCTTATAAAAATTGCTACACCAATCTAAATATTGATTGCCTAAAATTGAGGTAAACCACCCACTAAATTTTGAAGTAATATGCCATATGCAAATGGCATGTTTTTGTGGATCTTTCTATTGGCCAATGCCTCGATTCATCCATGGATCTGAGTGCAATCGATATAGTTATATATTTATATGTAATATAATATTAAATATATGTGTGTTATATTAACTATATTAATATGATGTATACATATAATTTTTGTAATTTGTTCTATATAATTAACTGATCAATATGCATGGTAAATATATTTAATTTGAAGAATTCTAGTGGGTATAATTTTATAATAAAATATATTAGTATTCAAAATTTAAAATAATAATATACTTTAGAAGTAATAATATACAAATTAAGTTAAAATCTATAGTCTAATGAATATCTTAAATATCAATTTCTTTAAATTTTTTGAAAAATATATTTCAATTAAAATTTTATAATATTACTTTTAAAACTAAGTATATTGTATTTCAAAACTAATATATTTACGTATTACATGAAACTTAATATATTATTGCTATATAACTTTGAAATTACTACTAATTACTAAAATATATACTTGAAATAGATATGTTAACATTATTTTATCGATTATTTTATAATAAATAAATCAATTTATAATTAATAATTTATATTACTAATATATTTATTTGTATTATTTATTCTTATTATTATATAGAAATATGTAAGATAAATTGTTGATTAATTAACAATCTAAATAAAGTAATTAAATTTATTCAACTTGATTCCTTTTACATGCGTTCGTTACCACATTCATTCCATTACCTTCATATTGGTACATTTCAAATAGCCTCTTGAACTTTTTACAGTGCATTCGGCTCTTTACTATGCCGAACATTTCAAATAGTCTCCTTTGAGCTTTCCCTTTCAAGTATCACTCTAAAACTATTTTTTACATTTCAAAACTCTAAAGCCCAAATGTTTAACTTTTGTTGCCCTTGCTTTAGTTATATGGAACTTTTCTAATTCCCCTCTGAGATTTGAAAGGTGGCGTCCCATTAAAATTGTGAGGCACATGATACACAATTGCTCATTTAAATGGAGGGTAAATGTGTTATTCAAAAATAATAATTAAATTAAATTAAATCACTCTCAATTTTAAAAGTTTCATAATTCAAGGGACAATTTGTAAAGGTAAATAGTTTAGGAGAAATTTGAAATGTTAAAATAGTTAAAGGAATAATTTGAAAGATTGAAAAGTTTAGGAAGTTGTTTGAAATGTTCGGCATAGTTCAATTTGAATATGAAAAAAAGCCATGTAAAAATATCATCATAAGTTGCTTATACAACTCAATACAATAAAGAGTATCCTCAACAATGAACAAAACAAAGATCCTAGAGCAACAATATGCCGTTTTGAAGAGCCTATTCTTCATTGTTTTCTCAACTCTTAAAAGCACTGTACACTATACAAATAACCTGTTTTGGGGCTCTACAGATTTACAAGAATCAAGAACGATAGTATCGCCTTGGTTGAGGCCTAAAGAATCTGTGTACTGTGAAGTTAGTCTGGTTATCACTCAGTTAAGCCTAATGTTGACTACTTGACAATTCAAAAAATGCTACAATTCTATAGCCCACGGAGTCGGTCTCGGGAACAATTCAAAGAATGGTACAGATCTCACTGCAAGACTTCTGCTTCATGTATTCGCTTTCATCGTGAACTACGGCTACTTTGCCATTAGATCGTGCTGGCGATTTTCTAGTTTCTTGAACTGTCGAATCTTCTTTTTCCTCAAACAGATTGGGATTCATCATTGGTGCCTCCTCGTTTCTGTTGTTGAGGATATTGACCAAGATACTTGAGATTTGTGAGAACTCCGGTCTCTCTTTTGGGTTATTTGACCAACAAGATTGCAAGAGAGGTACAATCTCCTCAGGGATCTTTTCAATGCTTGGCCTTAGATTCTGAAAAAATCACAGAAAGCCGACTATCAACCAAATATTGTGAACTGATTCTAGTAGTATTAGCATTATTCACACAGTTAAATTCGTCATTGCATGCGTTTCATATGAACATTGCAGCTTTAGCCAATGGAAATCAAGTAATCAAATTAAGATGTGAGCATGAATAAAGAAGTAAATTGCTTAGTTCGATTAATGAAAATTGGGGGTGACAAATTTGTTACATATTCATAAACAAATCAGTTTAGCACTACATTACATACATGGATTTGGGGGAAGCCAGCAATAAATTTACATGTTTGTGCAGATAAAGTCATTACTTTGTTGAGAATAAAGGCTCACGATAATGAAATTCATAAACGAGTAATCCCTCAAATTCTAACTCAATTATATGGTTATTTCCCATTTTCTTCAAACATGTCTTTAGTCTCTCATTTGCTTCCCCTCAAGACAAATAGCGGCGAAAAGAAAGTTTGTAGGATATTATAACCAAAAAAAAGTAGTAAAAAGTACAAATGAGAATAACGCGTAGTACCCTAGAAGAAGCAGCATATGCCACCAAGATGCTAGTCCGTCCTTTGAAAGGGGTGCTATTTGTGATCATCTCCCAGAGAATCAATGAGAAACTGTATACATCTACTTTATGATCATAGTGCTTCTTTACCCCTACTTTCATTGGTTGTGCACTGAACATCTGATGATTGAGAAAATAGAACATACAGAAAGTGAATGCCAAGCATTGTCTGTATAATCTATGAGGTATAAAAAACTTCCAAGTCAGTACACATAGAACTAAAAGAAGTACCTCAGGAGCCATCCACCGATAAGTCCCAGCTTCAGTGGTCATCTCATCAGATGTTTCTTCCCTTGATAATCCAAAATCAGCCAGTTTTATGGAATTCTTATCTTCTGAAAGAAGGATATTACCTATACCCAAATTTTTAATGAAGATGTCAATTTCTTACAATAAAAGATTTTGCCACATCAACTAAGAGGCAAAATGGAACCAAATTCTGATAGAAGAATTAAGACAGTAGATGTACTTGGCTTAAGGTCACGATGAATGATCCCTTGCGAGTGTAAATATTCCATTGCTAGTGACATACTTAAAGCAAAGTTCACTGCAAGCTTATAATCTAGGCAATTAGGACGAATGCTCCACAGATGTTTTTGGAGTGATCCACCTCCCATTAGCTCCGTAATGATCATTAATGATGGTTCTGTTGCAGCACCAATAAACTACAGAACAGTCTCTCAGCCATCAATCATTTAATCCAAGCTGATCAACATGCTAATTAAGTATCACCAAAAGTAACATTGCCATTTCACGAGCCATTGAAAGTTTAAAGTGTTTGAAATAATGAAATCAATATTTCGTTTTGATTGTTAAGGTGCAGACTCACGAAACTTGGTCCCAATTTGGCATCAAGAACGGCAAAGACAAGAGTCAATTCGGTAAATCTGAAGTTGCCACTCCAACAAACTATTAAATTCTCTCAGCCATCAACCAAGTCAACCATGTTGATCTATTAGCTAATTGACAACTATCAACATGCACCTACACAACATGCCATAATGCCTCTAAAAAAGCTCCTAAGCAGGGTAATGGGGGTCGGATAGTACGCCCTTGTGATAACATGGACGCTGCCAAGACTATCTACAATTTCAGAATAGATAAGAAGATTTGATTCATTTCATTTATCCTAGAGGCAGAGCATATAAAATCTTTGACTCCATTATATCCGAGAACCAACATGCACATGTTCACAAAGTAAAACTATAATCCACCAAGTGTTTGCAGTAAAGAAATGAGCAATACATTCTGGTTCTCTAATTGCATTTACCGGGAAGTTACACACCACAATTTGACATCAAGAATAAAATGGCAGCGACAATAGTCCAATTCCTACGCAGAAAAATTACTTTCTAGCAGACATATTCCATATATCTTACCTTCACAATGTTCTCATGTTGAACTCTTGCAAGCATCACTACTTCCCTCAAGTATCTTTCTTTTCGCTCGGGGCTCACATTTGCAGAGTTTTCTGGTTGTACAACCTTCACTGCTACTGGCATGGATTTATACCTTCATAAACAATATCCACAACAATTAACAATAATCACTCATTATTACGTCCCGCTTTGTAAAGGGTGGTATATAGTCACAATGATACATTCATTTCTTGCCCAAATTATGTACAAATTCAAACTTACTGACAGCAAAATTATGTACAAATTCAAGCTACATTTTTTTTTTGAATTCAAGAATTGTTCCCCTCTACAAACCCTTTAATTAATTCAATCCCCAAAACCTTAAATCAAGACTAAAATCAACTTATCAATTAAAATTAACACAAACAAACAAACCGCATTTCCTTCTACGTTCACTAATTTCAAAAGATACAAAATACCATTTTTACACAATTCAAGAAAATTTCAGTACAAAAAGAAAAAGGCAATAAAATTATTGATACATTTTCCAGCATTCTACTGTAGGGGCGACGAAAAAATTAAAACAAATAAAATACGAAAAGTTGAGGGGAGGAACTAAATAATTTTTGCAAAATGCACAACTATTTCAACAGTAAAATTATATTTTTAAAAAAATTAACAGGGCAGACAGACACTGTCCCTACCCCCTAGTTCCACCACTCGTGACATATAAAATTGTTAGAAGCTTACTCTCCCTGGTATACTGTTGAATATCCACTTCCACCAATAACAGGACCAACATTAAGGTCACAAATATTAATCAAGAACTTATCAACAATGCTGAATTCTTCAATATGCATGTAACCATTATCAGTTGATGATGAGGACTCAGAGCCTGCATTTTCCTCACCATAATTTATTGATTTATCCATTTTCAAGAAATGTGACACTTTTTGGGTTTGTGATGATTATTATGTAGAGTTTATAGGGGGAGTGTACTTAGGGGACTAATAACATGAATCTTTATTATAGTCAGCCTAATTTATTATATTATTGTAATCTTGGTGAACTAATCATTAATTTTAGTTAATGATAAACTAACTAGAATAAGATATATAGATTGACTTTTTTACTTATTGCTAGTTATTTAATAAGGGTTTTTCTTATAAATATAATACCAGAAATCAAACATCTTATTTATTTTTGTATTTTGTAAATTATAAGTTAATTATATTTTTGTCGTTAATACTCCACTATTACTATCTCCAATTCAATTTAAATATGAGGTTTGACTTAAATATCTAACTTTGTCATATAATTAATCTTATTTAAATGGTGTGTTATTAACGTACAAGTACATAGTATATTCTCTATATGATTAAGTTTTATTAATTTTATGTTATAAAGATAAAGTTAAATGAATGAATAGATTGATTTTTTGTCGAAAGAAATCATTCAGATAAATTGATATTAAGGGAGTATTTATTAGGATTGATTAGTTTGAAAATATTAATAATAATAATAATAATAATAACAATAGGCAACATATCTCACTACATTAGAAATATTAAGTTATTACCAAAAATAAAGTAGGAAACAATATGGTGTTACTTTTTTCTTTTACCTGTTCAAACGTTGATTGATATAAAGGCATTTTTATATCTGTAAATACGATTCGACCCAGATTCTGCAATTCAGCCCAATATATGGATTGGTTGGGTTAAAAGTGGGTTTAGTCAAATGTTAGAAAACGGAATATAAGTTGGATTTAAGTTTATGTTCTTGAGCAGAGCAGACACCCCGAAGATCTCTCTACGTTGTAAACACGAAAATTAATTCTTGAATAATATAATTTGTGTTCGATTAGTCCGGGTAACAAGTAACTCAAATCGCTCCTTAATATTGACGAACCCCTATTTCGTAGATAGTACAGTGCACCGAGTCTAGCAGTAGGCCCACGTGTAACATGTTCGACGGGGCCAAAGATCCCATTAACGAACCGGCCGGTAGGCATTAAGGAATAATGGCCTATTCGGTTCAGGTCCGTGTATGAGGCGGGCAATTACGTTGGTATTTAACGATTATCTTAGTTTGAGCCAATAAAATTTAGTTTAAAATTAAGACAAATAACATTTGCTTAAAATGAACAAATACTTAAATTCTAATGAAATAACTTTTTTATTAATACTTCAAATAGCTAGTTTAAGATCTGAGCCTTTTCTCGTAACATTAAATACGGTACAAGCGGATGATAGATCTGATAGAATGATTGCGTTCGGTCATTTCAGATGAAACACGCAAGTTACAAGTCGCTAAGCGGTTAGGTTGTATTGTCCGACAAATTCAAACACGCCCGTCCCCGGAAGGATTAACGCTTTTTTAGTATTTTGGCTTATGAAGTTGAAACTATGAAATTTGTGTCGGTAGTTCTTTGCGCTGTCAATTGTGATGGATGGATTTCACTAAATGGATTCAAAATGTCTTTAATCCCGGCCGTCGTATCGTACGTCTTCTTTCTGAGCACTTATCTTTTAAATATTTTAAAAAATGAAAGAGATCTTAGGTAAAGCTCTTATGAATGTGCCTTATAAAATGTGTTTGACTAGTGATATTGGTGTCTTTGGATTTTGATATAATGTGTACAACATCTTAGTGGATTGATCGAGATTGGAGTGCTACAAAGGAAAATTATATTTTAGATCGGTGTTAAAACATAACAATATTCAAATTTCGGAAGATATACTCGTATGTGCCAATGATTACAAATGTTTGAATAGGATTACTTCAATTTCATTTGATAATGCGTCCGCTAATACCGTTTCAATTGAAAAAATTAAAGAATCTCTTATATTAAGCAGTTTTAGTAGACTTTTCGTATTTAGATGTTTATGCGCGTCCTTGATTAGTTGCTAAAAGATTGAATAAAGTTATTTGGGATGAGTTTATTTATCAATTCGTATTAAGACCGTTAATTTTGTTGTTAATGGCGGGGGAGTAAGAAAGGCATGAATATAAAAAATTTGGTTGAGGCTTCGGTAAGTTTAAAAAATTAATTTTTGGATTGTGATATTAGATGGAACTAGACTTACGATACACTAGTTACATTGCATATATGTATTGTTGGAAAATTACATGGCCAATTCATAATAAACATGAACAAATGGCAAAGATCGAATAAATATATAATGGCAATTACAAAACATATATATGTATAAAATCATACACATATGAATACAAAGAGTATTTACAATACGCTTGTGGATAATGTAACTTCTTCCTCGCGAATCCTCCAAGTAGAATCCTCGGCTTAGGTAAATGCCCCAGTTAATCCCATGTAAAGAGCGATTGAATCTAGGTGGATTTAACTAGAATCTTAAGCGTTTGGACAATAATTTAAGTCAAGACTTTGACTCAAAAAACCCAAAGGGGAGAGGAGGGCGGCGAAATAAGAGGGCAGAGAGAAATAAAATGCTTAGGTTTTTTTCATTTCATATTTTCCCTTATGTAGTCCACTTTGGTTTCGGCGAGAATAGCTTATTTCGTTTGATAAATAGCTAACTTCGTTAAGTAGTTAACTAACTTATTACTAAACGAATAAGTAACTAACAATTTACTAATAGCTTCCCTCGTTAAACCGTCAATTGAAATAGCAAGTTAATTGATTCGGTTTGGTCCAATTGTATTTTACATTATCGATGTAAAACTACCATTGAGTATCTAGATTGGTTTTAATAAACTCCAATTTAACAATCTCGATTTAGTTCCATACATGGAATATAAATCAACGTCATTGTATGTGTGTGACTTTCTGGGCTCAGATAATATTAGCCGTATAATAATATAATTGACGATTATAATTATTATATCGGTTATGCATAAGGATATAGCAATCTGACATAACCACTTGGTATTATCGTGTGAGTCACGAATTAGTAATTTCACAATTCTTATTTATTGAAAACTTAGTTTGAGTAATCTCAGTTAACTAAAACTAGTAAATGAATTGTTACAAAAATTGTCGTAATGGACATAATTATAGAAATCAAAATACTGTGATTTCCAACATGTATAAGGAGGAAATCACAATATTTTATGAGATGTATGCTCCGATTGGTGAATTTAGATTCCGAGAATGTATTTCGCTTCACTTAGGTCCTTAAGGTGAGAAAGCGTCTATCGCGGCCCGATACTTGGTAAGTTCATTAATTCTACTTTGTTTCCAATGATTAATATGTCGTCGACACATGACTATGGATATGTAACTCGAAACAGCCTTCACGTATATCTGAAGTGCTTAGGGAATTAGCCCGACAAATTTAGCGAGGCTCATCTTATATCGAATCATGTGTCGAGCAAGGTTCGATTTCTCATTTCAGACAAGCCGTAATGTTGTGGCTTTCTGAGTGAGTTGTGAAATAATATCACACTCTTTAAGATGAGTATTGAACCCTTGACTTAAATATTCTCCTCACCACCCAGTTAGAATCTTTAGTCTTGTTTAATTGGTTCTCTTTCATTTGAAATTCACCAGATTTACCGAAGGATTTAGTTTGTGTTTCATTAGATACACATAACCACATTCTTTATGTCGTCAACTCAACAAATGTAGCAGAAAATGCTTGTAACCTTCTTGTAGATATGTTCGTTGGCCCACATACATTGGTTTGTATGATCCCTAATAAATTACTTGTCCTTTCATTGTAACCAATGAAGAGTGATTTAGTCATTTTGCTCAATAGATAAGACTCATACTTATCGTATGATCTATAATTGAGACCTTCAAGTATTCTAACGAAGTGAAGTTTCTTGATATGGTTCTCGTTTACATGACATATTCTGCAATGCCATAGGTATTTAGGCTTTAAGCCATTAGGCATGCCTAAATCATTTCCTCGATCGAGAAGTGTCTAGAATTCTGGGCATATCTTGGAAAATGTTATCATATTACACCTTTCTTATAAAGATCCTAAATGCATTGGGATCACTTTGAAAATAGAAGGAAAAACCCTTCATTATTCAAAACCGAAATGTAGTAATATTCCTGCTAAAACAGGTATGTAGTAAACATTGTTCAAATTTGAAACACCGCGGCACAGGCCGAAATTCAAGCGTGGATCCCCTCTTACTAGGGTTGCGACGCCCGCGTCGTCCCGCTTCGTCGATCCATCTCTCTTTGGTCATTTCTGCCTTGGTTCTGCGCGTGCGACAAATATGAGAACGCGTCATTGACAAGCACCAGTAGAATTTAGAATTTATGACTTCGGTTCATGATAATGACATCCTCGCTTTTTTGTTGTTTCCGCGCCTTGATCTTGGTAACCTTAGGTTTTTCTTCGAACCACGAGCACACCATTGAACTTCTTCTGAATTTCTTCTTGTTTGGACCACCAAAGCAGGGGTAGGAAGTTTAACTTCCCAGTTCGTCTCGGCATTAGTGATCATCTTTATGGAGTTAGTTTAGAGATAACTCAAACTTATGCATATTGAAGTTAAATATGGCCGAGAGAACTTTTCTTGGAGATTTCGAGGATAAGGTCTATCTTGATTCTTTGAGAAACACTTAGGAGACCAAGACTACGAGTCGTTCAATCGAGCCTATCATTTTAATGACATGTGGGCTGTAACTTTATCCGTTTCTGACTTCTTTGTCAGTAAGGAAACACAAATAATTATTAAATATCTCTGTTTAGCTTCCTTCGGAATAACTTCTAAGTTCTTTAATTTACATGTCATATGCTTTACTTCATCTGCGAGTTTGGAGCGGAGTTCCATATTGGTTAACATAAGACATTGGACATCTACAACGTAAACTTGTGCTCACAAGCACCTTTTTCTTTATTAGTGGCGGCGTCATTTGAATACCGATGGGACCCACAGTGTTCACTGCATTCTCTCGCAGCGAGAGCAATCCTCAAGAGATTTAGAGATCGATCGTCAAAGTTCGAGTTGTTGAGCTTGCACTTCACCAAGTGCGACCCAGGCAGTTTTTAGGTGGGTTAAGGCGATCATTTCAATTCTACAAGAATAAAATGATAGTGCAATTATCATAATAATAAAATGATAATAATACACAAAAAACTTGAAACTAATAATTTACTTGATTAGGATTTTGTAACAAGCAAATCCCTAGGAAGAAGCCTTGTTGGCCCGATGTGAGCCTCACTTTGTCGCCTTGATGCGACAGCGCCAGGGCAGCAGGATGGTCCGTCGAGAGAGCGACCAGCGGTGGCGAAAGCGTCCGTTTGGCCACGGGCGCACCTGGAGGGCCTCAAGTAGGTCGGACTCCATTCATAAAAATTCCGGTTTCGATTCAATTCAAATGTTTGGAAAAAAATGATTTGAAGGTCTTAAGCACGTCAAAGTGCGAGAACTTTTACGGACATTTCACGCAGTACTTGAACTTTTCGATTGGAATTTTGTAAAAATTTACAAAATTAATTATACAATAAACATTTAGAAATCAAAAATTATTTTGGGACACTTAAGCTTTCCAAACAAATCTTTTAGATAGTTTCTCGTCCCTACGGAATGCAGACGAAAATTGGTGGAATTGTTCAAATATTTTAAACTCCTCAAATCGATAAAACGTTTAGATTTCAATCCAAAAATGTTTTAAAAAATCCTTTCAATTCATGAAACACAAATCTAAATTCAAATCATCAAAATCATAAACATGATGAACTTGAATAATGTATAAAATACATATTTATTCATGGGTCAATTTTCATAACATATATTCATGGTCAAGAATATATGAATATGAAAATGATATAAAATGTGTTTATTCAACAAATTATATATGAATGTAATCGAAATATATACAACTTAAACATGTTCATGATGCCACTGTTGGAAAGTTACGCAACTAAGTCATAATAAACATGAACAAATGAAACCAAGATCGAATAAATGTATAATGACGAATTACAAAAACATACATATATGTAACGACCCGCCCAATTGACATACGAGTGAAGTCATTAAAATCGAACACGAGTCACCAAACCGATGGGCGACTCCGTTTAAAAATACAATTCGTTTAAATCCAAAAATGTACTGCGTTTCCCCGATTAAAGGCAGGTTTTAAAATTTTTATAATCCGTCGGTGATATCGACTTGACGACCCGTAAATATATACACAACATATCCCAAAGGAAAGTAATGCGTAGAGGCTACAACGAATGATACGTCTTGTAACCTAAATACAAAATGACTACGACAAAGTTAAGATTTGAAAGAGCCGAGCAATGGCGGTTAATGACACATCAAAAATGAAATTTGTGAGGATCCTCAGCCACCCGTGCTCACTGGCCTTTCGGAACACATCTCAGCTTGACCTACTTGGCCCAGTAGCCACATCGGCGGCACAAATGAAATGCCCGCTAAGCGAAAAGGGTGTAGCCAGCGAGGCTTAGTGAAGAGCTTAACACGAGGGGTGAACTTGCCATCTGGTGAGATAGTCATAATTTAATAACCAAATATGAATAATATACATATATCGGGGACTATCTAATCGAGGTCATACAACATAATTCATGAAATCTTAAACATAATACATGAGGATATAATAGAAGGTTCGACCAAGCACCTGATTTCGAGAAAGAAATCAATAGACTTCAGCAATGGCCCAAAACTACAGTCATCCAGACCTCGCATCTACCGTATCCCCCACCCGGTATACCGTCCCTCCCCAATGCGCGTATCACCGATCCGTACACTGGGGAATGGACTAATCAATAATCACCCTTATACCCATGATATAAGGCCAAAACGCACTTATACACAAGTATAAAATATACACAAAGTATAAGGCCTGGCCGTAGCAGCTATACCGTAGTATGGACCCCGCATCAACAATGCACACGACAAAGTGATCTCTGAGACTCATACGTAGCGTATACCGTAGTATAGGGCCAAACCCCTTGTAGCTATACCGTAGTATAGGGCCACACCCGGCGTCTGTACTTGTGGCGATCAAAAAGCGAGTCATACGCTATGCCGTAGTATAGGGCCCTTGCCCGACAATGCACACGGCAAAAGCGATCAAAAGCAGTCATACCGCACGCTATCTGGTAGTAGGGCCAAGCCATGTGGCTATACCGTAGTATAGGGCCAATAGTGTCACGCATATCCTGCAAGGAAGGAGAGTCGCTTTGTCCACTGTGTCCACGTATAGGGTCGCCCACGATACTCGAGGCCTCGAGCTTCGTACATAACCCAACCCAACTACCCTACTCGCGTGTCTGACCTGCTGGCCAAAACATCCCACTTGTCGTAAGTCAAACCTGATCGCAGCCAAGGCCACATGAATCATAAGTGCCCGGCAAGGCCACGAAATCATAAGTGCCAAGCCAAGGCCGCGAAGCCTTGTTCGCGTAACCACAATGATTACATGTATATCATTCGTAATCATAACACAATAACATGCATATCCTGAAATCCAAAGGTAAATGCGTAAAGTAACACCCGTGAGATAAGTACTCACCTCTGTAGCTACCGCGGAAGCCTTAGCGAAAAGGCAATCGAGAGTAGCGCCTTTTCGCGATCGCGCCTAAGCAAACACCGAGAAAGTATAATCGAGAGACCTCACTAAACATATCTGAGGCGTTACAGAAGATACATAACCAACTCTACCGGGAAACTATCTCTACAATTGAAAAATTTTCTTGACGGATAAACTATCGAATTGATCCGTCGGATATGACAGTAGATCCACCCATTTAAATTCCATGCGCATCAACTTTCACAAAACACAACTCAACTTATAAGTCATTAGGTAATCATCAATTTGCAATTAACAGCTATATACTCCGAAATATCAATTATAACTAAATTTAGATTTACACTTTTCAATAACGTCCTTTAATCAATTTTAAATCACGATTTAGCATCCATAACAACTATAATAAGGTCGATATAGCATACTGCGCATTTAAAGTCTTATAAAAATATCCACCTAAAAGTCAAGCTGAAACCCCAAAGTCAACTCGGCCATGCGTCGCCGGGCGAGGCTCACAAATCAGATTCATCGCGTATATACGTCCACGGAACCCGCAACCAACTAAGATTTATCATAAAATTCAATTATGGAAAAAGTCAGCAAAAAGTCAACCAAGAAAATCCATCAAAACTCCGATTTCTTACCTCGAATTAAGTAAGGAAGAAGCGATAGAAATTCTTACTTGACGACTTGAGGATGTTTATATGCAACGAAAGTGATGAAATGGAAGAGAAAAAATTTCTTGGTTTGCTTTCATAGGGGTCTCGGCCATCAAGGGAGAAAGAAGAAGATGAAGTGTGATGTGATGATGTGGAGGATAGGTATGATTAGATATTTTAAAAAAACTCGAGTAAGATTCGGTTTCGGTTAATTCCCCATCGTGCTTAAATCTCCACAGACGATTTCAAAGATAAAAAATTATTCCATAGCCAAACACTACTAAATTATAAATGAAATTAGCTCAAAATTTTCTTCTGAAATAATATATAAATCGAGAAAGAATATACTATTCAGAATCCCTTCGGCAAAGAAAAATTTAAAAAAAATTTTTTTTTTTTTTTAAATAGCAGGGTTATTATTAAATCTACCCACCTAATAAAATTTCGACCTCGAAATTTAACAACCCAAACAACCAGAACATATAATAACCCAAAAACAAATACGTATCAAAAAGCAATGACTCGCGTCTATTCGAAGAGGCTATGGAGTAACGGTTCGCATCTCGTCCGCCATGTCCCAATCGCCTCTTACACCATGTTGATTCCTCCGCGGGACTTTCACTAAAGCCCTTGTCTTACTCCTGAAACCTTCTCTTTCGGTCCAAAATCTCCACAGTCTTTCCTCAGGCCAACAGAGTACACTTACTGCGATGATCTGCGTATTTGCTTACACTGTCACGAAATTTGTCCTTAGATCTTCTTTGAATGTCGATCCGCTCTCTTGAACTCTCGATAACCAACTCGGAACCGTAAACATACCACCTCATTCAACAAGGCGGAGTGCGAACACCTCCGCCCGTCTGGCCTCAAAAGGTGCCGTCTCGATACTAGCATGGAAGGCATTTGTAGGCGAACTACTATCTTAGGCGACTGTCCCGATTCCCGGAGAAGTTCGGAAGCATGGCCAGGTATATCCTCCGATCCGTATCGTCCTCCAGTTGCCCGTGATGCAGGGATGAAAAAGATGTTTCAACTCCACTGCCGTCCCGGTGCCTCTGAGAGCCCCTCGAGAACCTCGAAGTGAATCCTAGCGTCGCGGTCGAAATGATCGATACTTGGAACCCCGTGCAATCTCCACCGTCGATCCACGTAAATTTTATTTAGTCTCTCGGGCCCATCGCATGGGTCGATAGGTAGAAAATGAGCCGACTTCGATAGCCTATCCATAATCGCCCCAAATCCCGGTCGTATCCGCCTCAGCGTCTTGGAAGCTAACCACGAAGTCCATGGTGATATTCTCCCGTGTCATTGGGGAATAGGAAAGAGTACGCAATAAACCCCTTGGGATACATGCTCGGCCTTCACCTGGCGACAAACCCAGTACTTTGCCACAAACTCTGCGATCTACCTGCTTCGTTTCACGGCGCTTGTCGTCAACCTCGAATCACGATAAATGCTTTGTACTACCCGGTGTGGCTGTAGGGGAGTATTATGGAGCCTCATCGAATCTCCGCTTCTCATTTCGTACGAATCACGGTATACACAATCGCCATTCATCTTGAGCTCATTTTGTCTTATTTGTGAAATACGTCGGCTTCAGATTTCTGGCGTCCCTGCGGTAACTGCGGTCTACCGTCCTGGCTGGCTGCGATGCTATGATTCGATCATAAACGTTAGAACTACCGTATGGCGAAAAATCTCATCGCTACCGACATCAAAATCAACTCCGGTGTTTAAATCCTATACTCTACGGGTCCTTTGATTTCCGCCTACTTCATTGGCTCTTCATTTACTTCCGCAGGTGGTCTTTCAATGATGTAATCAGCAATGAACTTCAATCCACCTCCTACGCCTCAAATTCAAATCTCTGCGTGGGAAGATATTTCAAACTCTTATGGTCGGTAAATCGGCATAACATAAAGATATGTCTACAATTTTTAACGCCAAGACTATCGCGTAGCTTTCGAAGATCATGTCGGATAGTGCTATGATTTCTCAATGTCGAGGCGTAGGCAATCACGCTTCCCGTGCATGAACACACCCCGATCACGATCTGCGGCAGCTATAAATCACGTAGCCCACCGGAACCGGGCGGTATCGCCAACACTTGGCGCCGTGGTCAAACTTCCCGCTTTAATACCACAGGCGGTCCTGCTTGTCGTAAATGCATATAAGCGGGCCGCTTTCGCAGTCAGCGCGGTCAATGGTGTCATGATGAAAGTCACCAGTGAATCTCACAGCAACCTTGGCTAACCCCAAGAAACTCCTCACCTCAGTCACACTGGTGGGACGCTCCCAAATATTGGCCTTCCTTACGTGGGTCCAGCATAAATACCGCCCGGAAATAGCATGCGGGGTACCTTTCCGCCCGGCCCAGGAACTCACATTTGGAAAACTTGGCATACAAGCTGGTCTTGTCTCAAGGTCCCCAAAACAATCCATAAATGCCTCTCATGTTCCTCCTCCCTGCGGAATATATCAAAATATAAATGATAGAAGACGCACTTGAGCTAAAGTAAATACTCTCGAAATACCTGTTCATCAAATCCATAAAGGCCGCCGGTGCATTTGTCAATCAAATGGCATCACTATAAACTCATAATGTCCATAGCAACGAGATGGAAGCGATTTCGGAATATCCTCCCTTTGATCCTCAGCATTTAATTAACCCGGATGTAAATCGATGCTTGAGAACACACTTGGCATCACTTGTTGATCCAATTAAATCGTGGGATTACGGGCAATGGGTATCGGTTAGCAATGGTCCCTTTTATTCAAGCATGCGTAGTCAATGCAACGACCTCATGGGAACCGTCATGCTTTTCACAAAGCCAACTGATGGTGCTTGGCGGAGATACGCTCGATTACGATGAATCCCTTGTCAATGATTCCTGGTAGTCCATGATTCCTACTTGACTTCAATTTGAACCCGTCACGTACGATTGGAGAAATTGGTGCCGTACCGGAATAACCTCAATAGCAAAATTCGATCTCCCGTTCTGGCGTGATCGGTAAGTCACCGGGGAAAAACATCCTTGAACTACTCTAACTTGACCAGCATCTTCCGGTCTGCTCTTCTGCTGAATCAACCCACGTATCCCGAATCCAATGCTTACTTACGAATCAACCTCCTGGCTTGAGTCTTGACCTAAAACTTCGAAGAGCAAAATCTACATCTCCTGAAATCGGATATCTGGTCTTCCCCAGACACAAAAGTAATCTCCTTCCGATGCTTGTCCAAATAACGGCATGATGTTTCCCAAGTGACGATCCATACCCCAGACAAAGATCAAAATCGGAGAAGCTCGAATGGAAGTAAATCGGCAGACAATGATGACCCACGTACAATCAAGGGCCATTCTACATGTAATCCCCTAACATGGCTAAACTCCCTACTTGGCGTCATAATCTCGAAGTGGAATAGGCAAAGTACATGGCTTGTCTGAATGGCAGGAATAAAACTACGAGACACAAAAAGAATCGTAGCCCCGAATCAAAAACGACACCACATGATATCACGAGGAATATGTACACATCGCCACTCACGCGGGGTATCACAGGCCTCACGATGAGTAACGGCCTGAATCGGCCTCGACGACTCATTTCATTTCTTTACCAGCCCCGGCTCTACGGTCCTGTATCCACTTTGGCCCCGACGTGAAAGCGACACTTGTCCCGATAACGCCTCTGTCGGGTAGGCAGTCTTGGCGATGCCTCTCCCCCCAACAAGCTGAGGGAACTGATCCTTGGCGAGATGTCACAGGCTTTCGATAACATATGACCGCTTTCTCGGCGATCCCTGGCACTGTTTAATCGACCCATAGCGGTAGCAATGAGACCTTTGCTCTGAACCCCGGAAGACTACTCACGAACCCCTTGAATCTGTGGCGCCCGCGTGTAAGGCGATCAGATGCTGTCGAACAACCCCAGTGACTCGCCCAGGCCGGCTATTTGGTCGTCTCCTACGAACTCTAAATTTAGAGGCCTACGGAAAAGAAAGTCTCGAGGTCGCTCCTCACTTAGATCCCGAGCTCGCTGCAGGCTACTGCTAACTCATTTCCATGCTCTTGTTTGCATTCTACATGGCATAGAAACTAAATAAAAACCATCAGTGGGGAATGCAGTGGCCGATATCTCCCGCCAGGCAGTACTGAACCTAGTGATCCTCTGCCCAGGTAAACTTCGAGGAAGTAGTGACACGAATGCTTGAAGCCTGCCTCCTCCTTGGAGGCCTGGGCCACAGGTCAATCGCTCTCGAGGCCGCCATGTGGGTCTCGAACAATATTCTCAGGAAGGCTGAAACAAATCGCTCCCGGAAACATGAACCTCCCACTAGGGTGAGATCGCTCCCGGGTTCTCCCTTGATCCGGGCACCCTCATTGAAGTCTATAAGTAAGCTTCACCTCGTCTAAGCCCCTTGAAATTCCCATTCGGCTCAAAATAGTCTTCGTATCGGATGACTTTCGATAGCTGCTCCGGGCAGCCGGAGGATCCACCATAATCGGTCAAACGGCACCACGGAATTACTCCCTTGCCGGCCACCTGGCGTTCCGCCTTCTCTCTACGAGGTCTACCTCGCTTGCTGAGGCAGATACCTCCGGACCTGGCGAGGTCGCGTACTGTCGGCATCATACCCTGCCCATTTCAAGCCTGCAGGCTTTACTGCAACGCTACCATTCTACGCCCGCGTACTGCAGGTAGCATCTACTCAACAGTCTAACGAAAAACGAGATTTAACAAAAGACACCGCTCGCAGCGACTCATGGAAAGCAAGTCGACTCGCGGCCACAGATAACCCGAAAGAAATCGGAAACCTAAGCTCCCCGATACCAAAATTGTAGCGACCCGCCCGGGTGGCCATGCTGAGTGAGAGTCATTAAATAGAACACGAGTCACCAAGCCGATGGGCGACTCACGTTTAAAATACAATTCGTTTCATCCAATGCTCGTTTTCCCAATTAAAGAGCGGTTTTAAAATTTTATAATCCGTCAATTTGATATCGAAGCAGCCAAGCGTAAATATATACCTGGCATATCCCCGAAAGGAAAGTAATGCCGGCAAGACTCTGACAGATAATCATCTTTGTAACCTAAATACAAAATGACTACTGACAAGTTAAGATTTCAAAAGAAGCAAACAACGATAGCGGTTGACAACCATCCAAAATGGGAAGCGCGGATGCCAGCCACCCGTGCTCACTGGCAACCGAGGCAACGCTCTCAGCGGCCTCTTGGCCCAGTAGCCACTGTCAACAAATAGAAATGCAGCCCATAGCGAGGGTGTAAGCGCGGAAGCTAGTGAGGCTTTCTTTCTGAGGGTGAACTTGCATGCAGACGAGATAGTCATAATTTAACTAACCCAAATATGAATATACATATATCGAGGACTATCCCAATCAATTCGTACAACATAATTCCACGAAATCTTAAACATAGCCATGAGGATATAATAGAAGGTTAATGGCTTACGCAATTTGAAAGAAATCAATAGACTTCAACGACTAAAACTCTAGTCATCAAACCTCCTATCATGTCCGCGAGTATACTGTCACTGTCTTGTATACCAATCCGTCTACCTTTGCGAGGAATGGACTAATCAATAATCACCCAGCTTATACCCGCGGTATAAGGCCAAAACACTATATACACACAAAGTATAAAGGCCACGCCTTATTTTATACACAAAGTATATAAAAGGCACGCGCCTTATTATCTTAGTAGTATAGGGCCGCGTCAACAATGCCGACAAAGTGATCCTCTGATTTCATGCATTATACCGTAGTATAGGGCCAAACCATGTAGCTATACGTAGTATAGGGCCACGCCGACAATGCACACGACAAAGCTGATCCAAAAGCAGGGAGTCATACCCTTTATGCCGTAGTATGGGGCCCACTTGAGCAATGCCTTGTGACCAAAGCGATCAGCAGAGAATCATACGCTAGCATTTATGCCGTGGTATAGGGCGAACGCCTGTTATACCGTAGTATAGGGGCCAATAGTGTCGCATATCACGCAAGGAAGGAGGGTACCTAATCATAAATCTGACTATAGGGTCGCTTTACGATACTTCAGGCCTCAGGCTTCATGCAACTTGGCTACCCACTTACTCCCAAGCGATGTCGGCCTTGCGGCCCAAGCGTCCCGTCGTAAATTCAGCTTAATCATGACAAAGGCCCGCTTAAAATCATAAGTGCAGGCCCATGAAATCATAAGTGCCGACAAGGCCCGCGGCTCTGATCCGCAGCCTGACAATTACATGTATCATTCTGTAATCATAACTTGATAACATCGCATGCTCCTTAGATCAAGGTAAATGCGTAAATGCTTGCCCGTGAGATAGAGTACTACTTTCTGTAGCTACTGTAAACCTTCGCGAAAGACAATCAAAGGTAGCGCCCTTTTCCACGATCGGCGCCTAAGCAGCGCCCGGAAAGTATAATCGAGACCTACTACTATATACGTTCTAGAATCATAACTTGACTCTCGGGGGAAACTATCTGGTGGTATAACTTGACGGATAAGCTGTAATTCTGATCCCATCGGACATGACCCAATCGATCCCCGCTAGAATTCATGCCTCGCTACCAGCTATGACTCAACTTATAGTGTTCTAATTAATCATCAATTCCGCAATTAACAACATGCCAGAAATATCAATTATAACTAAATTTGGAATTTACGCTTTTGTATGCGTCCTTTAATCGATTTTAAATCACCAATTTAACGTCTAACAACTATAATAAGGTCGATATAACCTCACACATTTAAGTCTTATAAAAATATCCGCTAAAGTCAGCCCCGAAACCCCAAAGTCAACTCGGCCATGCGTCACCGAGGCAGGCTACAAATCACGAATTCATCGCCATATCGTCCACGCGAACCCATAACCAACTAAGATTTATCATAAAATTCAATTATGGAAAAAGTCAACCAAAAGTCAGCCAAGAAAAATCCATCAAAAACTTTCGATTCTTTTACCTCGAATTCGTGAAGGCGTCAGAAAGTCTTAGCCAGCGGCGAGGATGTTTATATCGTAAGTGATGAAATGGAAGAAAAAATTTCTTGGTTTTGCATGGTCACCGACCCATCAGGGAGAAGAAGAAGAAGATGAAGTGTGATGTGATGATGTGGGATAGGTATGATTAGATATTTTAAAAAAAACTTCGAGGTCTAGTTCGGTTTAGGTTAATTCATTATCGTCATAAATCTCCACGAACCGATTTCAAGATAAAAGTATTCCATAGCAGAAACTAAATTATAAATGAAATTCGACAAAAGTTTCTTCACGAAATAATATTATCATAAGAAAAATTATGCTTATTCAGATTCACGCTACGATAATTAAAAAATTTTTTTTTTAAATAGCGGGTTATTACAATATATGTATAAAATCATACGTATGAATAAGGTACTTCTGATGCGGATATTAGCAACTTTAACATGAATCTCAGTAGAATCACCATTGCTCAGGTGAAATGCCTCAAATTAGTCACTTAGAAGCGGTTGAATCTACTTGATTTGGATTTGCTAGAATCTTCTGAGCATTTGGACAAATTTGAGTCAAAACTTTTTATTTCCAAAAAAACCCGAAAGGGAGAGGGAGGGGCGGCCGAAGCAGAGAGGAGGAGGAGTAAAATGCTTAGATATTTTCATTTCATCTTTTCCCTTATATGATCCCTTTTTGGTTTGGACCAACCTTGACTCGTTTGATAAACTAACTCATTAGGCCGTTAACTAACTTATTACTAAGCAGTAGGTAGCAACAAGTTACTAATAAAACTTCCTCGTCAGCCGAGTCAATTGAAATAACAGTTAATTGATTCGGTTTATCCAATTGTATTTTACATTATGATGTAAAGTCTCGATTAGGTATCTCGTTGGTTTTTAATCGCATCAATTTAATCTGGTTAAATTCATTTGGAATATGGCTTCATTGTATTGAACTGCAGGCGAAGATAATATTAGCCGTCTGATAATATAATTGACCATTATGATTATTATATGGTTATGCATAGGATCCTTATTCGACACCTTACAGTATTGCTCGTGGGTCGTTCTAATGTTCTAATTACTGTTGAAAAACTTAGTTTGAGTATCGATTTAGCTAAAACTAGTAAATGAATTGTTACATCGATTGTCGCGGGCATAATTATAGAAATCAAAATGCTACGTTTCCAGCATGTATAAGGAGAAAATCACAATATTTTATGGATGTATGCTACGATTGGTGAATATTATGTTCAGCTCATATAATAATTGGAAATATTGTAATAAATTACTTAAGTTTTGACCAGCCCAAAAGATTATACTAAAGTTTTTCAACTCAATATGAACCAAATATTATGATCTATCCATTTGTTGGTGAATGTAAAAAATGTCCCCTATTTTGAAATATATTAGTGTGAGGTTAATAAAGGTTCGATGGTAGGATAGGTCTCGGTGTAAATTGAAGTTTATTTGTGGGAGAGGCGTTGCGTTCTAAGTGGAGATTTATGAATAATTTGAGGAGGTTAGGCATGAAGTTTGAATTTCAATGGATATCGACTGACTGACTCGATAGGGTGCGTGCAATGCAGGCGGGGCCGGGAGAGGCCATCATTTTTCTCAAATTGAGACATCCGCCTCACTGACAACCAAGAGGGCCTTGATGTTGAAACCACAGATTCCTAGTTGATACTTTGGAAGAAATTGCTTGGGAGAATATATCATTGAAGAATGAAATTCGATGAGGATCTATATGGGTGGGATGTCCCGGGCGATTGAGCGGCTTATTTTCCCAGTACTGTGGGGCTACCGATGATGCCCGCCTCTTCGCGGCCTATGTTGATGATGCTCCGACTTTGATCGTTGAAGAAGGACGTGAAGAAATACATGAATGAATGTGTTTATATATTCATATGTATGATGTTATGGTGTTTGAACAATGTTTTTATTTACGTACTTTGATGTTTGGAGCGATTCACATTTACGTGGTATGTTTGAACTTGTTAGTTTTAAGTTTAGATTATTATCGTACGTTGAAGTTTGAACAATGTTTATATTACTAGTGTTGCTTATTAACTATGTTTGTCGTATATTTTAATATATTTATTTCTGTTAGTTTGATATGTTGTGAATGAATTCTATAGATTTTTACGCTACAAACATCGTGGTACCGTTTGGATGGAGCGGTACCACGTTCTCTTAATTCATTAATGGTAGTACGTTCATATGAAGCGGTACCACGATGAATACAGTTTTAACGTTGGTACCGTTTCACGTTAATAGGGGAACTAAAACCGGGCGAGCGAATACCACGAATATTGAATGGGCTCGGGCCCGGGCGGTGAGGCCAATCCCTCGGCCCATCCGACCGCTTAGTTAGCGAATGGTCATTCATGGCGTGGTCGGTTCGAAGCGAGGTCGAACCGGGCCCCAGTGGGCCGAGCCCCGAGCGGCCCACCGAGGCGGTTCGATAGACACGTCTAGTTGATGGAGAAGCAAACAAAAATGCTGCCCAAAAAGAGACGAGTCGAAGGCCGTTAATATAGTCATCTCACGAGACTCATTAAAAAGAACACGAAGCCTCATCACGGCGACCATGTTATGTTAGGATTTACTCAATAGGAAGAGTATGGTGTGAATATTTTATAGGAACAACTTTAACTTTCTTGGTGGAACCTTCCAAATTTCATAACTCTTTATGTACTTTCTCTGTTACTATGCCTCCGCTTCAGACATCCCGCTACCGCCTCCACCGAAGCTCATTGTTAACTCGCATCTCCCGAGAGTAAATAAATAGTCAGAACTAGTTAGGTAGGAATTGCCACTTTTCGTATGATTTCAAACTGGTGCTTGCTTAGCAGTATTACCAAACAACTTTAGCCGCATCTTCCTTGAACAAAAACTCTAAGCCGCTACCATGTCATACTCCTTCTCCTTGATAAGTTGTGAAACTCATTATGATCCTCAACCCTCACTCATCTTATTACAAAGTCTGTGTTTGAGAATCAATGGTCACTTGGTGTTGTATATTAAAAGCTATCTAGCTAGTTACAATAATCGGATGTGAATCACAGGATCTTCACGAATTATACAAAAGCAATAAATTATGAATTACAAGTGTGTACGCTTTCTTACAGAATAATATTAATGTTTGCGGAGAAAAGCGGATGAGCTCATATACCCAAAGTAGAGTATCTCCAAAGTATCCTTGCTTTAGTAATTGAACAATAAGTGGAACAATAAATTGGAAAAGAGTAGAAATAATTGGAAGAGTAAATAAGCGAAATGAAAAATAAGTGGAAGAGTAAAATAAGTGGAAAATAAATAGAGGTTTACTAGAGCGGATGAGCTCGTATAAGGTGGAAGAGTAAATAAGCGGATGAGCTCGCTATCTTACAAGTAAATTATCTCCAAGAGTATCCTTTAGTAATAATTGTGAGCAATAAGTGGAACAATAAGTGGAAAAGAGTAAATAAAAGCGAAATGAGCAATAAGTGGAAGAGTAAATAATTCTCTTCCAAGGGAGAGAGAGGCGGCGAGAATAATAGAGGTGGAGAGGAGAATTTACTTCTTGAGCAAAATCATGATCAATGAATTGAGGAGGTTGCTACCATTTATAGGCAAACACATAAGAGTTTTGAGGAAAAATATATCCTCCTTATTCTCCTCATCATCTCGGCAGATAGAGTTTTGAAAATAAAACTCTCTTTTATTCTCATCAACGCTTTCTATCCTTATATCTCGAAAAAGAATATTGAGAACATTCTCCATTCCAAAAATCGCCTAGCCGACTTCACTTATTCCCGAGTTAGATTTTTCGTCGAATGTTTCCTTAAGCTAAAGCACGAGAAGTTATAATACTATTTATTATTAGTTAAGTTCTTGTTTGTGTCGGCGATCTTAGGGCGGATCGACAGCAATATATTTAAGATAATGATAGCGATTATCATCTTAATATAGATTATGAAGCGGACCTAGTAAGCCATCATGCTTGACTAATGTCGATACCGGTAAATCCTAAATATTAATTGTCTAACAATTAATATATATTGAACTTATAGTTTTGAATGTTTAAATTGGTTGATCAATCTAAATTATTCAATGGACATTTTATGAAATGAATTATCTAAATATTCCATATTTCAGCTTGCCTTGGGCGATTTATGATATAGTATCGAGACGGTTTATGATACCATCGCGATTTCTTCGTCTGTGATTTCCGGCTTGATCGAACTATATTATTAAGCCAAACTCTTTGCTTGCTTGATTGTTTTGGTTAATGGACAATTAATGTGATATCCAATGATAATTTGGTAGTGCACTTAATCACCCTTAAGTCTCCAAGATCCCAGAAATCTACCAAAATATCAGGTTGTATGAATCCTCTCTATTGTACCCGGAGTTTTCATTCATACTCTTGTAGTAGCATACTTTCAGCCATGTGGTATGATGCGATCTGTTATAGAGGCGTTTGACAAGGTCAAATATGTGCTCAGTCCTGAAATCTGTCACTCGGGTCTAGAATGTGATTATTTATAAGATCGTGAGAGTCTTCTTGGGACACAGATATTATCTTAAAAGTTCATGATTAGGTAGTTTGATACTACTGACTCAAAGCTGTTTCAAAGCTGCGTAAACCGTGAGATTGATTAGAGTATTCATACTCCCTTTTGATCCAAGAAACTGATCAACACAATCAAGCATATACTAGTTGTTTGGTGTTTGATTCCGTTCAATGACCACTTTTTTGACCGGGGCCGAGCCATGGTTGTTTTCATGAGAAAGCTGTTAGAGACATTGTTTTGGATCATGTATCCAAGACCTCTCAAATAACATTAGATTGCGTGGAATCAACAAAGGTTTGTTACTTATAGTAACGAAGTGTGTATATGCATATACTCGTAGATGTCCCGGAAACAACTGATGTGAGTTTGAATCTTGAAGCTTAGATTAAGCATTGTCATCTGATGATTGTATATAGAAATTTAGGCGAAGGGTAGCTCCTACTAAATCTAGCACCATAGCGACAGGAAGAATCATTACTTCTTCTTAGCATGCTCAAATACCGTTGTGGTTGATTAATTTGGGCATCTAGTTTTTGGTATTGTTCTTTGTTCGACTTTATGTACATATGCCTTTCTATTTTCAGCATTGAAGGAAGTGTAGTAATAAAATACATACTCGGATCAATGAGATCTTGATTCTCACAGCAGTAAGCTATTAGAATATCAAACTAGGCGACCTTTTCAATATTACTCATTAAATTTATAATCCATTTTGCTTCTTATTCACAATTTCTCGGGTTGTAAGCGTAACTGGGTTTACACGTATTTTGTAGTCATTTTGTTGTGTTGATTTTGTTCTTTTTAACAAAATGTTCACATATATATTTGTTATGATACAAATATAACCTCCCTTTTCATTGCTCTTCTTTCCATCTATACAAATTTATGAAGTGGGACAAATGTTGTGTCTCTTGGACAAATTCTTTCTTTGGGAGATTCACTTCGATCCTAGTTAGATGTCTTATCGATATAGAGGTGGCGTAACTCGACTTGTGGGTTGTGGTGGATACATGTGAATTCTAGAAGATTAGGGGCGTCCTTGATCTTTTATAGAAGCTCATACACAATCTAATTACGTGTAGTTGTGTTATTCACTATCATTAGTATGTATTTACGCTGCTAAAAGCATATATCTTCTCTGTTCCAGTGACCTCTTTGTCATGCAAGAATACCGAGTTTCCATTACTTAATTCAAACTATTTGAAGCGTTCATTAAGCGATGTATATGTGATGTAGATTCGGATGATCCTAAATATTTATGATTAATAAGAATTTCTCCGATTACAAAATCATCTTGACTTGGACAAATTACGTTTATCGGTCGAATAATGTAAACATGGACATTTCCATTAATCATCATGTATGTAGTAATAGTTATTTATTCATGATAACTAGTTATCTTGGGTAAATATGTTAATATCCAATTACATTTGGAATGCTAAACTATCGGATTATACAAATCTGAATCATCATCATTGTTGTTCATGCTTATATCCTTAAAAGCATCACCTTTTATTTGGATTCACCATTATAGTAACAATAGGTTCAAGTTCAAGTCTTATAGTTTGTCAACTGTTTGACTTGGGTAAAAATTTTATAAGATCTTGAATTTGACTATTATAGAACAATTAGTATCACATCTAATGTGGCCGTTTTTGATGTTTGATTGATTGACTATACATTTAGTGGTTCGAGTTAAACTCGAGGAGAATATGTAATCATATATTATTAAGATTAATCTAGATTCATCCCCAGTAACATGCTTAACAACATTTTTAAAGAATATTAAATATTCACTTAAGTCGGCTACCATTCGTTGAACTATTCAAATGTACTCATTAATATTTATAAAATACAATAGTATATTAAGTAAATATACATTTATGTTTTACTAATGTACCAATATTAATGTGAAATTAACTTATGTTATTTATTGATTCCATAAATTTTATTTGCGACTAAATAAATAACTTGCTTTAACGTTTAATTTCGATCAATGATTTCCCATTATGAATTATAAATAATGTTACATTTAATCATATACTCTAAATATATGATTCCAGATTCAATCTTTATGCTCTTCCATTTGTGTGATTATACTTTTATAATTCATATTACATAGGAGATTATATTTCAAGTCATCTTACTTGAATTCTTATGAGCATACATGTTATGATATTTATGATGGTTAAAACATCATAATGGAGATTTAATATCATTTACAATTTTCATGTAGAGATTAATAGTCAATTGACTTGAATTAATCTTAAAACATAAAAATTATTTATGTTCAAAACATAAATAACAACAGCATTCATAATCAAAGCATGAAGATAACTCGACAATATGTTAAAAACATTTGTCTAAGCTAGACGATAAACTTGGGTCATCCCGGTCGGATGTACGCATTCACTTATCGAATTAAAAGCTCCTTCTCTAGCGATCTTCTATTCCGATTGTCATGCACATTTCAAAATATGAGTACTACATATAATGTCAATATGCATTGGTGTATCGAAGGTGAAGTATCCGCAATTCATAACATGACCGCCTGCTTCAGGGTACGATATGTGATCGAATCCGTCTCTTTGCCGGATGGAAAGGTCCTCTTGCTTGAACTCCCTCGGTGACCAAGAAGTGGTTTCTTTAACCATCGCTTGTTATGTATATGGTTACGCTCCCCTTTGTTCATTCCCTAGTAGTTTTGTAACCAAACTACATGGGTGCAGAGCAGATTCGGGGAATTCTCACTTATCACTTAGAGATAATCTCGAAGCGACCAAAGGCTTTCGCCGTTTCTTATCCATTGTACCCAATAATGAGAGTGGATACTGTGGCAGGGGTCAAGTAATCATGATGTTGTTTAAATTCCGAAGAGATTGGGATTTGAGTGCAGATAATTCAATCCAATCTCATTAACTCAAAACATGATTATCTTCCCAGCACTTGCGTTGTTGATGTTAATGCAGCATTTTGCTCTTAACCGCACCCAGACAATTTCACGAAGGAAGTATCATATGAGTATAAAGTCGAATCATGATTTGACATCATGATTCTTAAGCTTGAATGGTGCTCCGCAGTGGACAACATAAGGCATTTATTGCAGATACGCCAATTCCCGTCGTATTGAAATCGCGCTCAGCTTGAATCACGAATCCTTTGGAGTACTTGGGGCTTCGTTGATATTACAAACTCAATGCGCTGCGTAGCGAGCCTTTAATATTTAAGCGTATATTACTTTTAGGGCGAGGCTGAAAAACACTGCGTAGGGAAAATGGACTAATAACAGAGACTACAACAAAAATACATAAATAATAATAATACATATGTCATATAATATTCTATAAACAGATAATAGAATAATCATACTCGTGTTTACAATCTCACTAAACACATAAAATATACCAAGAACTCACATGACATAAATCAGACGGCAGCACGCATACATTCCAACTTAAGCTATGCGAGCAAGCATACAATCACATAATTATGACTATCATAACTCTTGGCGTTACTAAAAGTTCAACTTAGATTATATTAGTAACCTCTTATGTCCAGCGGGCCAAATGCTTGGCATTGAAAATCACCGTTAAGCGAGACCAAATGCAGGCGAGTCGAGAATAAGAGAAAGCGTAAGCTTTGGTTCTAGAGCAACTTAGATTCTCCAGTGAATGGCATCCTGACGTGACCGTCTGCCGTATTAAGCGAGGTCCGTGCAGTGAGCCTATTCGACTTTGTTTTGGTATTAGCTGCTTATTTATTAGGTGGGGATTTGTTATATTGTGAGTAACTCTTACGATCATGTCAAGCATATCAATCAAACAAGCAAAAGTATATACTCGTGAATCATAAGAAAAATATAACACGTATTGAAAATCATGATAAATATTAATTGGAAAATATTTCTAAACTATATTCAGTTTATAAATCATTTTCACATTGACTATCTACAAATTGGATTAATATCGAATAATTAATTATAACTAATTACGATTAATTATCCCAAGTTTCAATGCATTTATACAAACTTGGTATAGCTTAGGCAGATTAATATCTCTAGGCCATATTATCTACATAATATAATATTATATCATAAAGTCCATGCATTCATCAAATATATCAACTTATATTATGTATGATAAATAATTAATATTACATTTAGCATACATAGCATGGATGAAGCAGAGTACTACGCATATTGCATGTCGAGGATATTCATCAAAATAAAATAAACTATTTAATTTGTCTAAGTGTAAAATCACTAGTAATCTAATTCTAGTATTTATTTGATATTTTATATTAATAAGGTGTTGTTAATATCTAATATTAACAAACGTCAAATAAATATCTTGTATTAAAATATGTTATTAGTATCTAATATCAACTTGTTACATTAATATTTAATATCAAATATGTCATTAATATCTAATATTAATAACTTATTAAGTTAATATCTAATATTAAAATAACTAGTATTTAAAAAAATAATATTTTACGCATAATTTGATTAATTCCTAAATTTTGTTATAATTTAAAACTACAATTATCTAATAAACATAGATAAAAATTAATTAAATCAATTTTTTGAAATATTATAATTAAACCTAATTATAATTAGAATTTAATTAATTAAATCCATTGCTTTCAATTAATTCCAATAAATAATTGAATTGATCTAATCTTATTAGGACTAATTTTAATGTGGTTAAAATAAAATTGATTAAAATAATTTTCAACAAGAAATTAAATTAATACAATTTAATTGATTTCTAATAAATAAATTCTATCAAAATTCATCAAATAATTGAGCTTGGATCAAATCACAAACCAATTGACCCATTAATTAATTAATTGGATTGTCGATCCTTTATCAAGCCCAGAACCCGATAAGCGCGGCGAGCCAGTAGCAGGACGAGTCGATGGCGATAAAGCGGGCCAATAAAGCTGTCCGGAGAAAACGGCCCGGACCCGATCCATTGATGCTGCTTGAGTCGCTGGCGGCGATGGAAGCGTGGCGTCGCGTGTCTTTGGCGTGACATCCGCGTGGCAGTGCAGCTGTCGAGTCTAGCAGGTTCGGGTGGGGCAGTTGGTTTGACCGAGTTGGTCTATTAACCAGACTCATTTGACGAGTCAACTCCGTTGACTTTCTTGATAGCGTCGTCTTTGCGTTAAGTATTCTTGGCTTGGCGATGTCGACTTTGTCGTTTAAATCTATCTGATTGACAACGGAATCAATGGTTTCTCATTTCAATAATAAATTGATATAAAAAATTAATTCGAAAATTGTGAAAACATTCTCAAAATCAAAAATTATTTTAGAATTTTCCACGTTAATAAATTTAGAAATAATTAATAATTAATTATATTTAATTTTTCTAATTAACATAACTCTTTTAGAGGAACTAAAACATCATTAAACATGCAAATTAGTTCATAATTGAGCAAAAACATTTTTCACATACTATTTACATAATTGCAATCACGTAACCTAGTTCTAAACTAATCGGATGCGAATCCGAGATGCTACAGATTATACAAAAATAATAAATGATGAATTACAAGTGTGTATCTTTATTCTGAAATAATATTAATAGCGTGAAAGCGAATGAGCTCATATACCCAAAGTAAGTATCGCGAGTATCCATACCGATGAGTGGCCGGCTATAAGATGCGTTTCTTTAGAGCGATTAAAGCGGCTTGAAACAATAAGTGGAAGAAAATAATTCTCTTCCAGGGGGAGGGGTGGCGAGAATAATAGAAATTTGGAGAGGAGAAGAATTTTACTTCTTGAGCAAAATCATGAGCAATGAATTATGAGGAGGGACTGGCTGCCATTTATAGACAAACACATAAGATTTCAATGAGAAAATATATCCTTATTCTCCTGGCATTATGCCGACCCGAATGAGAGTTTTTGGAAAATAAACTTCTCTTTTTATTCTAAATCAACGCTCACATCATATCTATCTCCAAAAAGGAATATTCTAGAACATTCTCCATTCCCAAAAATCGCCCTAGCCAACTTCCTATTCCCCGGGATTCGAGTTTGTCCTGAATGTTTCCTTGATGTTTCACTTTAAACCTGAAAAAGTTATAATACTATTTATTATTAGTTCGGATTATTATTTGTGTGTGACATACTTAGGGCGGATCGTGATATGATATATTAGATAATATTAAGCGATTATAAATGCTTATGCTGCAGATTATGAGCGGGCCTCTTAATGTCATGCTTGGCTATAATCTGCGTCTGGGTAAAATAAAAATTATTAATTGTCTAACAATATATTGAACTTATAGTTTTGAATGTTTAAATCGGTTGATCAATCTAAATTGTTCAACGGACATTTTATGAGATCGATTATCTCATATTTCCAATACTTTTCAATTCCAATAGTCCAAAGAACCCCCTTTTTATTACTCTTGGCCTCAGTGAGCTTCTCGGCCCAGTAAGTTAGATCCCTGCTTTCCACGCCAAAAAGATATATTATGAAACGATCCTTTAAAACCATATAGACTAATGAAACCTGTCTTGTCATAACCCTCCATCCCTACCTAGTCAAAAGAGCAAAGTTCATGCACTCCATAACTTTGTAGCCTAAACCTTGATCCCCTTTGTTCCTAGTCAAGAGTGACCATTTTTTTCTATGTATACGAGGCCCAATTAAAGTAAAATATAACTAAAAATATTATTCACCTCAGTTACACCTAATTTGTTGTTAATGAAAACAGGATGAATCTAGGTAACTCATTTAACTTTCATTAACTTAGGTGAATATAAAACATAAAACTCAAATAAATTACTTAAGTTTAAGAACTGTTCATCATTATCTCATTATTTTTCGGTTTTACCCCCTAAAACTATTATCTTTTCAAAAAACTCTTATAATCTTTTTTATTGTTAAAGTTAGTAGTTTTTCTGAGAGGAAAAATTCGAATTGTACATATAAATTTTTGGGATAAATTAACAAGTGGTAATAACATATACTTAGTGTAAATTATTACTACGTAATAAAATAAATCGAATTACACACACTAACCTTAACTTAATGTCATATACAACCAAAATAGGTAGCCACAGCTGCCTACGATTGAGGGAGGCGATTTGTGCAGGAAAGAGGTTGTTTATTTTTAATTATTTTATTAATGATATAATTGATATTATTAGGTTAAGGTTTTTTATTTATCTAAGATTGTGCCACAAAAAACTCATAGTTGTGAAGTTCAAAATTTAGCTTTATGCTAAATAAGGTTTCGTCAACTTTAGCAGAAACTTTATACGCTAGGGAAATTTAAAAAGATAATAGTTTGAAGGGTAAATTAAAAGTATAAAAGTTTGAGTGGGCAAACTAAAAAGAATATCACAGTTGAAACCCGATAGATAAATAAGCCTTAAATTTAAGTTAGGTTCATCGATGTTTAGCTCAATCCAAATGGAACAATAATACGACTCAATTTCTTCTCACAAAAACCCGCTTGAAGGTTAATCGAATCGGATTGGTGCTCAATTCCCGAAACAATTCTGTAACTAGTATTTTTAATTACTTAGTACTCCCTCTTTTTTTTAGTTGTCATTTTAGCCGTTTGCACATTGATTAAATAAAAGAAAAATTAGTTAAAAGTACATTGAAAATGTAAAATGACAAGTAATTAAAACTATATTAGTGGTTGGTTGATCAATTAAAGATAAAAAGTAATAAAAAAAGAATATTGAAAATATAAAAATATAATTTATACGCTAAAACGACAACTAAAAAACGATGAATATACTTATTAATATGATGCTAAATACATGTTATTTGAAGATCTGCAGTAATTGGATTTTTATACTTAATATTTCAATAATTTCATACATGTTTCGTCTCTAGTAGTGGATTTTTTTATAGTTAATATTACAATAATTTTTCAACTCCTTCTCAACCAATAACATTCGAGCTAGCAGCGCTTAAATGGATTAGAGCATCAATGGGTATCTATCACGAAATTATCTACAAAATACGCTCATAATCATCATTTTACTTATTTTAGGGACTAATTTTTTATGTATGTACTTTAACAACTTTTCTATTATTCACTAAAAATATAAAAATAAAATATTTCAAGATTTTCAATGAAAAAAGAGATAAATAATATGTACAAATTTGAGGAGTGTGCAAATTTTTTTAGGGGGTCGAATTATTTTAGGGGAGTTGAAAAAGCGTCATTTATCGATTTTAGCTTACTTTACTATTATAGGCTTTTAGGGAGGCGTCTGCTTGTGTTTTAAGGTTCTTTAGCTCAACCACTAAAACATTCAATTATCTCCTTTCTAGTACTATCTCCATCCCTTTTTAACAAAATATTTTATTTGGCTCAAACATTTAAAAAATTTCAAATTCAACTATGTTAAATTTTTCTCCACATTTTTTAATTAAATGAGAATCAAATTAGGGATTTCTATAAATGAAAAATGACCATTTTGTCATGGGGGACCCAGCAACGTCTAACTGTCAGTGTATCTTTGGATAGGCGCAGGGTAATAGCATATAGCCAAAGCGATAGAATTAAGCGCGCGTGTGAATTTCGATAAGTTTGCCGTCAGTAAACCGTATAAAGGCGGTTCGTATGACGGAGTTCGTCCAGTCTGAGCAAACCCGTGGCCGGGTTGATCGAGAAAGTGGTGAAATCGGCTACGTGGCCTTTGCGGTCATGACTCACCAACTTTCGCAACTTGGCCACCGCTTGCAGGCGATAAGCGACCCTATCAATTATAGTGCATTTTGTTTGAGTTTAATCTAGATAAATTGAGGATAATATCCGTATTTACCTCATTTGGGTTCTAAAAAAATTGTTTTACGTATGGTACGTTTGGATTGAGGTGAATCAAGGGGAGGATAAAATTTTAAAATTAATCTAGGAAAGGGGAATCGAGGTGAATCAATGTGAATGCATTAAATTGTCGTTTGAATAATATTAACCTTGACAAGGTGAATACATTATACTCCATTTTGAGGGTGAATGATTTTAAGTTGAATATAGCCTATCCTAAATAAATCTAGGTAAATAATTTACCTAGATAAAATATAAAATAACTTTTTAGATCCCAAACGAGATACATGAGAATATTATATCCTCCATTTAAATATCTTCATTTACCTAGATTCACCCCAAAACAAACGGACCACTACGAAATGGATTTACCTAAATTCCTTTAGGATATAGTACGTAAAGCTTAAAATCATTCGTCGCCGAAATATATAGTATCACGTATTAAGATTAATATTATCAACGATAATTAGCGTTGGTATATTAATTGATTCTTTTCTAAGATAATTATCATCTCTTCATCCACGTCAATCCAAACGTACAATTAGAAATGGAGGGAATAGTTTTTCTTTTTGCTAAATAATGCAAATATATTAGTTAAAAATATCCAATACATTTGTTGTTGTGGTATTTGAAGCGCAATTTGAATAATTGACTAAATGATTACATTTGGTAAAATTGAAATGTGTATCAAATTTACAATCAGTTCTTAATTCTTCAAACATTTTCCCCCCTCCAAAACCTCTAATAATAACAAGATCAAGAATAATGGCGGACATGGAGCTAGACCTTGATGTCCCCACCCAAGCTCCACCCAAACCCACTTCGGGTACTCGTTTCCTCCCTAGAGGCTCCAAACGCAAACCCAAACCCGAACCAATTACTCAATTTCAATACTTAGAGTCAAACCCAACACTTGAAGTTAAGAAAAATGAACCAAACGAAGTCGTTTCGATGGATGTTGACTTAAAACGACAAGTCAAAATTGAAGAAACTGTAGATGAAGTTGTTAATGAAATTGATGTGTATTTTTCGCCTTCTATTCATCATAATACTAAGGTAACTATTTTATTTTTTAATTTAATGAAAATAGTTGTGTTTTAGCTTGCATTCGGGTATACTCGACCGGTATCAAGTAAGTGATATTCGGTTTCGGGCGGTTTGTCGAGTCAGTTACCAAGCGGGTATTTGGTTCACTGGAACCATTCACAACAACTACAGATTCTATTGTGAAGAGTAGTATATAGTATAGTGTTTTCCTCAACTATTAAGGTGAGGCTCAAACACCACCTTGTTATCGCACGGTATATGGTTCGTCTTATCGTACTTATCTTAACAGAGACGGGCCTCTTTAGAGAGCGTTTAGGCGTGATGTTCAATGGTTCATTCAATTATTTAGAATTTATGTGAAGTATTCATATGCCTAAATATTACTCCCTACCCGAAAAGACTGCCCGGTTTAGAATTTGGATGGGTGACTTTAAATTTTGAACTAAATGGTATAGTAGTTGGTGAAAAATATATGAAATGCTAGTATTTTTAATTTACTTTACTATTACATGATAATTTTGATACAAATTGAAGATGTGTTTGCCAAGGTTATGAAGTTTATTAGTTTTGAAAATGTAAATCAAACTGGACAAGCTCTTAGATATGGAGGGACTTCAAACCAAAAACTAGTCAAAATTTATACATTCAAAAGGTCAATTTAATAAGATTAATTTGTTGGCAATAATTGGTTTTTTAAAGTGATTACTCGAATCTCCAAGTTAATTTGGGATAGAGGTAGTTGTTTATGACAAATGTGTGTGTGTTCTATTTTATTCACAACATGAATTGACTGACTGGGTAATTTTGGTGTTTGTAGCTATATGTATTGCAATATCCACTGAGGCCTTTGTGGCGACCATACGAGTTGGATGAGAGGTGCAAAGAGGTAGCAATGAGCTATTATTTCATTTTTGCATTGAAATAATTAAAGTTTACAAGAATTATAGGCAGATGGTAACTTTTCTGAACTAGAAAGGGATGAACCAAATTTGACAAGGAGAATGATTGTTTGATGATTCCATTACAGGTGAGAGTGAAAACTGATAGTGGTGAGGTGGAGATAGATTTAGCGATAGACGTTGACAGTGATCTGAATTATGACCATAATGCCGATCCCAGAATCAAAATCACAAAGCAGGTTGGTCTTGTAAATTATTCTTCGGAGATGCTGTTTGTAGCCTTTTAGTACTTAATCTTCAGGTGTTTTTTTTAGAATTGCAGGAAAAAGTTATTTAAAACAAAAATTGGTGGTGTCTGAGGATTTTGCAAATATTGAATTTATGTCGTAGAGTCCTAGAGCTAGACACCCTAGGTTTCGAGGATCCAAGTGTTTATCGGGTTGGTTTGTAATATGTGATTTACTAGTTATTTCAATAACCTTCAATAGATTTGTTTAGTTAAGGTACCCAAACTGATAAGAAATCAAACTAACTTCTAAGAGATAATATAAGAATTTGCAAAATCAGAGAACATGATGACTTGATTCTGGTTGTTGTTTACATTGCATCACACACCTATTTTTCTTAGATACTCTTTAGTTCGACGTTTTTCACATTTTAATTTTATATGAAATGATCTTAGGCTCATTTCAGAGTTGCATATATTTCCACTCTTCAAACAGAATTAACATTTATTTCTTTATGGTCATCTCTAGACTCTTTCGTCATCGTGGAGGCCTCCTGCCCGAACAGCATATGCTGTTGGAGTTCTCACTGGAAACGAGGTATCGCTCTTTGGTAACATAAATCCTAGGTTTGCATCTAATATTCAATTTATGTACCCCCTCCATCCCTAAAAGATTGTCAAGGTTAATTTTCAATGCTTGAAAGTAATTAACTCGGCGGTCTTAACTTGATTTGAGTCAAGATTATTATGTCAACACTAATGTACATTGGAAATACTATTTATTGATATACATTTTTCACCAGATATTACCAACCTATATATGAAATATTGAGTTCAAAATTTAGAAGTTCAACCATCAAATCTCAAACTTTGAAATTTATTAAGGATGGAGGGACTATATTGATATCTCAATAAGTAATTTAGATGGATGTAAATGAATGTTTTGGATAATCTGATATCCAGATTGGCTAGAGTTATATCATGTATCATATCTCAAATAGATTCTTAATGGCCAAGTTCGTTTGGTCTCGCAACAGAGTAACAATATGTAATTGATAGATAGAGCAGTAGAATTGAAGGCAGTTTCTCTTTTTTCAGGGTTGTGAGCAGCCTTGTATTTGATGGCCAATTTTTTTCAGGAGTATATTTTTTGTATAATGAACTTTTTGACGAAATGAAGAGGCTTACTAATTCATTGATTGCATAAATAATCATATAATGCATTGTCTTTGCTTCTTTCTCCATGCAGTTGCATCTCAACCCTGTTCATGCAGTTATGCAGCTGCGCCCTTCTTTAGAGCACCTAAAACCAGGGGGGTCTTTAGAAAAGAGTGCAGGGGACATTAAAGGTGAAGGTATTATTAAAGTTGAAGAACTCAAACAAGAGAGATTGTCAGGGTCATCAGTAAAGCAGGTTTCGTCTTGCCCTCCCTCAAAAAAATGAGTTTGTATCAAGTGTTTGATTTTTTAGTGTCTATGTTTCAATTATTATAAGTAGTAATGTTGATTCTGTTTATCATAGCAATATAATGTGAACATGAACTCCGTGAAGTTAGGTATTTTACTAGATAGTTTACTACCATGCTTCATAGCTCCATGAAATTAGGTATGTTGGAATTTTTTGTCTCTTGGTGCAATCTTTTATCACTTATTAAAGCTTTCTGATTTATCTTTTTTTCTTTTTCTTTTAAGCTTTCTGATTTATCTTTATATGCAAATACGATGCCATTAATTTGTTACCTTGGTTCTGGTTGAGCTTGAGTTTAAAGAATTTGTTGATTAATCTAAAAAAATAATCCGTAGTTGCTAAACCAGCAGTTCCTACTGATCTTGCTGCTTGTTGAAGCATCCATTTTTAATGCTTCAGTGTAACATGATACAATGGGCCTATGAGTACCCATTCTTGTGTGTGTTGGCCTTCTATCTACTGCATGGTAGCCTTCTTCATATTATGGATTAACTCCTTCTTCAAGGATGTAAGCATTTAATATGTATTTGCCTGCTTTGCAGAGCAAATCTCATGGGGAATTGTCCGAGCGGGCGAGGGATTGTCAGGAGGTAGATGAATCGATATGATTCCATTGTTTTGAGATTCAATCAATATGTTTTTTTTACTCAATGTTATGGAAAATGTATATTGATAGTTCAGGCTTTACCATGTGTTTCACCTCTTTTCTTTATACTCATTGCATAATCACTTTTCTGTACCAACTCCAAAGTATTCTGCAAATGGAAATACATTGTTCATTGATCAGTGTCATGACAATGAAAGTTTCTCTTTATACATCACATGTTAAATAAATCTTTAATTTTTGTTCATAACGACATGTAAAATATTCTGGTACATGAAGAAAAAAAAATATATTCCGGATTTCTGTTACATGAGATGAAATTTGTACGCATAATTTTGAGTTTGTTCTCTTTGCAGTGGTTGCCTTTGCAGTACTATGGTGCTAGGAGTGACATTTCAGCCTCCTGTTTACATAAAATGATGGAGAAAGAAGGCGCTCATATTCCTTTCTTAATGTGCCCGTATGGATTTTCTTTCTGCATCTCAGATTTCATCCTCTCATTATTTCTTAAAGTGAATTTCCAGTGTAAAACGCTTGACGTCTTTTTTCCTCTGAAGAAATAGTTTTACTTTAATCATTTGGACCCCCTCCGGACCCCCTCCCCCTTCTTTTCAGGCACGATTACATAAATACATTGTGCCCTGGCACATCAAATAACGATATCAAAGTCAGAGGCCCTTCCATCAGGTATCTTCCTATATTGTTTTCTACACCCAGGTTTGAAGAAATCTATCATCTACTTTGTTTTTTGAGGGTTCTAAGTTTGAAAGGGTGGACTTTCAGGTCTTTATGTTCCTTACCACTGGATGAGCGTTTTAAAGTCTGGTTTCGTGAGGTTTGTGGTCATTTAATGACTGTTGGCTTATTTCCCTTTTTATTACATAATAAATTTTGCAATGATTTATCTTATTTTACTTATTAATTCATCTTGTGACTGGGATTTATTTCCTTGCTTAGATACTATATTGCATTTATTTGATGAAAACTCTCTTTCATGCTCTGATGATTCTATAACTCTTAATATCATTTCTGCATGAGGTTTCAGACTTGGGTATTCGAATATACTGTCTCTCTCTATACCATGCATGTACGTATGATGTGTGTGATTGGGTCTGCAAGACTTTAAATCCATTTGATGACGGAGACTTGGAGATATATTGTACCGTTGGCTGTTTGAAATAACCCTTAGTTTTTAGAACTCTTGAGTTTGAGCTGAATGACATAAGATAGTTCCAATATCGTATCATAGGCTTCAAGGACCTAAGTCCTTTTTTCATATAAATCAAACCAAAACCAAGCCTTGTCCCACTAAGTGAGATCGGCTATATGAATACGACGTCTCCAATCAGCCTTGTATTGGGTCATCCATTTTGTTAAGCCCATAAACCCTAGGCCCTTCGATATAGTCTTTGTCAAGCTCATTTTCGGTGTACTGCTGCCTCGACAACCGTTTGTGACTATTATAGCTTCACATCTTCTGACTGGTGCATCTACTCGACGTCTTCTTACATGGCCATACTATCTCAAACGATTTTCTCTCAGTTTTTACTCAATTGAGGCAACCCCTACTTTCTCGCGGATCACTTCATTTCTAATTTTATCTCTGCATGTAAATCCCCCAATCCTTCTAACATTCTTATCTCTGGTACCGACATCTTTTGGACCTGTTGATATTTCAAAGGCCAACATTCTGATCCATATAACATAGCTGGTCTTATTGCCATCCTGTAATATTTACCCTTGATCTTTTGAGGGACCTTGCTGTCACACAACACACCTGTTGCACTTCTATATTTATTTCATCCCGCTTGAATCCTATATCTAATATCATCATCTACCTCCCCATTATTCTGGATCACTGGTCCTAAATATTTGAAAACATCCTTTTCTACTATTTTCTGCATACCTACATCCATATAATAAAATAAATTTTCCCAAGCAAACCTGTCTGGGCTATCAATGTACCTTCCTAACCATGCCCGCATAATATGATAAAGTACCTCCTTCTCTTGGATTCTATAAATTTTGGATGAAATTTTGTGTGTGCATCACCATCTTGGTCATTTATAATACTCCGTATAACTCTGTTCTCCTTTTCTGTATCTCTTCGCTCACAACAGCTCAAGCTCCTTCCTGCCCCTTCAGCTCCTCTCCCTCACTAATCATCTCTCTATATATCTATCTCTCTATCTATCTCATTCATTTGAACATCATGTGTCAGGCTGACAAATGTAACCATACGATTATTAAAACTTGAAAAGCAATCAAAATCAAACTCGGAAACAAGAACTACGTTACCACTATAATTTTGAATGGAGAAAGTCAAGTGTTACCACTAGTACAGAAACTAAGGCTGGGTGTTTCATGAGATATTTCTAACTTTTTCTTTCTAGAACAATTTTCTTTACTAGAAAGGTGTCTGCTTATTTGAATGAGCTATTGGGGCTGTTTTCACTTCTAAAGCTTTTTCCTTCTGATTGGATTTACAAACATGCCGATAGCACAATAAATTAATTTTCTCCTATCTTGATACCTGGAGACCAATTATGATGAGTACTATTTATTACAAATCAATTATTTTCCTTATGATGACAAGCATCGGGTATTATCATGGAAAATAAGACAAAATTAGCAAATGAATAAATAGCAATATTTTCTGGAAATGTTTTAGTATAGTAGAATTCGAAATGGAAGCTTCCCTTGGAACTGGGAAGTTAAAAAAACCACACTGAACTATCTTACCTGAACAAAGCCAAGCATAGTTGTGATATTAATTACTCTTTCTTTTTAATAAAGAATCTACCTTAGTGTCTGTTATATGTGATTATCAGGGGCATGCGGTTAGTAGATTTGACACTTTGAAGCACCTTGCTATGGAGGAGTCTGATGAGGAAATTTTGCAAATCATTTTGAAATATGCTCGATTAGTTCAGGGTAATTGGGTAGCAAAAAGTCCCCTGGTATATGGGAAAGATACAGGACCTGAAGTTGTGGCTAGAGATAATGTTCTAGCTCAATTTAGAAAAAATCTCCTCTTCAGCAGTAAACAATTACCTCAAAGGCCTGACTTAAGGAAGGCTACAAAAGATGTACTTACTGTTTTTGCTCGACCTTCTGGTAGTGATTGGAAGTTTGATACACCTCGAGATACTACATTCTTGAAACGTTACCCTAGTATTGAAGAGCAACAAGAAGAATCGTGGAAAAAGTTGGAAGAACAGATAAATAGCATTCTGGGAAAGAACAGATCGAAAATGGTTCCAAAGTCTACGGTTCCCGTAAATCCTGTCCCTGGCAAGAGTTTACACAAAACTGCAGGGTCCAAAGTTCAAAATGGAACAATGCATAAGTCAATGCCTGGAGAAACTAAAGAGGCTTTACTAAATGCACTTAAATCAATTTTGGGACAGGGGGGCTTCAGGTGAAGTCACTTCTCTTCCATTAGTTTTAAATAAATAGTTTACAAGTGCCTTGGTTATTCTGAGAAAATGCCATATAAATATGATATGTAAGCTGTAATATATGGAAAAATCAACTACAAAATCTTGCCATGCGTTAAAATTTTAAATTGCATTACTACTTGAAATGTTATGGGTGTCATATGGTCTCTTAGATAAGCTATATGAATGTGGTAAAAAGCCAACTTGTCTCAATTAATACTACATTTCTAGTACCATTTTAATTACTGAATTTTCAAAAAAATTGATATCCTGTTGATATTATTGTAGTTTTCAATTAGCAATGATACGGCACTGAGCTCATTCAGCTTCAATTACTTGTTCAATGCTCAGTCCAGTCAGTTACGGAAAATGTTACAATAATTGCATCCGAATAACTTGATGTAGCTCTTGGTCTCTCTTATCATTAATATGGAAAAAAAAGTTGTACCAAAAAATCCTTACTAATGTTCTGTTCTGTGATTTAAGATTTTCAAATGGCCTTCTTTTTGTGTACTGAACTTTATATTCTATCAGGTTATCTCAAATATGTGAACATCTGAGGAATCAAGCTGTAGTAGAGTCTCGTCATCCAAAGATATCCATCAGAGAGGCAGTAGCTGTTGCAGGTGCTATTGAATCTTTCCCAGATGATTTTCATACAGTTACAAATGAAGTTGCTGTAAATATTCATGGCATCTTTGTTTTAAGATCATCACCAGACAATTCACAACATGATCCTTTAAGGTTATTCCATATGACCTGGATTATAAGGTTAAACTTATAGCTATATTTACAGCTATAGATTAACATTTTCCTTCTTGATATGCCAGGAAAGTGGTAATAGATCTTTTAATTGGTCAAGGTCCAGATGCAAAGATTAAAAAAGCTTCAGTAGCTGAAGCTGCTAAGTTACAGCTGGGAAGAGATATGAGTAATGAAGAATTCAGAAAGGTTCTCTATTACTTAGTTATCTCATTTGCATTAATTGAGAGCAATAAATAGTAGAATAGCGTGACAGTTTCTTATGGCTGTCCGCAGCACCCCCTATCTGAAACATAGCTCACATAAGAGGTTTAACCTAATATTTCCTTTGTGTCCATTGATAATATGCTTTGCGACTCCATCTTGTCTCTGTCTATATGATAACCATGTGTTTATTTGTGTCTTAAAGAAACAATTGTATGTTTGTCTTGGGCATTAACAACTGGAATAAATATATGGTTGGTTACAACGTTTTGTTATGCCATCTTTAATTTGAATTTTTTTGTTTCGCAGATATGAAATTTAACACCAGGTCATTATATGTGATTTTATGTCGTGTAACCGAACCTATAATCGAATATATGCAAAACAGAGAAGACTTAATACTTGCCACAATTAGGATATAAGGCTCTTACACTAAGTGTTCGTTGAATAACTAGTGCAGGACTGGTCTGCCTATCTTTTTAAATTCTAGTGCTTCAAGTGTTTATAAGTTGGACTTCAGAGGTTCAATCAACAATGTGTTCCATCAGTTGAATTTCCTCTTGCTGAAGCTTTCTGAAAATGCTGAAGCTTTCTGAAAATCTGATAATCTTGGGAGTAGTTACAACAAATCACATGAGACCCTTGTGAGCATAGTGTCTATTTTTATACCATACATTATACTCCGTATTATATACTCTTTAAAGTAAAAAAGTTGATTATATATGTTTGAAATGTTAAGGGACTTAGCTGATTTATAGATGTAACTGTAACTGTAAGTTACTGAGGCCAGTTTTATGAATTTGTATTATTTGTCCTTGGTCAGAGAAGAGTTGAATGAGGTGTAAAATCCTCAGTCATGTAGGTCAAAACCTATTCCCACGCTAGATTGGTACATGGCCCCCGTTCAGTCATGGGCATTGTCGCTTTTTTTTGTGCTAAAAAATAATGACCGAGTGAAATGCATGGTCGGTTTTTTTTTTTCACGTGGAAATAGTCTCACCTGCAATGTACAGTACTATTTAAGATTTATGTTCTGTTGTGTAACCTGTACTCATTTAATATGGTTGCAGGTCATTACTGAATTGTGTGTACCACAAAGATCAGCTTGGATCCTGAAAGCTGGTGATGGAAATCCAAATGTAAAATAGCTAGCATCCATTTAAATGAATGCAGGAGTTGTAACAATTGATGTTTTAACCATGTAGTGCTTATCAAGTGAAAAGGGGCAAAAACTAAATACAAGGTCCCATTTGTACAAAGGTATGCGTCTTTTATCATTTTGTCCTTCGCTATATATTTGTCTTTCTAAAACCGAACGTGTGAAACTAATACTGAAAATGACTTGAACGTGTGTTGGACACGTCAAACTATATTCGAAAGCCAGTCGTGACTAACGAACCGGCCCGCCCTTATCGATCGACCCGGCCGGCCCGCAACAAGTCCGGACGTGGGCCTAAGGCCCCTTAACGGCCTACTTTCATCTCAATCTAACCGGCTAGCCGCCCGCATGCTTACGCCCTACGGCTCTCGAGACCCACTTTTGAAGGGGCCTTAACGTGGTACCGTTTAATACCAAACTACACTAATGCTTGTCCTTATAATAATAACGTCAATTCATTTTCTCGAGAGTAAACGGCATCAAGTATTTTTCTCAAATCCGCACTAATGCTCATAAACCAACGGCTAGTTTTGTAACGGCTATAATTTAATAATCTGCCATCGTATGAATAAACGGAATTATTTACCGCTTGATCAAACGGTACCACGTTTATTCCCAACGGCTATATAATGAAGTTATTTGTATTTAAACGCATCATGCAAATTAAACTAGCACTATGTTTAAGCATCAACTAAGAATATAATCTGCCAAAGAGGCTAAACGGGTACCATTTAATTTAAACGTACCACCTTTATTGTCTCAGAAAAGTCAAAAAACACTATGGAGAAAAGTTCATAAAGTGACAATACCTTCCTTCATTTCACAATTCACAATCATTGTAGTTTAAACCCAAAAGCAATAACAAGCAATCTCAAAATTTTATATTGAAGAATTATATTGAAGTCTAAGGATTCTATCTCAAGGCGCATGTATTGTTCATCAGTAATCTACAATCTACAATTCTACATCGATCCATCTCCTGCTCTAGATATTTACCAACTTTTATAAATTGTAGATATTTGTTCTTCTAAATTAATGACATCAAACATAATCTTAGTAAAAATGTCTAAAGTTGCTACATAAGATGCTCTTACGTTTAATGACATGCTAATTTCTTGTGAGGATGATAATCGCATGATTTAACTACCCATTATTAATCCTCTAATCTAGCTACGATACTACTAATGAAAGGAAAAACTTCACGATTCCTGGGAATATTTTAAATCTTATGACTGTGAAAGCAAACGACAACTTGTATAAATTGTAAGGCTACACTATCACGGAAAACGGCTGGGTAAAGGGGAACCGTCATCTTGCAGCCAGACACTCTACGGGTCATAAGATTCACAAGATACAAGGAGGGTGGTACACACAACTACTGAGCATTCAAACCTAGAAGAACTTTTTAGTATTTTGGCTTATAGGATCAAACTATGAAATTTGTAATCTGTAGTTCTTTGCCTTTTAATCATTGTGATGGATGACGCTTTACTAAACGGATTCAAAATGTCGTTAATCCCAGCCTATACGCATCCCGCATTTACTTTTACTTAACCTACGCTTAAATATTTTAAAACGAAAGAGATCTTCTGCGTAACACTCTTATGAATTTGTTTATAAAATGTAAGTTTGATTAGTGATATCGTGTCTTTTTGGATTTTGATATAACTACAGAATACGTCATCGATTGATCACATTGGGTCTACAAAGGAGAATTATATATTTAAATCGATTGCTAAACATAACAATATTCAAATTTTCTACAGATACTTGCATGTGTCAACGACATAAATGTTTCGAATAGATTATTTCAATTTCATTTGATAATGCGTCAAGTAATACTGCTTCAATCGAAAAAATTAAAGATGCCTATTATAACGGATTTTTAAAGGAACTTTTTCATGTTATGTTTATGTCACGCCCTTCAATTAGTTACAAGATGGAATAAAAGTTGCTCGTGATGGTTTTATTTTACCACCAGAAAGTCGTTAATTTGTTGTTAATCGCGGCAAGAAGACACGAATATAAAAACTAGTTGAGGCTTCCTGGGTATAAGTTTAAGAAATTAATTTATGGATTGTAGAACTAGATGACTCGATTTACGCATCTACTAGTTCGTGCATATATGTATAAGGAAGAAATCTCCGATTTTATTAGAAGTATGCTCCGATTGGTGAGTATTATAAAATTGTACTCACATATACTAATTGGAAACATTGTTACGAATTACTTAAGTTTCTAAAGCCACCCAAAGATTATACTAAGTTTCTTTTTTCAACTCAATCCGGTTTCAAATATTCATCTTGCTTGGGAATGCCACAGCATCTCTTCATTCATACGACTAAACATAGAAATGATTACGTTGCTAGAGATTAAGTTTTTAAATATTTTCATCTATACCACATGCATATGCAATTGGTATAATCTTTGGACCCTAACGCTAAATTAAAAGCATTTTAATTTCTAGCTGAATCAGATATGAATCTTCACTACCCTTTAACTAACTAAAAGAAGCCACGTTCGTAAACGGAAAGCATTGAATCAAAACATATATGATAACACGTATAATAACACCACCAAGGTATGACAAGGTGTGCGCCACACCTTCAAGTAGTATACAAAGTTTTAATGTGTCCCGCACGGAGTTAAAACACGAAGTCAACATGACATCACCTTGTAAACGATTTACAAGCTTTAGTGAAATTGATCCAATCGCCCACAAGACACGGTAATGAGTTAACTCAATGTTTAACTACGAACTTTGGAATTGAGTCAATATAATGATAAAAAATCCTTTTGATATATTAAATGGTGGGCGAGCAAGTGAAGCCTGCTTCCGGTCTTGTCTAAGATGGCAAAAGAAATATTTTCTTTTCCTATGTCGATGACAGTTGTGCTTAATCCAAGATTTAGCATTTAATGGGGTTCTTCAATACACTAAAGACGCTCAGTTTTACAAGCTCATGACAGTTTACGCGCTACAGATCAAGGATCGATTCGCGGCCGAGCATAGATGCAAGATAAAGACACAACCATGGAACTAAAGGAAAGATATGTTCGACGATCTTAGTGACATCGAGGAAATAGAAATTGAAGAAGACGAAGAGAGCAACACATCAGACGTTGAAAAAGACTCCGACAGTTAGAAAGAAATCGGGGCATTTAATTAATTTATGATGATTAGAATTATAGTTTTGTAACTTTATAACTTTGTATTATCACGAAACTCTACGTGAAACTCTCTACCGCACGAGTTTAATCATGAATCCATGCAATAATAACATGTCTCTTTATTCATACAAATAAACTCTTTTTTTGGGTCTATCGATTAACGCGGCATCGCTATCGTAACGGCATCGCTTAATCCGAAAAAATGGCGTAGTACATGGATTAAACGCGGTACCGTGTATTTATAACGTACCACGCTAATCATGAAAATTAAAATAACAGGTTCTAAATCCATTCAATTGAAACACTTTTACTCAATCTTCAAAAATAAAATTCTCTCAAACTCAATCTTCAATTCCTCTATAAATCATCTTTCAATTAGTCAATTACATTATATTAGTATCAATTGGCTAAAATGGCACCAAAAAGAGCTTCCAAAAATAAAGAAATTGTTGAATTGCAAACAAGAAATAGGAGGAGAGTCCAACATGAGTCACCACCACAATCACCACCACAAGAGGAAGAAGATGTAGGGGGTGCAATGGCCGAGGAAGTTCGAAGGGTAAGTGGTGGAGGTACTAAGATACGGCGGGATGTACTCATTGAAGGAGAAATCAAGGTAACGGTACCTTTATTCCACTTTTTAGATCATGTCAAACTTAGCACATTTACTACTTTTACTTGGCATCCCGCCATTGTTTATAAGTTTTATGAACTGCCTCGACCACGCTATAATGATAGCGGTGGAGTGCTTGGTTGTCGTTACAATATCGATGGAGTTACGGTATTATAACGAAAACGGATTTAATAAAAACGCTTGGTATGAAGGCGCTGATGATTTCCTCGAAAGGATGGTGCACCACCGGGCCAAAGAACATTACAAGAGTGTATACAAGAGCTTAACAACAATCAGAGAGTTAAGCAGTGCCATGAATAGTATAAGACTAATTCTGAATGGTATATAAAAGCTTGTTTGAAAGTGCTATCCAAGATTCTTTCGCTTTCTACTAGTCAAAGATCCCAACAAAGCTTGCTTGCATTCGTCAAGCATGCGTGGTCTATTGAATTTGTGATATTAATATGCCACGCTTGATACTTAAACATATGTTTCATCAAAGTTAGGCTTAAGCTCAACCCTTCAATATGACATGATTATCTCCCATTTGTTAGCTTAATATCAAAGTGTGCTCCCATCGAGAATGTGATCAAGTTGATTTTAAGGCGACTTGAAACGGCCACTGACAATTATAGTTTTTATGCTGACTCGGTATCATGGGTCTAAATGGGAGGTGTTTGAACATTTAGCGGATGTTCAAGATGAGGCGCTGAGGTTCAACAACTGCTACTCCCCAAAGTGGACGGGTACTTCCTACTTTGTTGGCCAACATTGACGGTCAATCGAGCCCGAGAAGGTGGTCTTCCTCGCTCCCCTCGATCATCCGATAAAGTTACGCTAACGCTGGGAATCGACAACGCTGGAATATAAAGTCGCCTAAGATAACGAGCATCAAAGTTGATATAGGCGCCTAAGGTTACAAAGCAGAGCGCATGATCGCGAAAGCAGCCGTATTTAACGTGAGCAGAGAATGAGGGTGTGAGCAGAGCAAATGCTGATTCACTTGAGAACATGTTTCCATGAATAATGTGCTTTCAATATCGATTATATTCATGCTAAAGATTCTAACAATTTAGTTTTACAGCATATAGCTATTTATTTTCTAATTTCGGATATTAATATGTTTGATTTCGCATTTGATTTCACTTTAGAATTGTTATTAATGTGGTATCATTTGTTTTAAATTGAACACTATTCTATTTCAAATGAACACTGCTGCATTTTGTATTAACGGTACCACTAATTCTAAAAGGTACCAATACCGCACAAATATTATTGTTATTAACGTGGTACCGCTATCAAGCGGTACCAATGCTAATAACAATAAAGTTATTTACTTTACTGGTTTTAACGTGATACCGCTTTAATATAAATCCAGATTCACGTTAATAACGGGTCTGGGGGGGCCTCGAACCGGGCCCGGGCCGAATACCCACCGAATTGGTGGGCTCGACTGGGCCCGGGTCAGCCCAATCCTCGCCCCAGCCTGCTCCACTTATTAGCAGGTCGGGGTCAATCCGAATCGAATCGGTGGCCGCGGCCCCCGACTTACCCACCAAGGCTCCGGTTCAAGAAGCCATGTCTAATTCGAGCAATGATTTTACACGCTCAAACATGATTTTGGACATAAGCTACAAACTATAGTTGTTATCGGTCGAGGTGGAGAATTTTTGCCTCGGGCTGCTGACGGCTCACCGAGCCGAGCCCGAGGTAGCTCATTGATGCAAATTTCAAATTTTAGCGGATAGCTGCACAAAAACGATAGATTTAACATTAATCGCTAATAAATAAATTATAGCTTGACATTAACTAGATTATAATAAAAAAGGCCACCATAACAACACCTTAGTCCGTACAATAAATTCAAATCGTCAAAACTTTAGAGTATTAGCTTTATACTTTTATTTAAATATATAATAATAATAATCATATATAACCAATGTTTGCCGACTTGGCTTGCCGAGACAACGGTAGTCCGCTACTGCTCGGTTCAATATAGTCCCAATGAAGCTCGAAAGCCGAAATTTAGCCGTCATTGAAATGCTCATTAACAATTTCTTAATACAAACCATGAAACCAATAATATTTATTTTCATTCAATTTTATGGTGACAGATGTAACGAAATATTTTAAAACAGAACTTTATTCTATTAAATAATAGAATGTATGGATTATTCATAATATTGAAATATAATAAAAAATTGTAACTCTATCATTGTTGACTCTTTCATTTAGATTTTGATACAAATAATGTTGATATTTGAAAAAGAGTAGATGTTTACGTACTGACAGTACTGTTGTAAAATTAATCTTCTAAAAAAAACATTACCAAAATTGAGACATTAATAGTCAAATGATTGTTGAATTACATGAATCGTCCAATTATTATAACCAACAATTTTGCTTAAAAAAAAAATAATTTGATCACGATCTAAAAAGAGAGATGATATGGTGACAATCGCTCAAGAATTGGCACAATACCAACATGCATATTAATGATATTATCCTCATCGACTTTGAGTAATATATTGCAAAAGGTTAATGCAAATGATTTTTTGTTTTTGTAATAAGGTTTATATGCATTAGCTAATAAATCAATTAGATTGACAAGATTCCACATGATTTTCAAATGAACATTAAATATATATGAACATACATGTTATAACATTTTTGACATTACAGATTGTGTCATTTTTATATAACTTTAGAAAACTATAACAAATTGTCTCCTAATATTTATTACAAACTAAATTATTAAAAAATATTTATAGTTTATACATCACGTGCGTGTATTGCACATGAACTTTTATCAATACTATAAAGAATGAAGTGTCTCCCTTTAACGTGAGCTTTTTGATGTCGCATGAGCACTTGAATTTGTCATACCGCGCTTCACTAAGCCAGACGTCATACCGATGACCATCCACAGAATGAGCCAGACTATTCGTGAACTTTCAAATAATGAGTGGTAATAATGTAATATTGTCGATTTGGAGGAACATTTCTCAGACATTTCTCTCTTTCAAAAAAGCCATTGCATCATTTGCCGCCAGCCCATTTGCTAAACACTAATTTTAAAGCTTATCGCTCATATCGAAGACAAACCTAAATTTCGACAAGCTGACTTCAACGGACGGCGATGGAAACCGGTATGGCTTTGCTTTCAAAGTTGCTAAATACCACTCTTACCATTTCTTTTCACATGGCCAAGGCTTAATTTCATAAAAGAATTTCGAGCATAGATTGATTTACTCATCTATGCAAATGGGCAATAATTGAGCCTTTATATATTTGGATATTTCAAAGCGATTAAGAGGTGAATGAATAACTCCACTGATTAAAATATTAATCATGGTTGGTCTTAACCATGTAATGACAATAACAAGATTTTGTATGTGTTAGACACTACACAGGAATAGTATTTGCAGTGCATCAAATTATATAAACCTCAATCTTTTCATTTTAACACAATAAGACATTTCTCAAAGCAATAAAAGAGTTCACATTTCCTCTCTATTGTTTTTTGCATTACTTTCTCTTATCAGTTCACTTTTTCTATTTTATATATAGTATAGAATATATATAGTATAGAAGATAATACTTAGTAAGACATATCTCCAATTACAATTATCTTTTGACTAGTTTGATATTTTCAATTTATATTATGGAGTTTATCACTATTAGAAAAAGTACTTTTTGCTACTCAAATAAAATAGTAGTTAATATTGATTAAATGTAGCAAAAAATTCTTTTGCTATTATCATGTTATTATTTACTACTGTTTTCAAAGGTAACAACAAGTCCGCATAGTAAAAGTTTTGCTACTGTGAAATGCAGTAGCAAATACTATTTGCTACTATAGTGCCAACATTTACTACTTCTTAGATAGTGTAGCAATTGCCCATTTTTATAATTATAAATTAAATATAAAATTAGCATTTGCTACTAATATAGTTCTTTTGCAACATATTAACAAGCATAGTAAATAATAATTATTTACTACTGCCAAGCACATTTTTTTACTACTTTCATAAAGTGTAGCAATTAAATGTATCACTAATTAATAAATATATTTTTAAAATTCAATTACCAAATTAATGTAATGCTGTAATTTATTATATTTTAATTTATATTTCATTAGAAATATTAACCACCAATACAATTTTAATTAAACATATATATTAAAAGTTCATTCAATAAATTAAAAAAAATCAATTCATACAAAATCCATGCAATTAAAAAACGTACTTAAACAATAATTAATAACATATCTAAGAAATGTGAACCAAAAATAACAAGTAGTTTTGACATCTTCTAATCCATATTCTAATAACAAAAAGCTAGGTAAGCATTTTCATAAGCTTCCATTCAAATTATTGCATCTCCATCACCTGAAACAAATCAATACTAATGTTAAAAGATATTAATAGGGTGAAAAAATGAATGAAGTATATTTTGATTAAATAAAACAACAAAAAGTAATATACAAAAAATTATCACCTGACTTACATCAGAAATTTGCCAAGGAACATAGTTATGATAGGCTTGCCCGACTGTTTTCATCCCTCGACGTGCCCTGACTAGATGATGATCTGATTCAGTGACATCTTTAATGTAAATCTTCCAAAAGTCAAGCCCCAACGGTACACCAAAAACTATCTCATCAGGTGTCATAGAAATCAACACACCGTGTGCGATAACTCTGTTTGGTATTCCATTACCAAGTAGTTTTACATTTTTCCCAACCTAGAATAACAATTATAAAATTAAAATTAAATTTATATACTCAACAATTCATTGCCAATGTTTCCTTCATATCCTCAAGACTAAAACTAAACTACAATAGAAGAATTTTTTTCGTAAGTGACAAGTAGAAAACATATTTTACCAATCAAATAAGAGATATTGTAGGAAATTGCAACTAATAAGAAAAACAACAGAAACATGATGGCCTCGAGAGGAATATATAGCATATAAACTCCAAGTCCAGATATAAAGCTCAATGATAAATTAAGGTGATGAAGACAATAGTGTATAGCTTCAACAATAATAAGCTGCCACTTTATATAGTGTATGTGTAATAGCTAACTCCTAGTCAAATCATAACTCTTTAGCTTACATAAATTCTAATAAAAAGGAATAAAACGACTATTGGTAAACTAATCCAAGAATGTAGCTAGCCGAGAACCTCGGATTAATACTCAACAAAATGATCAATCCAAAGAAAACCTCAAACCATTTAAAATCATGAACTTATTATTTAATTCGGATATCTTCCTATCAGTTTACCATCAACTTAAATTTAACCATTTGTTAAAGAAACCTTAAAAATAAACTTGCCAAATTTATGAAGTATTAGTTAAACTCTAATAATTTATTTATGAGATATTTTTTGAGGCTGTGAAGATTCAAATACAAAGTAAGTTTTTGTGTACCTCAAAGGCTGTCTCTTCAAAAATGTTTGTGCCTCCAGTTTGTATAGGATAAGAAACCCGATTGATAACATATTAATGAATGCAATACATTAATAACTTAATAGTTAAAGTAATATAATTAAGAATTAGAGTTACATATAGGGAAAGTGAATTAGAATTTTAACTCACCAAATTATGATTTCCTAGATACTTCGAAGAAATGACAAACTGATTCTCTCCATTATTATGAATACGATCAGTGTATAATTATTCACTTGATCTTGAAGCATTATGCATCTGTGCACAACTTTGAACATTAAAAATAAAATTAACAAGATGAAAGATCAAAATATGTAGATTAATACTTATTTTACCGTGACATCGCTACCCTTGTTAGGAGTAGCAACAACTAATGGAGAACGCACAACATTGAAGATGGATGAGTCAAGAAAGCCGATGGCTTGCTCAACATTTTTCATTTGAATTCTAAGTTGATCTCTCTCCAGTTTTAAGGGTTCTCTTTCTTCCTCAACTTTCTCCTTATATTGATCCAATTCTTTTTTTTTTAAAATTCAAAGTAATCCATCATATCTATTCTCAGGTTTGACAGTTCATCTTTATATTCTTTTAGTTCCTCTTTCTCATTATTTAGTTTCTCCATTTATTTTTGAAAATCATCTTGCTGATTAGCAATTTTCCTAAGTACTCTTTGAAGATGAACTGGCACGGAATTTAGCCCATACATATAACACGACCATTCCTTTCTAGACCAATAGCATTAGCAAATAGTTCATTCTTAAAATCCTTAGTCCTTTCTGATTCAGGTCGCTTTTGTAATTATTCTTCTATGAGACCCTGTAATGTTATACATATACATAAATATAATATATCAAAAGTGACGATGAAATCCATGGTTTGGCTAAACACTTACACAAATGAGAGCTGTTGCATCGTCTTGAATACCTTTTCCCATCCTACGAGATGCTAGAAATATATCCAGTAGGCTAGTGTCTGAATTTTTTTTCATCAACTACTTTCATATATAATAAAATATTAGGATTTAAAGCAATGAATGCATTAACTCAAATATTAGCTAAAGGAACTAAACAAGTCAACTTAATTATAGAATTTTGAAGAATCAATATTAATTATTGAATAATAAGTCAACTTACTTGCGGAAAGGTGTAATCATCAACATTATTCAATACATAACGATGAATTTGTCGCAACTTCACTGAATTGAGTAGAATCTTTTTACCTTTTCCTTTAGGCTCGATACTTTGAGCATCAAAATACTGGGATTGGTTATAATCTACACCTTCATTGCAGCCAAGATATTGTGAGCAGAAATTCATACATTCTTCTATTAAGTACCCTTTTGTAATGGAGCCTTCTAGATGAGCTCGATTTCGTACATACTTTTTGAGAGTCATTAGATACCTCTCAATAAAAAAATATAATTTACTAACAAATAACATTCTCATGCATTAAAATCTTAATATTAATGTATATAACCATATATTATAATATTAAAAGAACCATACATACCTCAATGGGGTACATCCAATGAAATTGAACCGCTCCACCTTTGAATGCCTGATCAGCAAGATGTATAGGAAAATGTTCCATGACATCAAAAAATGATGGACGAAATATTTTCTCAAGATGGCAAATCGTTACAACAAAACGTTCTTGAGCCTTCTCCAAATCATCCCTAGTATTCACTTTAGAGCATAATAGTTTAAAGAAGTTAGATAACTCAATTAAGAGACTGACAATATTTTTTGGTAACATTCCATGCATTAATAGTGGAAGTATTTCTTGCATTAGGATATGATTATCATGACTTTTCAGACCCCATAATTGTTGCTCCTTAAATCTCACTAGCGAGATATGTTTTGATATAACCATTAGGAACCTTCATATCCTTAAGAACCTTCAAAAACATGTCTCTTACATCTTTACTGAATGTGTAGGATGCTGGAAGTATAAGATATTTTCTGGAGTCCAATAATTTTGCATATATTGGAGCCCTAATATTCAGTTTTTGAAGGTCCTTCCTTGTATTGATGTTGTCCTTGGATTTTTTTCCACCCAATAACGTCCTCAGAAGGTTATCATTAAAATTCTTCTCATCGTGCATCAAATCAATATTATGCCGAAGTACATTAGTTTCCCAGTAATCCAATTCAAAGAAAATACTTTTTTTTTCCAATTATGTTTATTTTTCTTCCTTATTTCTCTAGATCTAACTTCATAAACCTTCACATTACGCAATTTAGCATCTTCTTTCTTATATTCGGTCAATATTCCATCCAATTGATTTAAAAACTCATTTCCCGAAACTGAGAGGGCTTGTTTCCCAAATTCCATCTTTCCATTAAATGAAACAGTATCTCTACACATTGGATGTCCAATAGGTAAGAAGAAACGATGACCAGTTTAACAAAATTTTCTACCATTATCTAACCAAAAAGATCGAATATTATTTCCACAATAAGGACAAGCAAATTGACTTCTTATTCCCCACCCTGACAAATATTCATAGCCTGGGTAATCACTAATTGTCCATAATAATGCTGCTCGCAACTCAAAGGAACACTTAGATGAAACATCATAGGTCTTCACACCACTACTCCACAATTCTTTAAGATCTTCAATTAATGGTTGCATGTAGACATCAATTTTATTTCCAGGACTTTTCGGACCATTAATGAGAGCTGATAATATGAAGGAAGATTTTTTCATGCACAACCATGGAAGCAAGTTGTACACCATAAGCACAACTGGCCAAATACTATGAATTACATTCATTGTTCTAAATGGATTAAATCCACCGGATGCTATGTAATCACTCGTATCGTGTAACTTAATAAATTAAATTAAAATATCAAGTTGTTAAATTAATTTTGGAGATTTTAATAATTACTAGAGGCTACTTTGTTATGGATTGATATGAAAATATATCTTTATGGCTATATTGAAAATGAAATGGAAGAAGTTAAGTCTTATGAATAAAGTAAGAAAAGTTTGGGGGGCAAAGTAGAATTTTTTGAAATTTTTTGGATTTAAACCTAAACTACCCAAATAATACCCCAATTCCCCGTGAACACTGATTCATCACTTTCACATGACTCTGAGACTCCCTTGATTTTTCTTCTTTCACTTTAAATGTGAGAAAATTTCTAGAATTTTTTTGGAGAGTTCCCACTTATCATCCTCTGAGAAATAAGGTAGAAAAGCTTGAATCTTTTGAAGTATTTCATGGATTTTGGCAATAGTTGAGAACACATTTGACTTTTGCTAAATCAATCTAAATTGTAATAATAAGTTATTGAACCTCCCAAATGTCGGTTGTTTAAATTAAGTTGGAAGCTTTTTGAATATTTGTTGAGTTATGGTAGATTTGACTTTTGTTGACTTGTTGACTTCGAGATTTAGCCTTTAATATGGTAGAGAGATATCATCTAAGCATGAATTATGTGGTTAGAAGTTGTAATAATCGATTTTTGGGGTTGAAATATGTTGATGTAGTTGTGTTGAGTTTCGTTGACTTTTGTAGAATTTGGAGTTAGGCATGTTTGATGACGATTAAATACTTGGAGGTTATACTTTTGGAAGAAATAGGATGTTTGGAGCTTTTGTTGACTTTTCGAAAATGAGTTGACTTTGTTGACTTTTTGAAGAAAAATGTTAATATGTGAAAATATGTTGTTAGAGATTAATATGGACGCTCTTGGAGTTGATTTAGTTGTTTTTGGGAGTTAAGTTTGGGCTTTATATTATTGGAAGGATATGTTGAAATTAAATTATATATTAGTGTAGTATTTGGGTTTTGGATTAAAGATTGTTATATGGATAAATTAGTTTAGGAAGGAAAATGATTGTTGGATTAATTAGAAATTGTTTAAAGTGATATTTATTTGGAATATAGGTGATGGCGAAAATGGTTGGGGTTTTGGTTAGTTGAAATTTTATCGTTTAATTTATTATTTAAACTTGATTAATATTTTACTAAGTTGTCAATTGATGCGAAAATTTGTTGAAAGTAGGGTAATTGAATAAACGGAGAGTTAAGAATGGAAAATTGCTAAGTTTTTCTTTGAGAACACAAAAAGGGATATTTTAGACTAAGACAAGCTACTAGGAGCAAATGTGAGGTGAATAAATCTAGATATTTTCATTAAAACTCTAAAATAAAGTAAGTAACATAATTAAAGAATATAAGAGATTAAAGAGTTAAAAATCAAGAAAGAGAAGTTTAAAGGTCTGAAGTTTGAATTATTTTAAATAGGTGGTGATAACTGAATAGATTGAATTCTTAAGGCTAGTAGTGTATGAGTAGGAGATTTACTCGTGTGATAATATTATTTGTTGCGTGATAGCTCGATAAATGATATATAGTTCTCTTTGTTTATGAACTATTAAGATAATTGTGACTTGTATTTATTTTGCAATGTTGAGTTGTTTGATTGATATATAATGTATTTACTATGAGCATGATTTGTTATCTGAAGATTATGAGATGTTGAGATGTGTTATAGCGTGATTAAATGGGAGTATACATAACTTGTTGAATTATGATTTGGAGTGATATTGTGCATGGATTTGAATTGTTATATTTTTTGTGATATAAACTGAGAGACAACGAGTTATTTTGTGTATGATGTGATGTTGGTTGTTGAGTGCGTACTTAGTTTTTAAATATAAGTAAATCGCATGCTCGAGGATATTGTGAGATGCAGGTAGGCTGAGGATAATGAAAGGTGAGCACTGCTTGGGGAAAGGTGCGATATAATTCGGGTTGAGCTTTTTATTGAGTGCCGATATAAATCGGAGTAAGCTTTGCAGGGAGAGAGCAACAAATAATCGTGACTTGAGAGATATAGGACATTATATAAATGTCAAAAATAGGTATTGTTGTGCATTGTCTTGCATTGTATTGACATGAGGAGGATGTCATTGAGTTTGAAACATTGATAATGTTATGAAGTAACTGAGAAGGGGTAGTTGACTTCTGGCGAGGTGTTATTAAAGTGTTTTGGTTAGTCTGGGAGATTGATGGTTTATTTTTTTGAAAGTTTTGGTATCATATGGTGTAAGGCTGTAGCCATTGTGTTTTGAGGATTTATGATGTTTTACTCTCTTTGATTATGTGATATGCAATTATGTTAAGATGGAATTTTTAATTAATGAAACTGACTTATGAAGAATGCGAAGTTAAACAGATGAATAATAGTATTGAACGGAAACGTCTAGTTAGTAATTGTAGAAAACATCTCTTGAGAGATAATATGTTGAATAGTATGATTTGAGACCTCTAAAATGTATATATTAATAATGGTTATGTGATAGATTGTTGTTCTATTATATATATATATAACTCTATCATTTATATACATATACATTGTTGTGTCTTCATTGGTGTAGATAAGTTACCACCGGATGATACGTTTATTAAGCCATCGAGGCTTACCCTTCGCCTCCCAGGGTTGGCAATGCGGGCATTGAGTAGTTGTTGAGTTGGTAGTGCTTGTTGGTTGTCGCTTGGGTGAGACGGTGGCTGGGATCTCCCGGCAAGTAAAATCTTTTTACTGGATTGCTTTGATATTTGAAAGGCTTTTATGGCTCTGTATTATGGACTGCCTTGGGTTTTTGTGATATTCTGAAGTTTGCATTTTTGGATTTGATTAGGTGATGCTTTTTTATGGTTAAACTTTTTATGGAAATGTATGAACTCTTGAACTACTTCATGTAACGCCCGGCCAGCGCGCCGGTGATCGTTAATAAATTTGATGGTGGCTCCTGAGCCTTGATGCTTTTCGAGCACGTTTTGTCTACTTCTGACGATCGGCTTCCCGGTGGGTAACTTTGTATCTAAGTACTCGAATTCAACTAGCAGCTTGCGTTGGAGTTAGCATGAGATGAACTTCGAAAAAAAGATGCGCATCTTGATGGTATGAGTAATACCGATCAAATCGCCTCAACATGTCGCGCGCGCCAAATTTTTGCGGTGCGGGTATTGCAACTTCATTTTATCAGCTATGAAGTTTTGCACTTATTTTTAACCGTGAATGGTGACTTCGGATATACGGAGATTGTGGCGACTTCTGGCGCTTGTGCGGCCGACTCGAGGCGGAGTGGATTGCAATAGTTTAACCATTTATATACCAGAGCCATTAATAGTTATAACTTAGGTAATTTTTTTAAATACTATTTATATTCTTTAAGCTTAATTTATTACAGATGAAGTTATTAGAACATAGAAATCGATGAAAGACGACTGAAATATCGATGCACTTTTATAATTTCATTAAATATTTAAATGAATAGGCGAAAATATTCATTTAATCGCTTTTATTTCTTGAGTTAACATTAGAGTTGTTACTCTTTTTGATGGTAGTAATATAAAAGTTGAATAAATAAATACAAAAAATACATCCTTTTGGAGGACTAAAATAATTTATAATTTATGCATGTAAGTGAGTGATTGAATAATAGTTGCTCCGAGGAACTATAATAATAATTATATAATACTTGAGAATAAAAATTATTAAACATAAAATACCTTTTTGAAAGAAGTTACAATTTTTATATTGAAAACATTTATATTATTGAATAGTAAAAATAAATAATTATGTTTATGTTATTGCCGTTCAATTATATTTCGTAATTAAAATGATTACATGATTAGGTGACTGACTTGAGGAGTTCTGCTGACCAATATTGAAGAATTAAAATAAATAATTATAATTATGTATTTACTTCATAACGACTGGCGTTAAAATGTTTACAAGTACATGATTCTGCATTATTTCAACTTTTTAAATGATTACACAAAAAATAACATATTGACTGTTCTATAAATGCTCGTTATTTTATCTTTTTGGGTATTATGTAATTTTAACTGACATACTTGCTCGAATCTTGGGAAAAGAATAAATATCCGCTTTTATTCATTTTCTTAAAATGATTTGAATACATGTTGTTGGTTATTTTGGAGTAAGAAGCACACAAAAGATTAGAAGGACATTATATTGTAGCAACTTTTCGATTTCTGTCACGGAACACATTCTTAGCGAGCCGTTATTATAGTTGGAATTATATTGCTCGATGAGTTTTCTGACTTTATTAAATTTTATAGAAATCAATGAAAGGCAGCGAAAGAGATGCTAAGACATTTTTTCAAATTTTCTCGCCGAGCATTTAGATACGAATAAGCGAAATATTTATTATAGTTTGATGATTACATTTAATTGATTCTATTTTACTAAGATTTAATATTGATGTTGTTATACTTTTGATGATAGTAATAGATATAAGAGATTTGAATATAAATAAATATGAAAAATACATCATTTTGAATTAAATAAAATAAGATTATAATTTATGTATGTAAGTGATGAGTCAAATGGTGTATGGGCAAAACTTAATCAGTGAGAGAACTCCCAAAATTTCTTTACTTAAAATTTATGTGATTTTTATATACTGATATTTATAAATCTTAAAATTAACTTTCGTTTTCTAAGATTATACTTTTTAAGATTACATACTTGTAATAATAATGTTTATGAACACTTTAATTGAGTACTTAAATCATATTCAATACTCTTAAAATGAAGTATAATACTAAATACATGTGTAATTTTCATATACATGCTATTTTGATGAATTTTAACTATTAAAAGAGGAAAATATATCTTTCGAGGAAAAAATATGCTCTGCTTTTAGCTGCGAATATAAGCTAACATGACAATTTAAAACACATTTGATAAAACTTTGGAAGTTTGGAATATATATCGATAGTAAATGGTGAAAATCTGATAATAAACTGACACAAAGTATAATAATAATTGTTTTATATTAAATTATATTTTATTTGTTGACAATGAAGTATAAGACAAATGCCGTATTATATTAAAACTATTTTAAGGAATGGAAATTATCTAAGTTGTAAGAAATTAAATTTAAATTTGTGTCTAGAACATATTATTAGTAATTATTAGTTCAGAGCCTCGCAATAGTAATGTAAGATTTGAAAAGGTTTGCAAGAGTGTGCTTTTTACGTCAATAAAGTTAAATTTATTTTCAAAAAAAAAATATGAGTATTTTAAAAAGAAAATTGAAAATAGTAAATTTAATATATAGATGACTGAAATAATTAAATGTAATTAGTAAAAGTATAATTCAAAAAAATAAATAGGACATTATTTAATTTACAGGAAATAATAAATTAATGTCGATATGAGAAAAATCTATTCATGAACTACTATTTAAAGGCTACGATCTATGAAATTTATTATTATTATTTAAAGAATTTCAATAAAGAATATATGATTATATTATTTAATGAAGCCCGATATATATTCAAATTTATCATTATTTTAAATTTTTGTATTTTAATGAGTGTTGGTGTCAGCCAGTTGTTGAAATTTTTCTTGTTGATCGTGGTATTGGGCTTTAGGCTTTTTAACTATCCGCGTAGACGATGATGTTCAAACAGAAGTACTCTGATGTTAAAAAGCGATCTGAGTGTGTTTTCTTTGTGCAGCTGCGTTTGGGCTTGATGGGTTCGTGGGAACACGAGGACCAGTAATTATGTTGATTATTCGATTCGCAGAATGGCAAGTTTGGAGTTTAGTATGACTCGAGTTATGAATGGCGAGAATGTGAGGACTTTTGAGTAGGATGCTGCATTATAGGCAGCAGATTCTTAGAAAGATCTTTTCATAAAATCGAGAGACGAAACCATGACTTTATAAATGGGCGGCGCTTCTTGAAGATGTCGGGCTTGCTTGAAAAATGTTTCTTAAAAAGTTCAATATCATATTCATAATTACGATTTATTATTGATGATTAAAATTGAGTGAAGATGTGTGGTTAGGAGGGTTTTTACTTATTATTATGCAGAGGTTGTTATGGCATGGCCCCATGCTTATTTGCTTAAAATATTTATTTTCTCGTTGTATTGAGATCGGTGTGTGTTGATAGTGGTGAGAGAATAGGTAGATCTTTATTTAGTGAAAAGGTTAGCTAGGGCGTCAAATTGATGCAGGAGGCTTTGTCAGTGTAAGTCACTCTTTTTTGTAATAACCGTCTTTATAGTGAAAACTTTCATGAGAACTTTGACTAACACTTTGGGCATGACTTTGGAATTTCATGTCGTTTATTTTTGATTTATACGCTGTGAAAGTCGTTCTTTGTCTGTATTGGATTGTATTTATGATTTCGAGTTGGTTTACACTTTCGATTGGTATCAGGCGGACTATTTCGGCATTATAGAGTGAAATCTTTTGTGTGAACGATGAAGGAACCGGGGAGAAGGTGGCTCGTCGGCTCGTCTCACTGACGATGGAGCCACAGTACCTTGGAAGCTAAGATGACACGCACTGCTACGATCGGTGGATACGAGAACACGGAAAGGCATTGCTTGCTGGTGAGGCCGGAACCACTTGAGAAACAAATGATGAAGGTTACGGTGATGAAAGAACAAAAGCTGGTCACGTCTTAGAAATTATCCTTGAGGCAATGGCTAAATCTTTATCTTGTCTTTAGTAAGTCGAAGTGTTTAAACTTAATGGCTTTCATTAATACTTTTGTGGCGAGGAGGCATGGGAAATCCTGAGCTCATATGAAGGTACTTGAGGCGTAAGGATATACAGACTTGACAGATTAACCGCGGTGGGGAAAATGCGAAGATGCGGGGAGGGGCGAGGCGATAAAGCCTGATTCCAAGAAATCAAAGGACTAGCTATTGAGTCTTTTTCACTTGGAGAGAAGATAGTAAAAACTTCGTTAGAAATGCGAGAACTTCTTACTTAAGATTTGCTCACTGAGAGATTCACGGTATAGAGGAAGCTGGGGGATCTATGACTATGATTTTAGATGGTGATGGGAAATCTTATAACATGAGGAAATAGCTACGGAGGAGACGGCAGATCATCTAAAGAGAAGGGAATAGCTTTGAAGGCATGGAGAAATGCGAGGAGAGGAAAGATAAAATTTTGAAACTATAAATCTGCGGCAAAAATTTCAACAAAACTCTAAAAGGTTTAACAAGAAACCTTTCTTCGGAGAAGCTTGTTGCCAAAGACGTTTGGCCAAGCGGAATGACTGAGGAGGTAATGGAAGAACCTAAAATCGGAGGATAGAATAATGGTAGATAGAATAATAATCCGTGAGGATCCCCAGTGGTTTGGTCATCAAGTTGAATGTCGTGAAAAGCTTGATCAAAATTCTTTATACGGCTTTAATCGAACTGATCGATCGAGGGTTAATATTTGTGACCACGATAACATGGTGAAGAGAGGAAAGAGCTTGTGAAGAAAGAGTTGAGTAACATTATCGATTCTTGTTTGAAAAATGGTCCCATTAGCAAGCGCTACAAATTGAAAGAAGCATCTTTGAAGAAGAAAGGAACAAAGAGGTAGAGAAACAATGAGAACAAAAATTGAAATACATGCAGGAAAACAAAGTAGAAAGAATGACAAGAGGAACTAAACTTTATGATGAATTCAGCCTTGATATTGGATGAGGAAATTCTATCTCGAGGAAAAAGGTGTGGTGACAATTCCTGGGGAATGAGAGAAACCAAAGCGCGACTTTGTGTAGAGGAAGGATGTTTTTAATTTGCGGAACTCGGCCAAATCAATGATATTAACATCAAAACTCTTTTGAGATGCAGGAAAGAAGGACATATAGCGTACTGCACATTACTACAATGCACATGGGGAAAGGGCAGACTTGTTTTTGAGAATGCGATGGGTAAGGGTTGTGATAAGCAATGTCAGTTTTACTTACTAAAAACGCGACTGAATTTGGATGGTACTTTAGCGGTGGTTGTTCGGGCTTGGCTATGACGAGGAACTAAAATTTAATCTTTACCCGGCATCGGGGCGTGGCGATTTTGTCACGCTGGAGAGGAGGGGAGGAAGAAAAAGGCAAGACATGCTCCAGCGAGTCTTATTTGAATGTTGAAGGATTACACCCAATCTCGAAGGAAGTTACGTTGGTGGAAGAACAACATAATCTTATTAGTATTAACCAGGCTACGGCAGGTGGTGGGTTACTGGCACGACAAAGCCATGTAAATATGGCGACAGCAGCTTGACTACCGTTATGCAGTCGATCGGCGATGGCGCTGTCATGGACACTTGTCGTAGGGCACTTGGTGAGGCGAACTTTCGAGGATGTGGGCTGGCGGCGACTTGGGCAGCGCTGACTACGCTGATGACCAATGACTTGACTACAGACAAAAGGATTGCCCACGTTTGTGGCAAGGAAAGAATGTTTGTAGGGAATAATAATCGAATAAACTAGCGAAACCGGGTCTCGCGCGGCGTGATTCTGACAATTGAGCGAGGTTGGAATTACTTGGTGGTTAAAATGCAAATGAGGCATGGAAGGAGAAAGTATGTTTTTGTGTGTGTTGATGACTTTGAGGTTGTGGGTTGAGTTTCTCGAAAATGAAACCTTTGATGTGTTTAGGGCCTTAGCGTCACAATCCGGAGAGAGAGGAAGCCAGCGTGCTTGGTTATTCGGAGCTGATCATGGTAAGGGAATTTGAGAATAACGAAGAGTTCCACAAAAATTTTTAACCAGTGAAGTGGGAATCAGAGCCGCGAGGTACTCCGCTTATCGGCTCGCCGACAAAATGGAATGCATTGGAAAGAAAGAAGCGAAGAACAACTCGAGAAATGGCGGTAAATGCTACGTACCGAGATGCACCACGTAAGAGTGCGGGCGGAGGCATTAATACGGCGTGGCATCAGCGTCGGGTTGCGGCTGGGACCGGTGATGCTAAATGCGGCGTCACATGTGAGCTGGCGAAAAAGCGAATGTACACTGCTTTCGTGTGTTTGGAAGTCGTGTTATATCTGGCGATGAGAATTTGATGAAGAGGAATGTCTTCATGAGATCTCGAGGAATAGCTGAGTGCTTTGAGTGTATAACAAAGCGAGCCTCCTTATGATTATGGAATCTATAAATGTGAAGGTAGTGGATGGAATATCGTGGCAATAGATGAAGAAGACAACTCCTTACAATTGTCGGAAACCATCCCAGGTAAACAAATTGAATGAAGGGATGAAGAAATGTGCCGGAATGGAGAAAGGAAATTGAACAATTTGCAGGAATTCAAAAGAATCGCATACTTTGGAGGGAACATATAATTCAGTGTTGAACTTGATCAGGAATAACCGCTGGGAGGAAGGACGAAATTAAATTATCGAGAAAAATGGCGGGGTTGCTTGGAGAGAGCATGTTTTAAATCTGAAGGTGGAACGAAAGGCGTGAAATTGCATTCTTGTTAGTCTTGGATCGCGGCTTTATGCGAAGAAGAGGCTTCGTTCGGTTTGATACTGGAAGCGTGTGTGGGAACTTGTTCGAGACCTACGGATGCGTATTGGCACTAAGTGGATCTTGAGAATAAGATGGATGAGTCGGGAATGTTACGAGCTTGAAGCTAGATTGGACTAGCGAGGTTATACAGTTGAAGGTATTTGACTTTGAAGACATTAACTTGACGATTAGATACTACTCTGCCATCGGCGTGTCTCTTGAAATTCCAAGCTTCTTTCGGATGGATGTCAAGAGTGCGCAACTAATGGAATTGTTCAAGAGGAGGTCTATGTTGGGCGACGAAAGTTTACATTGATGCTTGAAATCACGGCATTATGTATAAGCGAAGGCTGCCATGAGTGCCGAAAAGCGAGAAGCTCCTTTGAGCTTGGTATGAAGACTTCTGCGTGTTTAACCAAAATGGATATAGTCGAGGGAGTTGATAACACTTTATTCATAAAAAGAGGATAAGAACAGAGATGATGGTAGCTTCCAATATATGGAAATGACATAGTGGTGATGATGGGGTGTACAGCTTGGTAAAAATGGAAGTGAGATATGGTGGGAAGTACTTTCTAAAGGATTTGGATAATCAAATGGAGAATATATTTTTAAATGCCGAACCAATTATACACACACGAGAACATGCATTGAAGAGTTTGGATTGGAAGCGTCTAAAAATAAAAAGAACTCCGTTGGCGGCACCAACCCAAAGTTACCAGGATCGAGATGGGAAAGATGTTGATGAGAAACTTCTAGCAGAGAGAAGCGTGATGGAGTGATCTCTTTCTTTTTCATGATGTAGATCGGATATAGCGGCGCTCACGTGAGTGTAAACTTCAGGCTCTCCAGCAATCCCAAAGTAACGAGCAGCGAAAGGTACTCAATATGTGATACGTATAACACGGCAGACTGCTTGCTGCTGCAACCTTTCTTGTTGAATAAGCAATCTTTGGCCCCAAGCGGCTGGAAGATAAACACATACAGAGAATGTTTGCTTTGTTGGAAATAATCTTGCATCTCACCAGTTCGTGGCAAAATTGATCACTAATTTGGATAAACTGAATCTGGAAGGAATGGTGTCGACGAGGGTCGTGACTCTCTCTTTAATGCCTTTATATGAGTGCCGTAAGCATTTCCATCAGTTAAAAGCGTATGAATACTCGACATCGACTTGCATTTAGGGAGTTGGTGGAAGATGGGAGTGGTGTAGCATTGATAAACAGCGGCCGACTCTAGGTTTGAAGCGTTGTCAGTCCAGGGTTGATGAACAAATAGCAGTGCTTGAGTTATAACGCCCGAAATAGAAGCTTAGAGTGTTATAACAAGCTGGATAAAGGTGGCCTTGACGATTTACTCTTGGAAATTGGCGGTTTTCTTGGGCTTTGTTAATGCTTGGCACTCTTTTTCAACGTGTGTTAGAGATTGTACTACTCGCCCAGCTAAACGCGTTACATGCAGTACTCTGCTGGCTTTCGCCGCTTTCACCATCCACCACTTGAAACTCTGTCAATCTTCATGCTGGCATCCTTATCTTTCGCCATGTTGAATCTTATTTAAGCACAAAATTTAGAAGGCTTCGAGGCGGAACTTAGGGGAACTTTGTCCCTCTTGGTAATTCACACTCCAGGTGGTAGTGCCGGTTGAAGAAAACCCAACGATCTCATGAAATTTTTGAAATTACAGTAACGAAGGAAGGCCGGCTGACATGCAAGATACTTATTTGAAGCCAGTTGTTGCGAGGTCGGGTAGGAGTGGTTAACACAGATTCGGAGGATTGTCATAGTAGCGATCTCGAAGGAATCAAAAATTCCCCGAGAAAATCTCTAGGTTTTGTGCACGAGGACCAATGTTGTCTGCAGGATCGGCTTTATTGATGTGAAATTGGTGATGATGATGATCTTGAAGGTTAATCATTGATTTAAACTTTGTCCATTCACTATACGATGAAGCAAGTAAATGGCTTTGTGATACGATGCTCGAGAGCGACCTTGGCAAGATTAGCACATGCAAAGAAAGGAGGAGAATCAGAGAGTCTTTAGCAGCAGAGGGGGGCCTGTGAGATTGGTTGAATCCGTCCTCGACCTCGCGGCTAAGAAGATGATGATATTATAATTGTCTTTCATCGACTCAGGTCAGAGAAGCGATGCTTGCGGCTACAAAAGGGAGAAAGGTTGGGTCGGGGAGAGTCTCAACAGGAAAGAATGTGGACTTAGATGATCTTGAGAAGGCAGTGGCCGAGAAGGAGAGGAGCGAAGAAGTGGCTTAGTCTTTGAAGGGAGAAGTGCCAAAGTGGACTCGAAAGAGAAGAGAGGGATTGAGATTCCAAGAAAGGCGATGACTTTGTTATTGATGAGGAGGAGTGGGGGAGATAAAGACTAGAAGTGAGTTTCTAAGATGGAATGAGAGTCGATGAGCTCCCTTGACCGTATCATGATAGAAGAATTGCTAAAGGAAGTAAAGAGGAAGCCGGAGGTGATGGAGTTGAGTTCTATGGAAGAGCATCTTTGCAAGGTGGAGTTAGAGCGTATTGCTAGAATATACATAAAGAGGTTTTACATCGGATACTTGACTGACGATCGGTTTGTATATGGACATGTTCTTTGACAATGAAGGACATTGAGAACTACGTTGGCAGAATTTATGCATTTGCATGCGAGGACTAGCCGAGGACTCCCACGTATTCAGCAAAGTGAAGCCAGGGGACACGTATTTAGAATTTAGCCCGTGATAAATTGACTTGGCATTATGGACTCGAGGATGGAGAACTGCTGGAGCATTTCTCGAGCTTCGGGGACGCCGTTGAAGAACTGTTGGTGGGCTGGCGAAGCGAAAGGGCGATTCTGAGGCTTCTCTGCAAGTACCAGAAGGCCCGTAATTGTACGTAAAGCTTATTCTTGGCACTTACGTTTCTTCGAGCAACGCGATGTTGTCGAGATTCTATGAGATCTTTGTTGTGATGGGTTGACACCCATTTACAGGAAAGATAATGATGACGATCAGTGGTTGATAACTAAGTCGGGCGAAATTAAACCTGTGGAGTTCCAGCCTTATACTGGGCCTGCGTGGCATCGATGTTTTGAGAAGATAGTCTGAGTAGCAGATATACAAATCTGCATGATAAACTGCATGAAGGAAACTGGCGTGGTGAATGTTGATGCACAAGGCAGCGAGCACTTTGAAGGAAATCTTTGCCCGGGCTTTGCTTTCGAAATTATGCAGGATGACTTAAGGCGGTAGGCTGGGGTGGGGCAGGCCTCTGTCCATACCAAAGAACTCGTGCAAGATTGGTGCCATAGGGACCGTGTCGATCAAATCGACAAAACTCACTGCTGGGGCTTCCTCTTCCACATGTAATAAATTTATTTGTTTATGTTTTCGTATTTATTTCAAGTTTTATTTTTCTTTGGGTCGTTTGTTCGGACAAATAGAGGACAAATAGGGAGACAACTGATATTATGTTGTTGGGGCGTATTTAAGGACATGTTGGGACTTTCTGTGTTTGAGTCTTTAAATCTGTTTGGTTTACTTTTTATGTTTGCCCAACACTTGTGGGTAAATACGATTGCATAAAGTTTACCCCAGGGGAGTTTGTTAATTAATGATTGGGCTGAAGTTTTTTAACTTTTGTTTGAGTCATTGGCTTTTTTGAGCACTGTCGCGTGGACAATGTTCGAACCAAGTCTTTACCAGAGTGTTAAAGCTTGCGATCTTTTTGAAGTGTGTTTTGCTTTGTGCCGTGTGCGGTTGGGCATGATGGGTTGGGAGCACAGGACTAATAGTATGTTGATTATTAGACAAGAATGGCAGTTTGGAGATTTAGTATTTCAGAGTTATGAATGGCAAGAATCAAAGTTTTGGTAGGATTCTTTGCATTATGGGCGATTCTTAGAAGATGCTTTTCCATGATCGAGACAAAACCTATGTGACCTATAAATGAATACGGCACTGAAGATGTGGACACGAAAAAATGTTTTACTAAAAGTTCAATATCCTTATTCATAATTAAATTTATTGAGTGTCGATTCGGTGAGTGGGCTGTGGTTAGGAGGGTTGCTGATTGTTATGGCATGGCTATGACTATGCTTAGAAGTATTTATTTCTACAAGTTGTATTGAGATCGGTGTGTGTTGATAGTGGTGAGAATGAGTAGATCTATTTCACGTAGTGAAGGTTAGCTGAAATGGAATTGATGTGGAAGCGGCCAGGTGTAAGTCTCTTTGTAATAAGCTTGTCTTTATAATTAAGAGAAGAGAGCTTTTCACTTGAGGCTTTATTTGCCCAGGGCGTAAGTCTTTGCTTAATGTTGGCGGAATTCTGTTCGTGTGTCGTTTATTTGGTTTATCGCTGTGAAAAGTCGTTCTTTGTCTGGCTTGTTGGATTGACATTTGATTTCGGGGTTGGTTTACACTTTCAAATAGACTAAATCTCAAAAATGAAATTTTAGTATTTTTTTTCTAGGTATCTAAATGCGGCGCTTGCGTAATATCTTCTTAGTTAATATAAAAGCACAAAGTTCGAATTATTTCAAGTTACATATATATCATCTCACTAAATGCGACATTAGGAATATTAAAGACATGTATTCAACTTTCTTCTAATGCGTATGAAATGAACATATAGCAAGATTTTAAAAATTCACTTGACTTTTCAATATTATTCTATATACCGGCTTATACGCATTTCATTCGGATAAGAATGCTTGACTATCACAAAGGATATATGTTCATTTTCATACGCATAGAGCTGGTACATTATACACACCCCAAATAGTGTTGAGGCACGGGTGTAAATAGTATTTTATTGTGTGGTGGAAGTTGGGTAAGAGCGAGTATCGTTTACATTTCAAAATTACAGAATTATTGTTGTATAGTGTTGCCGCACTAGAGGTTCTATCACTCGGATAAGAAGTTCTATCAAATAAAATGAATGGAAAATAGTATTACAGTTTAAAAAGTCCAATGTAAATTAATTATGCAGTTTTACAAACTTCAAAAACTAAAACTACCAAACAAAGGCTAACAATACTTAGTTGTTCTAATGAAGATTGTGCAGTGAAAATCTAATGAAGATTAACCTCATTCTAGTGAAGATTAATATTCCCTCATCCTCATCCAATAAAGATTGTCTAGTAAAAATCCAAACTTTAATCTTAGCATATCAAAAAATCTAATAAAAATCCAAACTTTAATACAAATCCAAACTTTAACAAAAATCCAAACTTCAATAAAAATCCAAACTTTAATCTTAGCATATCCAAAAATTCAATAAAAATCAAAACTTTAATATCAATTCACATCCAAGAATTCAATAAAAATCTAAACTTTAATCTCAAACACATCCAACAATCCAATGGTATTTATAGCCGGTAGGAAATTAACTCAATAAAAATCCATACTAACCAAATAATGAAGAACCGAACTTCACCGCTGCGATTATCGACAATTGCTCACTCTCTATTCATGATTAAAACTTGAATTAATTGGTGGAGCAGACAATTTAATAAATGTTAGCATAAAAAGTCATTTCTTACCTTGATACAAAGGTACTATAAACCCATGAGTTAGAGAATGGTGTAGATTATTGATAATAGTTGTATACGTGGGGGTTGGGGTGAAATAGAATTGTAGAATATTTGTATGAGTAAACAGAGGGAATGTAGAATATTTCCCGGCAAAAAGGGCATTTACTACTTAATTAGTTTCTTTAGCTACTCAAATTATGAGTGTAGAATATAAATGTTCTTTTACAACATCTAATGTGAAGGTAGCAATTACTTTTAGAAGTAAATGATATTAAAAATAAATAAATATCTCATTAATATTTTTTCTGCTATTTTAATTGATCTTTGCTATGATATCAAAAGTAACTAATTTTACTTTTAACTTTACATCATTGCGGAGTGTAGTAATTAATTTTATTAGCAATGCTACTTTTTCTAATGAGTGTATGTTAATCGGATTGAATAATTTAATTTTGTAATTTTTCTCATAGTGCTTTCAACTTTATAGTGCTAATATAAGAGGTTAAAAGATATTAAAAGTTGTAGGTCGTCCCTTTTGTTAAGCCAGAATCTTGATAAACTTCAGTATTTCGAAATTGAAGTCGCTTAAAATTTTTGTTCGATAATTTTTAATTTTCGGGAGATTTTAAATATCTGTCTTTTTTAAAGTATTCATAAAAATGATTTTTTATGTCTTTATTATTTATTTTAGTTATCCAATTTTTTAATGATTTTTATTTTATTTGAATCTTGGGTTGTATTTAGCAGTGGGCGGATGAAGGAGAAACTCTTGCTTGGATTTGAAAACAAAGCTAATGTAATTTCATTTCTCTACAAAATTTCTTATTCAAAATATCTTATGTAAGTTGTATAATTGATATTATTGAAAGTGAAGTCTAGCCTATCTCTATGCTAGGTATTATATTCTAGCCATTATATTTTTTTTTTCCTTTCTCGGGCTTTTTTTGTATGAAAATTTAAATATCTAAGTATTTTTGTTTAAAGTCATTTTATTCAACATACTATTTTCTGAATTGTGTCTACATAGGAAGTGTGTGGCCCAATATCCAATTTTGAGCCGTGTGTCACAATGTAAGATTTTGAATCCGACGTTCTAGTACTAGTATTCATAAATAAATTCTCTTTCTCGTTTTCCTTGTGTGGATTTAATTAATATATTATTTTACTTAACTAATAAACAAACTATTCAATATTAAAATAGTACAAAGCAGAATGTTGAGAAAAAATATCTTAATTTTCTACAAATTAAAATTGTGTAGCCTTTTTTGTAGGAGCCAATTGTGTGGGGAATCGAGCAACCTCTTGAACATAGAAAAATAGAATTACACCAACTCATTTTTCTCTTGTTTCTTAGATTCCTCTAAGTTACATTTCTTATCCAGGTATATTCTCCCCCCAATAATTTACATATGATTCATTCAAACATCAAATGATTGAAAAGTTATTATTATCATATTCAAACATCAAATGCTATATCATTCTATTATATCTAGCATCTTGAATTCTTGGTAGTTTTGAACATTGCAATATTCATTAGATTATCATCTCACATCTTGTAGATTTTGAACATTATATCATTATTGCATTATTATCCAGCAATATCATGTATGTTCATTTCATGCAGTCGCAATGTAAATGTTTTCTTGAGTTTGGATTTCTTTATTTCAATTGTTTGTTTCCATTATTCATTTATAAAGTAAATTGAACGACATTTATCTTTCAACGATGACATGCACGAATCAAGAAATGAACGACATTTATAAAATCGCCATTTTATACATTTATAAATTCTTTAATGTTTGGTTATTTTTCAGGGTTGGAGTATCAAATAATATATATATAGTTTCTATAAAGATAGAGGGAGAGGTTTGAATTTCCGGCTATAGTCTTGAGATTATATATCTTATTAGCCGGAGATTCATATGGATAAGTAAACCACTCACTGCCTCTTATTGAATCCTTTTTACTGTGATGCACCTCCACACACTCCAGATGACTCATCATCATCATCACCACCACCATCACCATCACCACCCTCAAAGCACCCCAGATAGTGACCCTCCTCCACCCCCTCAAACTTCACCCCCACCCCCACCTGACAAACACAAAGGCGTCACTCCACCGGCACCGGTAGAATCGCGCCTCCACCACCTACCCCTAGATAATAAGGTTGTCAATAATCCACCACCACAACCCCCACGTGAAACAAATAATCCACCTCCAATAGTAAACTGGTTTTCTTCATCACCACCACCTCCCACTACAGTTGATCCAAATGCTCCATCAGTAATTGCTCCTCCAGCTAACGACCCCCTTTATTCTCCTCCTGGTGTACCTTCCACAACTTCACCTTCTGACCGTGTTTCTCCTCTTCCTAATGGAACAAACTCTTCTCCATCTAACTCATCAAGTGACCACTTGGGGATGATTGTAGGAGTTTCTATAAGTGGAGTCTTTATTCTTGCTCTTGTCACTGTTTGCTGTTTATGTTCCAATAGGAAAAAGAAACGGTATTATTTCGACCAGGAACGTCCCCCTAATGGTAATTATTCGAAGAGTCAATTGATAATATATTTGGCTTCAGAAAGTATGATCTTGGTGTACCGCGGTCATGGTAATTGTTGCAGTTTGATTTCTAAATTGACGAAACTATAAAATTGTTACCGTGTTACTAGCAGGGACTAAAGTGCACCAAGGTCACACTTTCCAGGGCCATATATATCAACAATTAACTCATTATTGTTGCAACTTAAAAAACAGAACATATGGCAATAGAAAAATATTCAAGAACATGTATTGTTGAACTTGTTTTGTAGGTGGTCAATATTACAATGGAACAACACAGTGGAACAACAACCCTCAATCAATGGAACATATTAAGCTTCCACCACCACCTGGAAATTTCAGTGGTGAATACAATTCAGGTTTTTATAACTCAGGTCAACATAATCAAATGCCACCACATTCACCCATGGGTGGTCTTGGATTTTCATCACAAAGCCAATTCAGCTATGATGATTTAGCCGCGGCAACATCGGGTTTCTCTCAAGCTAATTTGTTAGGACAAGGTGGATTTGGTTACGTTTACAAAGGTGTTTTGCCTGACGGAAGAGTGGTTGCAGTCAAGAGTTTAAAAAGTGGGAGTGGACAGGGGGAAAGAGAATTCCAAGCAGAAGTTGAGATTATTAGCCGTGTGCATCATAGGCATCTTGTATCTCTTGTTGGATATTGCATTGCGGAGGGTCAAAGGATGTTGGTGTATGAATTTGTCTCCAACTCAACAATGGAGCATCACCTTCATGGTAAGGTTTCCTTTTTCAATTTACTAAATTGAATGTACTTGACATAGATTGTGCACACCTATTTATGAGATTTTTGTTTTATCTATTTATATATATATATATTTAGATTTCGATGATACATTTTGTGCGACGACACTGTTTATAAATTATTTAGCAATTATATTTTAATTAATACAAGTAAAAGATCGATGAAGTGTACTTGATGGTCACTCAATATTTTATGTATCATCAATTACTTTATTCGTCTATGTTTAGTAATAATTTGCTAATGTGGTGTCTCAAAAAGCTTCAAAATTATATCAGCTAGTCATTTCATTAGATTGTTGCCCACATGACACATGTTCTGTTTCGGTAAACTAAAATAAAGAAAGAGAAAAGAAATCGAAATAAGCTTTACCTTTCATATTGAATATGAAATCTCTCTGCAGTTTTGCATCCTTATTTTTTGAACTGATGCAGGAAAGGGTCAGCCAGTCATGGATTGGTCTTCTAGAATGCGTATTGCAATTGGTTCAGCAAAAGGGCTAGCTTACCTACATGAGGATTGTAAGCGAGTGTATTTTGTTTATTATTATAGGCCTTTGAGGTGGGCCCAGAATTTTTTTGTGAGAGGGATGGATTCAACGTCACAAAATGCTTGCATAATAAATAATACGTGGTGTAAAAATTTAGGAAGGGAACTTTGTGACGTAATTTTGAAAGAATAGTATATTTTTTGAAAAATCGCTGCCCAGAATTATATATTTTTAAAATTAGGAGGCGACTGTTCCTACCTCGCCCCCTAGTTCCTCCACTGATTATAGCCATAATTTGTTTGTTAACTGATTGTTGATAAGTTCCATTGTTTTCTACAATGCAATGCAGGTCACCCTCGTATTATCCATCGTGACATTAAGGCTGCTAACATCTTGCTTGATGATAATTATGAAGCCATGGTTAGCAATGATTCAACATGAAATATATTAGTTTTTTGAAACATTTCACATTACATTCATGTACCTTTACATTATTAAAAGTGTGAAACACGTCAGCTCTTAGTCATATTAACGGTCATAAGTCACTGCTTTTTGATGTACCTTTACATTGCTGATTCTATAGGTTGCCGACTTTGGATTGGCTAAACTCACTACAGATACTGCCACTCATGTATCAACTCGTGTAATGGGAACTTTTGGGTGAGTACTATGGTAATAATGTTTAGTTAGTCTTGTGTAATTTTGAAATACATAGTTAGTTGCATTAGTTGTTAAAACAATAAGCTTGGCAAAGTTTAGTTGAACTAATTGCTCATTTCACCCATACCAACATCTCATGTTATGAATTTTGGTGGTTAAATTTTGAACTCTATTTTTATATGTTATAAAATTCGTCAAAGCGTCTAAATATTGGTTAAATTTTTAATTCTTTTTACTATTAGTATGGTTTTTTTATTCGAATAAAAGTTATCCTTAAAATGCAAATTGCCATCATAGCCTCATAGGTATGGCTGTAGTATTAGTTTTTCATAAAAAGATTTAATATTGTAGCATTTCGAATCATTTTAACATGATTTTTTTTTTCTAAAATAAGAAATAAAGTTTAATTCATGTTTTTGGATGAAATCTCTATCTAAAATTAACAAATACTCCGTATTTAACTATGTTTTTAAATTAAAAAAATGAATAAGTAATACGGAGTAATTCATTATACTTTTGATTATACCTATTGGATAAATTACTTAATCGAATATTTCAGATACTTGGCTCCAGAGTATGCATCTAGTGGAAAACTTACCGAGAAATCTGATGTTTTCTCATTTGGTGTCATGCTATTGGAACTAATAACTGGTCACCGACCAGTTGATCTTACAGGACAAATCATGGAAGATAGCTTGGTTGATTGGGTGAGTTCCTAATGAATAATCACCTATTCCGATACATTACTTCTAATTATTTCGATAAATAATTTTTACACTCCATTTTATGATCATCATATTTCAATCCTTCGTTAATTTTCATCTATTTTTATACTATAAGTTGAGTGTCATTACTCATTATCATTTATTCAAGTATAAAAATTATTGGAATATTTTTCATAGAGGTAATGGTCGATTTGGTACCAGTGAGATAAAATTACACTTAGGCCTCAAATAGTTATATTGTTGCAGATTTTACTTTATACCAATATAACTATTTAGGATTAAACTGAAACTTGGATTCACTATCGAAACCAAATCCAATATTAACTCATTTTTCATGACCCTTTAGTAACAACTATCAACACTGTTTGAACTTCTTAGCTACTTACACCATGAATACTTTGATTTATGTTTGTTTTGTTTCATAAGGCTCGACCATATTTAGCACAAGCATTGGAAGATGGAAACTATGATGAATTGGCAGATCCAAAAATGGAAGGTAACTATGCCCCTAATGAGATGGCTAGTATGATTTCTTGTGCTGCTGCTAGCGTTCGACACTCTGGTAAAAGACGCCCAAAAATGAGCCAGGTATGAAGACCATATCTTCTATTTTTGGGTAAATGAACATTGTTTTAGACAAAAATTGTGAACTAACGCTTCTGTCAAATATGCATATTTCGTAAATTTATTCATTTACTATGAAAATGATATCTTTTATAGCTAGTAATTTTCAGATACTGTCATATTCTATGGAACAATAGTCCAAGTCATTCATGATAATTTGTTCCAATCATGAAGGAACAAATCAATTCATATAATAAGCGATTGAGGTTGAAAATGGTTATATATGATAAAATTCCATGGGGTAATACTAAAATCTTAATGGTTGATGGATGAAGTGCATGACCTTATTAATTTAATAATAATAAAATGGGACTAGGTCAATACCCTTCTCTATAACTTTCCAATTGGATCACATATATGGGGTTTAACAACGTGGTCGACTTGTGATACCATGATAATAATCGATGAAGGTCTATAGTAAAACCAATTGATTGTAAATGAATAAAGCTCAAGACCTTATTAATACATACATCCGAAAGGTCTTACACAACTAATATGGACTAAGTCTTAATAATATACTACTTACATTATTGTAGGGAGTTTTACAACTCTTGATGTTGTTCTCCGCCTAGAATCATGAAGTGGATCAGTAAAATTATATATAATGGAAACACATTAATTTACTTTACCATAAATACTGTATCAAATAAAACACCATTTTAAGTATTCTATTGTTTAATATACTCCACATTGACATATTTAACAAGTGAAATTCTTGAAACAGATTGTACGAGCACTAGAAGGAGGCAATCTTCTAATGGAGGAAACCACTGAAATTCCGAAGCCAAAACAAAGAAGTAATGGTAGTGGTGGGACAAGTTGTAGTACTGAATCTGCATATGATACTGTTGCATACAATGTTGATATGATGAAGTTCCGAAATATGGTAATGGATGATAACAAAGAACAAGCTCTATTAAGTAGTCAATATGGAGCAACTAGTGAATATGGACTCAAATAAAACATCCTCCTCAAGCACCAGTGATAATAATTCCAGGGATATGGGTGCTGAGCATAATTTCTAAGAAATTCAAGACCCCATTTATTGCACCATCTTCCTAAAGTTGATGGCTATAATTTATGAGGTAAATTGGAATTCATAGAAAACCAAGACTACACACATCACAAATTAAAGACTTGTTATGTGTTGTAGAAATTTAATCACAAGGTTTATCTGATCAATACCATCTCATGTATAAGTAATAAACTAACACAAACAATATATTGTGTTAAAGAATCTATTTATAAAAAAAATAGTATACTTTTATAGCTCAATCCATCCTTTAGACAAGAACAAATGTTCCATTTTGTTATGTAGACTAGTAAAAGATGTGAAGAATTAATTAGTGCTCATTTAATTTGAGTGATGTTCTTTTTTGTTCTTTGTTTGAGCTTATGTAAGACGTTTAATTAGTATTCATAATCATATGAATATATTTACAATATAGGTAATTGAGTAGTGTACTTCACTAGTCATTTGTTATTGAAAAGAGCCTTGTAAAGTTTGCTTCTCAGATGACTATTTCTTTGTAGGGTAATGGCAGGGGCGATCATATATGCTTACCTAATATTATCGGTCGATTACTTATGTTTAAAAATGACCGTATAAATCACTTATGTTTAGAAAATATTTTTTTTTTTTGTAAAAACCGTTACTTTTCTATTAATTCACTAACCCCAAGGCCATGTAAAAATGCTTATAAACATATAAATAACAACTTTAAAAGTTAAACCTCAATTATATATGTGATTAATATTACTTGATATAGAAAATTTTAAAATTTGACATAAATAACAACTTTAATATAAAAATCACAAAGTCATTCAAATATAGATGATGAGGGTACTGACTTGTACGTGAATATTCTCGATAAAGTGGATTATATACTTATAATATACATATTCATGCATGTATTTTTGTAGATTATAATATGAGTGGCTTATATTTCGTATGGGTGAAAGTAATATAAGTATTATTATGACGATATCACGTCACTGTATTTAGTTAATATAAGTATTATTATGATAATATCTTGTTACAGTTTCTTAATTGATAAATCAATATTAATCTCTCGAAGGCTGAAGTTTTTTAATTTTCTTTTATATATTGAATTCAACTCTAATTAATTATTGCATCTATAGTTTATAGATAAAGATATTTTTATTTTATCATAAAAACTAACATGTTATAACAAACAATTAAATTTTTGAAATAAAATATCCAAATATTTTACTCACTCCACGCATCCTAAATTGTTATTAAGTAGCGGTTTTAGGGTGCTCAAATTGATGACAAATTTTTCTGCGCCTTCATTATCGATAAGCATAATTTTGATTTGAATAAAATTTACAATGTCAATATTAAAAAGTATATTGAAAATATTATTATTTGATAATTTTTTCACCAAATATTATCTGACAGAAAAAATATATTTGAATTTAACATTTAATGCATTGAAAAAATTGAAATTTAAAACTTTTCTAATGATATTATTATTGGATGGAGGGAGCATTAGATATGTAACTTGACACTTTTTTTATTTAAATTGTTGAAATGTAATACAAAGTATCACGTAATAATTTAGATATATATTATTTAATAATAATTTTTTTTTCAATTTATAATTGAATAATTATCATACAAATTTTTCCAGTATGAGTAGACTAATTTATTACATTAAAATGAAATTTACTTATTGTTATAATAAAATTAAAAAAATTAAAGATAGTATTATATCAATCACTTTGATCGATCACTTTGACAATATAAATACTTTGATATACATTTGACTTGATGTTTGTTAGTTATGTATTGAATGAAATGTTGGCAATTATGATTTATAAAATGTTTTGAATTTGTTTTTATTACTTCTTTGTTGTCTTTGTGTTTATTTATAAGTAATACATAATAGCAGGGTTACAAATTATTGACTTAGAGGACGCTTCAAGAAGTGTTCTCTAAGTTAGCAGCGTCTTAGAGCGACACGTGAAGAAAGGCTACAGAGATCAGCAGAGGCCCGGCTTTCACGCCCGGCGCCCTCTAAGTTAAAATACTTAGAGGGCGCCTATTATAATGGCATTTTTGTGCCCTCTTTGTGCTTTTTGAAGTGTCCTCTAAGTGTTTTTTTGTAGTAGTGATTTGTTGGTAAAGATGTTGAGTATTTTTTATATAATTGGACGAACATGTTAATGAACATATGATAACTAGCATATGTGTAAAAGTGGTTGTACATATTATAAGAGAATAGATAACTCCAACTATGTTTGATTGTTTATTATAGAATTTTTAGGAAAAAATATAGGACTTATTAATTATTACATATTTTTCCACCAATATATAAAAAATATTATAATAAGAATAATATAATAATTAGTAATGTGAAAAGGAAAAAAACACAACTTACATATGGGATTAAAAATTTCTCAAATTTATAAGTCGAACTAATAAGTATTCTATACTGAAACTAGAAGACAAAACATTAAAAGAACTCAACCTTTTTCAGTTTGACATGCATCATCTAATAATCAATTTTGAATTAAAGAAATTTAAAGAATCAAACCTTGAATAATCCTCACTTTCCACCATTTTATTGAGACAAACGTAATTGAACATGCCAACATTAAGAATTATCCCTATTGCTTTTCAGAGTTGAAACTAGAGTTCGAGGACCCTTTTTTTCTTATGTAAACTGACAGATCCTAAAGCTGTTGATTGGTCCATTTATTCTTTTTGACAAGTTTGAAAGTATGCCTTTCAATTAAAAGGGGACCATACTAGTTTTTAGAGGCAAAGATGGCTATCATCATACATAGCAGTCTCTCCATGGTTAAAATGCTCCTTAATTGTTGATTTTGTTTCTAATCTACTCTGATATTCTTTAGATGTCACATAATTTCTTGATCTACTCAGTTTGAGTTTTTTTTTTTTTTGATAAATAATATAATTCATAGATCAAGTAGAATATTCAGTGACATCGTTATCTTCTATAGCGAACATTATTACTTGTAATTATCATTACAATCATCATCAACGAAATTAAAACTACTTATAGAGATGTCAAAAAAATTTAAAATACATCCAACTCAGTTTGAGTTATTAAAACTATATAGGCTTGAGTAAAAGCATTTCCAAAGGTAGGGATAAATCTTTGATAGATCGAAGTGATTGATACTTTGATCTGTTGGTAAAGATGTATCCCAACTTTGATCAGTTTTACTTAGAGAATCTGCTATAATTTTAATAATTCAAGCTGATGAATGTATGTTAAATTTTCTTGACATCTCTGCCTGCTAGATTTCCAATTCCGTTGATGATGATATAACCAATGATAATTACAATAATAATATCTACTATGAAGATAATGATATAACTGAATATTCCACTTGATTTATGAATTTAGCATTATTATCAAAGAATTAACTCAAACTGGAGTAGACTCAGAAATATGTCATCTAAAGAATATTAAGAGTAGATTAAACAAAATCAACAGTGGGAAACATTTAACTCGATGATATCTAGTATGTGGTGCTGCACAGTGAAGGCACTTTCCAGAGCTTGTCAAAAAAAACAAATGGACCAATCAACAGCACAAGTCTCAATCATTTATAAGAAAAAGTGTCGCAGACTGCTCTGAAACAATAGGGATAATTCTTAATGTTGGCATCATTCAGCCGACTGTCTCAGCAAAATGGTGGAGAAATGAGGGGACCATTCAGGTTTGGAATGCACAGAGGCTCTTTTAATTCAAAATTACGGTGACAGATGATGCATGTCAAACTGAGTTAAGAAGTTCTTTTAGCCACTGTTCTTCTAATTTCAGTATAGAATACTTATTAGCGACTTATAAAATTTGAGAATCCTTAATACAATTCTAGATTCTCAAGTTACTATACATTTGTGAGACTACTAAAGGAGAGACGTATCATCCACGTCATACAATCGATTTTTCATATATTTGAGAAATTTTTTATATTTTAATTTGAAATCGTTCCCAGCGCCTAAGCTTGCGCCATTGATTTTTTTTCCTAGCTAGTAAAGGAGACGTCACGATGCCTGACTTATGCGTCGTTTCTCAAATATTTGACTTACATTTTTATGTTTATTCGAAATAAAATAATTTTTTTAGATGACTTACATTAATCATATTAGATATTCACAGACCTCGATTACTTAAATCGGCCCAAGAACGTTATACATAATGATAATATTAAGAAAATGATTTGGTATTTCAGCATGTTTTCTTTATGATTTTATTCTGGCGTAAAATTGAGAGAATAAAAAAAATTTCTGCGGCATGGCTATGGCAAATGAGTCTAGGATATTAGATAACTGATTTTGTACGTATTTAGTAAAATAATTTATTGGGAATCCCTAATACTCATATATGACTTTTATCATTATTCCTTCGCCCCGAAACTAAAATTGTTAGTAGTTAACATCTATTATGATTCAAAGGGATAATTAATAATAATAATAATAATTCTACCAAAAAAATATAAAGTTATGCTACATATTAATTTGTGAGTTGCAAATTGTGCCAAATATCCACGAATGTGACATTTGTAATTATATCCATGAAAGTGATGTTTGTAATCAGGATTGAAAGAAAGATATATATCAACTATACCAAATTGGCGATAATAAAAGCTAGAGAGATACGAATATTAATTCAACGATTTGATGCTCTAACTAAATATATTGAATAATTGATAAATGATATAGTATCGTGAATTATTTGCTTTATATACTGTTAAATTGGTATGATTTAAAAAGTATAATTTAAATTTTGTGGATCTTAATATATAAAATTCATATTTGTAGAATTAAATAAAAATAATAATAAAATAATAATAATAATAATAATTCTACACCAAGCATATGATTGTTGCTAATACATATAATAATAATAACAATAGTTCTAACAAATAATAATAATAATAATAATAATAATAATAATAATAATAAATAATAATAATAATAAATAATAATAATAATAATAATTACACAAAACATATGATTATTTAACTAACAACTATTATAATAATAATAACAATAGATCTACATAAAATATATTATTGATAAATAGTAGTTAAATTCACTAAGAACTCATGAGTTATTAAATTAAGAGGAAATTATTAATTAAAGATAATATTTTTGCTTAACTTTTAGATTTTAGAAAGAATGGTAAATTTAGTAATTAATAGTGTGAAAAGGTAAGAAGCGGAAGAAGCATGACCTTGTTTTATATATTTAGTAATTATTTTTTTATTTTTTTGAAGGGATCACTTTATTTGATGTGAATAACCCTTTAAAATATACTATAAAATATAATAAATATGATAATAAAATATTTTTTTAAATAAATTAATTGTAGCCAGAGCTGCCCTTTGAATTGGAATACGTTATTGAATTTGATGGGTGGCCTCACTTGAGCCGCCGCAGTGCTCGAATACTTGATCGCTCCAGTCGTAACTCAGCCCAGCGCCTACCGGTAACTTGACCACTCTACTCCCCAGACAATAATATCGAGAAACCTGCAAGCTAAAACATCTACACTTGTGTGTCGTCCACAACGCCGACAAGGCCACGAGAATACAACGGTGCAGCCAGGCCACAGAAATCGAGAAACTAAGTTGGGAGTTGATGTATTACTTACTTGAAATGAAATCTTCAGCCTTGGCATCAAATATAATCGCATAATCATAACATGGCTCTAGAGTGAATACACATATTCATCACAATGACATGGCCACATCATTCTCCACGTAATCATACCTTGATATCGTATTCCGCAATTTAAAAGTAGAAATCGTAAAGTAGCGCCCGTGAGATAAGTACTACTTTCTGTACTTCTACAAAACTTTCGCAAAACCACAATCACTGATACTTGCCCACTCCACGTCGACACCTAACAAAAACACCCGAAGTATAATAAAAACCTACTACTATCTTGCGTTCTAGAAGATATACAACCATTCTTAGTGGAGCAGGGCTAAGCCGATTACGATAGCGGATAAAACAGAGATCTCCCGGCCCGTCGGACATGACCAATCGGTTCCCTTTAGAATTCCACCTTATTACTTTAACATTTCATATCAACATAAAGTCATTCTAAAGTCAACCCTCGAGTCCATAATTAACAACCTATACTCGAAATATCAATTATAACTCAATTTACAAATCACACTTTCAACCTAACTCCCGCTTTGATCGATTATAAATCCACCCAATTCTAACCTTACAACTAACTTCTGATAAGGTCCCAGTTAAACTCCCTACACATTTAAAGTCTTATAAAATATCAACCAAAGTCAACTAAAACCTAGAAGGTCGACTGACTATAACATCCTCAGCTTGACCTACAACCAGTAATTACTCGCCTATATACATCATAGAACCACTTAACAAACTAGAATTAAATCATAAAATCTAAGTTATGCCAAAAGTCAACCAAAGTCAACATTAAGAAATCAACTAAAACTCTAATTCTTTTACTCAAATTTGGCAGGAAGAATGTTGGGAAGCACTTAACAATCAACTTGAGGATCTTTATTAACAACAAAATGAAAGAAATGGAAGAGAAAAATCTTGTGTTCTTCGCCAAAGGGGACTCTCGGCCAAGCTTAGGAAGGAGGGAGATGGTTTTTTGTGATATTTGTGTGAATAGTGGATGAGGATGGATGACTTAACACTTAAGTCTTGGAAGTTGCACAGGAGTTTGTGCCCGAATCAAGCGAATCGAGTTATCGGACGACTTAACGATCCCCAGACCTTTCGAATTATCACAGTCACACTACTAAATTATAAATGTGATTCGGCTCGAATAAATTTCACAATTAATATTATTATCGAAATTAACCGGAGCGAGGGTTATTCACAATCTACCCAGCACAATAAAATTTAGGCCTCGAGTTGAAATATACAACCAACAAGAACATAAATCATAACACGCCCAATCAAATACCATACAAAATAAAGCAATACTGTCCATCTACTTTCGAAAAGCTGCGGAGTATGAGTTCACCATCTAAATCTCGCGTTCCCAGTAAGCCCTCACTCACACATGCGATTCCTCCCTGAAACTTTCACTAAGGCCACTACCTCCCTCAAACCTTCTCCTTCGGTCCAATTTCCACGATGCTTTCCTCAACGTGGGTCCTCCCTCAGCTCCGCTTTGAGGAGGTGAAAGCTAAGAATATGCGACTTCGTCGGGGGATATACTTCCTCGAAGCCGGGATACATGGAGCGGTATGAATGCCTATCTAAACTCGGAGGCAACGTAACCGATAAACCCGCAGGCCAACTCTCCCAAGTATCTCAAATGGTCCAAGCCTGCGAGAGACTCAACTTCCACTCACCCAAATTGCATCGCGCCGCTTCCTTTGGGGATACCGAGGAGCAGCGATTCCTTGCGACCTCGAGCAAAACCGAAATCTGCTACTGCGATGATCTGCGTACTTAACACGCTATCTGGCTGTCCTGAATCTTTCTTTGAATCAACTTTGATCCGCTCTCTTGAACTCTCGACCAATTGATGTCGTAAACTTTCCTCTACCATACCTCGTTTCCCATGGCCCGGGTCACGGCCTCATGTCTGGCCTTACCAAGGTCTGATCTCGATACTAGCATGGAAAATTTGACTGTTGTGGCGGGAACTCTATCTTGGGCAAACTCGTCGTCCCAATTCCCGGAGGATTCAAAACACAAGCCGAACATATCCTCCAACGTCGTATCGTCCTCTCAGTTGCCCGTCGATGCAGGGGGTGAAAAGATATGCTGACTCTCTTTTAGTCCCCGATGCCTCACGGAAACCCTCCAGAACCTCGAGGTGAATCTCGCGTCGCGGTCAGAAATAATCGACACCGGAACCCCATGCAACCTCCTGTCCAGTCCACATAGATCTTATTTAGTCTCTACCGGGCCGTCGTAAGATGCGATAGGTAGGAAATGAGCCCGACCGTGCTTTGTCTGATCGCCCCGGATCGTCATGTCGCTTTCAGCGTCCTAGGAAGCCCAGTGAAGTCCATGGTGATATTCTCCCGTAATCCCTTTTCCGGGAATAGGAAGAGTACGCAACAAACCCTTGAGATACTATGCTTTCGGCCTTCACTGGCGACAAGCGAACGCCGCCCACGAATTACCGCGATCTGCCGTTCACGGCCTGTCACGTCAACCTCGAATCACGGTACATCTTGGTGCTACCGGGTGTAAGCTATAGGGAGTATTATGAGCCTGTCAAGAATCTCCCTTGACTCATCGAATACGGTACACAATGCACGCCTTCCATCCCTCGAGCTCCACTACCATCATTGTGAAATATGTCGGCCAGATTTACCGCGTCCTGCGATAACTTCTGATCGCTCATCTATTGGTGCAATTCTAAGATTCGATGCACAAGCCTTTGGTTGAACTCTCATATGAAGCGAAAATCTCGTCGTTACCGACATCAAAAATCGACTCAATTTGTTTCATCTCTCTGCGGGTCACTTTGATTTCCGGCGCTTTACATGGCCAGCATCCCCGACTACGTTTGCGCTGCAGGTGGTACTCAATAGTCAAGTCGCAATTGCGGCGTGAGCTCCATCGACCTCCTCGCCTCAAATTCAAATCTCTGCGTCGGAAGATATTTCAAACTCTATGATCGGTAAAATTTGGCATTTAACCCGTACGGATAATGTCTCCATGATTCAGCCCTTAAAGGTATCATTTCTTGGCTCGAATGCATGGGTGGGATAGTTCTTCTCATGATTTCTCAATTGTCGGAAGCATAGGCAATCACCTTCCGTGCGCGCCAGACACACCCCGATCCACGTGCGAGGAAGCATCGCTATAAATGCGTAGCCCTCGAATCGAGGGCAGTGCTCGCCCGGCCGGCTGGAGCCGTAGTCAAGCTTCCCCCACTTTAATATCACAGGCCGGTCCTCACAATCAACATCCCAAATAAACGGAACCTACTTTTCTGGTCAACCTAGTCAATGGCGTCCTTGATCGAAAGAGAGAAATTAAGCATTAGATCTTTTGTAATAACCGACTAACCCAAGAAACTCCTACTTTCAGTGTCCTTTCGTAGGGCGGCTCCCGATTGTTAGCGGCACTCCCGCATACATTGGATCGACACAAATACCCTCGCCCGGAAATCCGGCCAGGGAATTGCACTTTCGCCAACGGAACTCATTTAGAAAACTTGGCATACAAGCGGGTGGCTGTCTCAAGGTCCTCGGCACCACGATCTGCAGCCTGCCATGTTCTCGCTCCCCTGCCGGAATATGAAGTATTGAATACCGCCTGAGCTAAATCAAATACTCCCGAAACACCCGGTTCATCAAATCCATAAAGGCCGCGGTGCATTCGTCAATCAAATGGCATCACTATAAACTCAAAATGCCCGCATAACCCGGATCGGAGAAACGATTTACGAATATCCTCCCACTTTGATCCTGTTGATGAAAAACCCGAGACCCTTGAAATCAATCTTGAGAACACCTTGGCATCCTTGGTGATCAAACAAATGCGTCAATTACGGGCAATGGTATCGGTTCTTAATAGTCACTTTATTCCAGCGCCTATAGTGATACACGGCCTCCTTCGAACCATCCTTCTTTTTTCTGAGCAACTTCTTTAGTGCGCCCGGAGATCTACCGTCGATGGATCCTTTCTCGACAACTCCACATGGCGAGGTCATGATTCACGTAATTCGAATTTGGAGCCATCATATGCGAGGCGGAAGAGAGAATTGGTGCCGTACCGGAACCTCAATGAAAATTCGATCTCCCTCTACTGGCGGAAACGGTAAGTCACCGGGAAAGGCATCATGGCTCTCTAACAACCAGCAGCGTCACTGTCTGTTCTCTTCTACACTCAAATCAACCACGTATCCCAAAACCCAACACACCCTTCGAATCAGCACGCTAGCCTCAGAAGTGCGATACAAAACTAGAAGACAAAATCTTTACGTCTCCACAAATCGGATACTCTGGTCTCCCAGACCTTTGAAACTAAATCTCCTTCCGAACGATCAATCACGGCATGATGTTCCCCTGACGATCCATACTCAAGATAAGATCAAAATCGAGAATATTCAAATGGAAATGCATCGATAGATAGCAATGCATATACACTCGAAAGGGCAGTCTACAAATACAAGTCTAACCGTAACCGACCTCCCTGCGGTGTCATAATCTCAAGTGGAATAGGCGAGTACTTGTGACACTCTGAGAAAAACGAGAAATAAAACTCTATATGAAGCAAGAATGCGTAGCCCCGAGAATCAAAATGCTGCAGCACCGATATCACACAAAAGATAATGTACTGTCGCCTTTGTGGGTATCCCTGCGCCTACGATGAGTAACGGCATGAATCGGCCTCGGCCAAATAGCAGCTCGGTTGCTACCAGCGGCCATACGAGGGTCCTCGACTCCGTATCCCCGGCCTCCACGACATTGAATCATTTTCACCACGACTCCACGATAACACGCCTCACGGCGTGGTGGCGAAGTACTAGCGCCTCTCTCTAAATTTGAGGCGATCCTTAGCGGTTGTCTGAAATTTGTTGGCATCGACTTATATGGCGCTCCCTGCCCGACAATCCTGGCCTTTGTGCAATCGGCCCGCCGCGTACGGGCGATATTTCTCACGAACCGGAGAGACCACTACGAACTGACGGATCGCGAGGAGCCCACCGTGCGAGAAGGAGCGGTGGGTCACTTCCGGAGTGAGCCCGGAGCAGAGTAACTACGCCGGGGACAGGCTACTGGTCCGTCTCCTCTGAACTCTAGTCTTTGAAAGTAGGCCTACTCAGGCCCCGAAAGTCTCAGGTCGACTCCTCCTCGATCCACTCGCCTCTGGCTCTACTAACTCCATTTCCATGCTTGAGCTGCATTCCTCACGGCATAGGCCCGGTAAAAATCATCAGTGAGATACGGTGGCGTACCTCCGCGTCAACCCCTCCGAACTAGTGATCCCTCTTGGCGCCACACGGATAAACGCCGAAGTAGTCGCCACGTATCACTAAAGCTATGCCATTACTCCTGCTTGGAGCCTCGAACCTGCGTCGTGAAAATCGGCTCTCTCCCAGAGGCCGCCATGTGGGTCTGCATGAATCTCACTCGCTTGATCAAAGGCCTTATTTCGGGTTCTCCACGCGATCACGGGCTCTCGTAGAAGTCTATAAGTAGCAAACTTCACTCTGTATCCTAAGCCATGATCCCCCATAGGCTCAAAGATGGACTTCTGTCCCGGACCCCGAACTTCAATAGCACATACGGCGGAGCCCCGAAACTTAGGAGGATCTGCTTCGAGAGCCGGTCAAGCGACTGCCTGCGGAATTCGACCTCTGGCTGGCACCGGCCCAAGCGTTCGCTCTCCTACTCCAGAGGTCTACACCGCCTCCTCGGCCTGCTCAGAAGAATGCACCTCGGACCTATTTGGTCCCACGGCATGCCTCATCCCGGCAAGCTATGCACTGCAGTCGGCCTCTGCAGGCGTACCTGGCGCCTTTCACTGCCCCTTCCACGAACTGCAGGTGGCGTCTCGGCTTGTCCTACGCACCCAACAAAAGAAAAAGAATAAGATTTTTACAAAAAGACACCACTACGCAGCGACTCAAAAGAAAAATAAGTAAATAGCCTTAACTTGAATAACCCAAATGTCCCGAAACTATGCTATACCAAAATTATAACGACACAGGCGGGTCGTTACATTAGTGAAAATATCAATTTTATACGCATGATCAGTTCCTTTTTTGTGGATAATATTAGTTTTGTTTTGATGTACATTTTATTTCAAGTATAATTTTATTAGTAATATTACTTAAATTATTAATATATTATCCTTAATACATATTCAACAAAAATAATAATTTTTTATAAACTTATATGTCGATCATGAATAATATTTTTAGTAAAAAGCAAAATAAATTTAGCTATAATATTAGCATCCAAATTGTATTATTTTAATAATCATTCAAACACAATTACACTTGAAGAAGCGGATAATTAGTTTGAAGGATGAAAGATCTTTAATTTAAATTCCCTCTGACTAAGAAGAAAATAAAGAATTATTTCATAGCGCGTTAATCATGTATTAACATGTTCTAGAACCTCTCGATTAATTCATCAACTAACATGAACACATTATCTATAATGATAGTATTAGTGAAATAATTTTGGTACTCCACTTATTGATAATGAAACTTTATTTTTAGTAAAATATAGTTTCAAAATTTACAGAGTATGATATTAGTTATATTGATGTGTATAAGTAGGTCGGAATCGTTCATCTGAGGAAACTATTATTATATATATTTCAGATTCATCGTCTGAGTCGTAAGAATACAATTGGGATTTCAATTTAATAAATAATTTAATCTAAAGCTAAGCAGTTTTAATTTATCATGTTATAGAATATTCATATACTATTCCGTTTATATTGTAAAATTTAACACTACTATGAGATCATAATAAGTTTACAAGCGTAACCGATGCATGTGTGAAGAAATATTAAAAGACATACATTATTTAAAATGATCAGAGCTAGATTGAAAAAAATATTTTTTAAATCAAATGTTCAACCTAGCAGCTTATTTGAGTTGTAATTTTCAAAAATATATATTTAATTTTGTAAAATTAGTTTTGTAATTACTTTTCAAATTATATGGAGTAGAATAGCTTATTAATGATATAGTTTAACATATACTTTTTATTATTTACATATGATTGATATGTTATTATTTCAATTTTTTATTTTTAAAGGTCAATATTGGATTTTTCAATTAATTTTTTTTTATATTTCAATTAAATAAAGAGTGTATTTCCACTACTCAATTGTAATTCAACGTATAATAATTTTTTAGCCTTGATTATTATTTATATATATTGTATAATATTTGGAAAGTGTAATTCTAATTATTAAATATTAAAGTGGACCATTATTTTGGATGAATGTGTAACCAACCCGCTCAGTCGGCCATCACGAGGTGAAATCATTATAATCCACAGCGAACACCCGAGTCAAATGCGTGGGCGACTCGGTTTAAGAAGCTAGCGTTTTTATAAAAATTTGATTTACAATTAAAATTCTAAGCTTGATTTTAAAAATTTACAATCCATTCGGGTGATATCTAACAACTTGACTCGTATATGCCGCGTATCTCAAAAGACAATAATGCCGGAAGGCTGGCTGAGAGTAAATACCGTATCTGAATCTGAAATAATTTACTTGAAAGCCAATTTAAAAAGTCCCAAAATGAAATACAACGATCAAGAAGCGGTTGACAACATAACAAAGCGAGGCTGTGAGGATCTGTGCAGATACTGCTAGCCTTTCGGGAAGTCGGTTCATACCGACTTGGTACATTCACGCACTTCAAAGACAACTTGGCTGGTGGTCACCATGCTGCCAATATACTTCTCCCGAAAGGTCCACTTGGCTACTATTTCATCTAGTAGTCTATAAGGTTTCTGCCAAGCGATATGCTCGGCAAATTTTCTCGTAAGACCGTCCTTTCTCCGTGAACCTACTTGCTCCAATCATTAACAAATTTCCATCGACTTAAATAATATTCTATTGATAGAGTCTTGCAATGCATTCTTTCCCAGGAGTCCCAAGTTTTCATTCTTTTCCGCTTTTATTCTTCAACTTGACCACCCGCCTTCTTGACTTAGAACTTCATAATGACAATCGAACTAGAATACTCATCTTCATCTCAAATTCTTCTAACTATTAAATCCAACTTTACATCTACTAATAGAGTACTCGAAATTACTAAATTTCACAATACTCATTTTTCCAATATTTCCCAGGATGTACCCGACACGTTCAATGCCTACAGATGATTGGTAAATCTAACCACTGACCGTCGAATCATGAAATGTATCTGCTGACAAAAATTCTCCATTTCGACTTATCCTCAATTCCTCACGAGTATCCGTCAAGATAAAATATCAATACTTTTATTCTGATGACTTTTTTATTCTTTTATTGTCCCTATTAAATGCTCGCGTCGGACTGACAAGAGATTAAATTCTTTATTAGTATTCCGCCGGGTATTGACCCGTCACTTGCGTCAACCAAATTAGTCCCTCAACTTTTGTCTTTAACACTTTGGGTCCATCTATCATGATTATACTTGATATTCTGACGATTATTTGAGTGTACGAGTTCAACTAAAATCATAAATCTATATCACCATCCGCAGTCTACTTTTAACATTCTTAGATCTATATAAATACATCAACCGTTTAACAACCCCAAGTCCAACCTTAAAAATTTCAACATCCTTTATGGCATGCTCTATATGATAAATTTCCAACATATCCGATTTCAATTCTTACCCCACTAATTATCTCATACTTCACGTTAGTTCATAAGGACAACTCTGATTCAAACCGATCTTTTCCTACGAGTCCTCGCACGTAGCTAAACAAAAATCTTCTAGGTGGCATCCTCAACAGTCCAGCGATCAGCGAAAGCTTCCAGACTTTAGAAAAGGCTGACCCGAAACAACACAAATAAAGCAATACGTAACT
>JADFUC010001566.1:0-180745 GCA_019722365.1 Lithospermum erythrorhizon
ATCATTTGTACTTCGTTCAGTTACGTATTGCTACATGCGGAAGGTACTCGATATTTTTGGATTAAATCCCAAGTGTTAAAAAGCTGTATGGCTTGAGAATTGTTTGACTTTGCTTGAGAGAGAGATATTTATTATGAAAGATTGAGCGTGGTCAAGAAGGGATTGTGCTTTGTTTGTTAAAGATTTGATTTGAAGATTTGTTCACGTAAAAGGCTTTTTGTGATTCGATAAAGATACCGGTTTTTAATTAATAGATATTAAGCGAAGATCGAGATTGTTGAGGTTTGGCGAAGTGATGGAGTAGGTTGGAACGATGTATTAAGGAAAGGTTTTTTATTAAATGCTCAAGACTTTACTTATTGAAGACCGAAACCTAATGACTTGTCTACGTTATATAAGGAGCTCAAGCAGTATGGTACCTACGTATTTTATATTTCATAGAAGTGTTAACTTTGTGTTTTTTAATAATTATCGTCGAGAGTTTAGTGTAGGTTATTTGTGTTAGGAGAATTCTCTAATCTTACAACTAATACGATTGCTTATAAAGAGTTGTGTTATAACGATCTTTGAAGGAGAACATTTTGATTTGATTATTGTAAATTCGAACAACTTTGGGAGAGTGTTGGCGTGAAGAGTAGAATGGGGAGACTTTATTCTTGGTAGCTTATTCTAGAGAGTAGGAGGCGAAAAGTGGAAACTTATTTGGGCAAAGGCACTTGAGACTAGGTCTTCACGATTATTAGCCGGCGGGTTACTGGCGTTGTCAATATTTCTTTACACTTGTGTTTAAATAATTTTAGGTATATGATCGTCTTTAATGTTATTGACTGTTGGTTTCACAACTAGTTGTTTGGAAAGTAGTTACCTTTTTCAGTTTTTCTCTAGAAATCAATTTTTGATTTCTTTTTTATGATTCTTGAAATTGTCTTTAGTTAAAAAAGTGCAAAAAAAAAAAAAAGGTTTTTAAAAGCTAAACTTCATAATAAGTCAATTGTATGTAGACCTTCTACAAATATAAGAAAATATATAATAAGTTATAATTAAATTATGACTGCGTTTCGTTGCTTGTATTGACTTTCTTAGACTCTCGATTGACAAAAGTCATATACTAATAAATGTTAGCAAAGACATTATATGTTAGTATTATGGCGGACAGCAGTAACCGTCATAACCCAATATTAAATGCAAGTATCACAATAGAAACATTCTTATATAATCGACATTATGCTCTGACTTAAAGCTTAAATATGAGTAAATCGGTTGTACAATTAGGAGTATTAATTTGAATGCTTTCGTATTTCAGCCGGGCATCACGTTGCTTTCGATTGCCTCTTGATGTGACCCGTCTTTGCAGCAATGGAAACACGAATCGAGAATCACCTACACACCTGCATGTGATGCCATTGTTTCCAAAATCTACGTATAAGTTAGCTTACCTCTTCCCTACGCTCCCGATGCGAGAACCACTTAGCACGCTTACCGCTTTATATGAATCTTATGCTAGCTCGCCGAAACCGAATGCGTTCTGGCCGCGCGAGTTCAGCGTTAGTACTGCGAGTACTAACTTGACCGCCGTTGGCTCCCAGCTCTTAGGTAAGCGAAGATCCAACAAAATCAAGTCTTGCGTCTTGCTCGTCAACATTAACATCCCCTAAATTAGATAGTTGATTGATAAGACTATTAAAGTATTCGAGGTGTGCTCCCCATGGGTGTGTTATGTGACATGTAAGGTGAAATAGCTTTTCATGAGAACTACGCTTTATTGTTTTGCGGAAGGTTTCTCATACAAAGGATTCCTGATGCCTTGATCCCGGCCACTGCATGGTGGTTTGCCAACATTGGCAATGCGTTCCTGCGACCTGATGTTTTGATCGTACTGAGGCGCCAGCAAATACAGTTATTCAGATTCATTAACGTCGCCAAGTAACTTATAGGCACAAAGGTGGTTTATGCAGAAACTGGCAGTGCGGATAATGCTCAATGCGTCTTTCAATGGCAGAGAATCAAGTTCATTGATTTCTACGGCGGGTAATAAATGATTCTTGACTTGTTGGTTGATTTGATATTTCTCGACGAGTTGCGATTCGGTACCGTCTGGGTGTTGGGATTTAAGGCCTTAAATGGCTGGGAGTTTGACGATCGATAAAGGCATAGAGATTTAAGTGCGGAGTGTGAACTTGATGTAGAGGAGTGCGTCGTATTCTTTGTTGTGAAAAGATAAATTCTATTTGCCTAAATTAGTATACATGTTGTTATTTTCTTATATAAAGTCTGACTGATATAAAACAATGTTCCCAAAAATATTAAAGGCACAATATTAACTTTGTGGGATGATTATTTATCGATACAGTATTTGTGTGATAAATAAAAGCTAAATATAAGCATTCCGCATATTTATAGGTTAAACGAATCCTACTAAAGTTAGGAACTTCTTGAAAAAATTTCCAGAGGCGTCAGCAGATGCCAGCAGTAACCTGACCGTCCGGGTCGGTACTTTCCAAAATTGGTATAGGCCAGCAGAGCCAGAGGATCGTGCAATACAGGGCCCAGGGGGCCACAGTAAAACCCTGCTGGCCGATTGGCACAAGATTTTACCGAAAAATCTCTTCGCTCAACATGCATATATATTGCTGATCAAAAATTATTGGGTCTTCAGAATAAGGAGCCCAGGCTAATTTCCTAATAATTAATGTTAATTGTGAAGACTAGAATATGCGCTTTAAGCAGGGACCCGATAGCCGGTATTGACCAAAGAGAGCGTCACGGCAAAATTGAGCCAAGGATCAAACATGCAAATAGCACCATCATAAAGTTTCATAATTAACCTACATAAAAGATGTAGATGTTATTATCCGATTTACCAAAAAGACGTAAAGATATACATATTGTTTTATCATTGTTTTGTACAAATTCAACCTCTCGCTTTCCCCTTCAGTACCTAAATCAGTATTAGAGTAACACCAAAAAATTTATCGGTAACTCAATTTTACAGGTCCTCTGTGTACAAGTCTTCTCCGGCAGTGAACCTCACATTCAGGTGTTTTAATTGTTATACACCACTTTTCTTGTTCGTTTTTTAGAGTCTTAAGAGTCTCTACTGAAAAAATTAGCGCACAATTTCTCGATTACATTATGTTAATATAAATATAACATAGAGTGTCATAAAATATGATAAATAATTGTTGTTTTTAAAAAATATTCAAGCATGTGTTTATTAGGATATTGGTAGTGGGAAAAGACTTGAGAGATTTACTCAATCGTTAATTCTCGTCATAATTCCACTTACTGTTTCTATTTGAGATCAAATATTAAGGATCTTGTGTTTATATATTGTATCTATGCTATATATATATAATAGAAGATCTGTCTATTTTTGAAACAAAGCAATTCTTTACCCAACTTCATTTGAAACATGCTTTGATGTTACACAAAGTTTTAGGCCTTTCTGACGATCCAGTTGATGTTACCGCAAGTTTTTAGGCACTTTCTGACAGAGTCAAAACTTGAATAATAACTTCGACTCGATATTTCAAATGGAGACATAAGCATTAATTTTGCGCTTGATAGATTCGAGACACCAACTTCCGTCCAACTCAAAGTATTATACATAACTTTAAATTATAAAATTTAAAAATATTATTAATTATTAAATTATAATAATATAGAAAAATTCAGCCCAATAATAAAATGCTAATAAACAAAACAGTAGACAAATTCAATAAATATAAGCCCAAATCCTAATTACCTAACTGTCCAGATTATAGTCTCAACATAAAGTAAAGTGTATTATACTAAAATGACTAATACTAAAACTACACTACCTAATAACCTAATGTGCATGAAAGCCAGTATTCCCAAACCTAATTTTTCATTTCTCAAAATTGCGCCTCAATTCTCGAATTAATACCAGTTCCACTCTCAATTTTCCAAGCTCTCCTCTCGTCTCCGATCACAGGCTGTCCAAGACTCAATTCTTTTTTATAAGAAGCACACATTGATGGTAAACTTATAAACCTTTTCATTTATATTAAATTTTACCAAATAGTGAATATATGCATGTACCAAATTTTGTTTCTGAAATTAATAATTGTATGATTAGTAAATGTTTCTAATTTCAAAATACCTTAATAATTTTCAAAAGTGGGAACATAACTCACGTAATATCTTCACCTTCAAAATATTGAGAGTTAAGATTCGATCATCATTGGCCTTAGGTTTTCGCAGCTCATGTCCTTGTCTAGTTGGAAATATTTATCATGCATCATAGAAGTCATATTGAGCCAACTTTTTCTTCTAATTAATAATAGAGGAGATAGAGGGATTTGATAGGAGACGTTAGATATCGAGTATCACTTTTTTTTATGCCATGTTCCTGTGGCGCGCTCACTAAATAGCAGAGTATCTGCAAGTTTCAAATTAGAAAGAATATGTTAGTGAATACTTAAATCTTGAAGCAATCATCCATCTTTATTTGGAATGCATTTCTAGGAAATGACTTTAAATGGCAGCTTCTCATTTTGTTTGATTTGGATGCATTTGGTCAGATACCTGACAGATATTTAAGATGTATCAGGGCAAACTGAGCCCACATGCATCTTTGTTAACAATGGTATTAATTCTGTTACATTTCTACGATGTTTTCGGCACATATATATTCACTAACTGTGATGCCACTTTCTGGTGAAAACTCGTAGATACCCAGTATTTGAAGGAACATATTAGTAGAAGACAATGGCATAAAAATATTGATACCTGACTCTATCTTATCAAACTCAACAAAAATTTCCATTTTTCCATGGGTACTTCTCTCGAGATGAGGATCTCCCTACCTCAGGTATTACGTTAATGGGTAAATTACGTGGCGGGAACCAAAATGAAATATAGGCGAGGCAAAGTTTGAAAAAGTAAAAGTATAGGGGCAAATTAAAGAAAGGCTTAAATACATCAAATCATCCAAAAATTAGCAACAAAAATGCTGCTGACATGCGCCAAATTGAATGGAAACTACAATACTTAACCAAATGAGCTACAAAGTTTACTTGTTCTATTTGAGAATATAATTGAAAAAAAAAATTTCTTCAAAGCTATTTGGAAGATATGAAAATAGTTCAGGTGGAGAAAAAAAATATCTTCCAAATAACTTTAACCGCCGTTTTATCTACATTGCATTTCAACTAAACCACTTTCTTTATAAACAACCACAATAAACCTCTCGAAATTAAACCCAAGAAATACTCATGATATCTAGAAAGCGTCGCATTCGGAAAATGATTATAGAAATATTCAGAAAGCCACTTCTTTCTTTCAAAAAAAAACATTTCTACTTTGAAACCCTAAAGCGAAATTAAGATGTGTATCGAGAAATCATGGAACTCGATCCTCGCGAGAATCGATTTATTCAAAGCCCGTTTTGAGAAAAAGCGTAAAAAATAATAATAAAAAGTACCCGAGGACATAAAAGGTTGTGTAGGGAAAATAGTTTGTAGTAAAAAGCATAAAAATCGATTTAAAACATATAAAAAATATCGAGGCCAAAATTAGGTGTCGAAATGACGACTTTAAACTAAGCCAATTAAATTCTTTATAAAAGCCCAGGAATCTTGGGATCGCGTAAAAGGTGTTTAGCAAAGATAAAAATGAAATTCGAGTGTGGCGTTAGAAGTACTACAAGCGCAAACTTGACAACTCCAGGCAATACTTATCGCGTTAAATAAGTACCAAAAATACTCACAAAATAAAACTAAAATAAATGTTTTTCGTCTCCTTTTTTCGAGTTGGAGGAAGGCTCGTTATATAACAAAATCATGGGAAATCGAGTTTGTAACTCCCAAATGTACCATTAAATAGTAATGGGAAACCATTTACTAGCCATGAATGCTCTAATGATCGTTAGCTTCGCGTGATGATGGGATGTTACGTCCAATTGAATGTTATTATTATTTTAAACTTCTAAATTTTGCAAATTTAACTTCTTAAAATATTGTTGAATGAGGCACTGTTATACTTGATGCGACAATTGAATTAAATGCTAAATTCATTTCTGACCGATCTTAAGGTAAATTAAATAACCTACCTGTAGCATGTCAATATCACAGCAACCTTGGCCCGATAAGTGGGCAAATCCTCGGGATGCCAATTTTGCGTTCAAATATTCATCGTATACTAATGATTTTTAAAGTTGTTGAGAACTGCAGGTTGATTTTGATGATAATCACGAAAATCTTTGTTTATAATGAAGTGTGTATAGTTTGAGGGTTGAATAGATGAGGATCATTGAGGAGAATTCATATAATTAAAGCTTATTGGCAAGTCTTGCTCTGTAGCTCACGAGGCGTGTTTTTCATTGAAAAAATCTAATAATTCATATGTGATGGCTAGGTTTGGAGTTGAGTAGTGAAGAGGCGTTTAGTGAGCTTCCTAAGCGTACTTACATTGATAAGTTTACTTACTTGTTTTACTGTCTTATGGTGCTAAATGGTTATCTTTGTATGGTTGTTTATCTTGATAAGGATGAGGCAAAAATTGATGTTATGATAATGAGAGAACAGGTGTTAAAGTTAGGTAGAAAAAGTTGGCCATGCTTTAGTATAGAGGAATCACGCTTTATTGAAACTTGTACGCTAGTTAAGGGATAATGATGAAATTGTTGTGTTTGATGAAAGTAGTGATCTCTTGTGGTGATGTCGTATAAAAAATTTCTACATTTCTACGAGAAGCATCCAGCTGTTTATGTTTGAGATTAATAGAAAGCAAAGTATTTAGCTGTTATTCTGAGGGAGTAAGAATAAATTTTGTGAATCTTTGTATATGATTTTGAGATGAAGTAGATTGAATTTTTTTATTTTGAGGGGCCTATCCTTCCTCTTAGATAGAGGCCTAACTTTTTATATTGTGACTTTCAAAATTCATCGATGTATGAGATAATTACAATTGTCTATTAACCTATGTTTAGAGTTAACTTTTTGAATAATTTTTTTAAATAATCAATTATGAAAAGCATATTTAGTTAAAGAGGAAACATAATTTTGATAAAACTTTATTTGAAGGCTTTTATTTAAATTACATAATTGATTTTAAATTTTTTTTTATTAATTGATAAGATTGAATATTTGTATTTGTTATAATAAATGTGTTTAAACAAAAATAAATTATCTTTAGTATATACTATAATCTCCCAAAATTTTGTGATGCTTTCTTAAAATATTTACATGTTTAGAAATATTCTTGCTCAGAAACCTAAAACTAAATCGCTTTTTCTTAAATGAAACTAATTTATTCATCTTCTCAAAAAAATTCATCACTTTTTTGAGTAAACTATAATTTATTCATCTTCTCAAAAAATTTAACGCATGAACCTTTTACAAACTCATTCTGTGAACCATTTGAGATAGACAATAGATTGAGTGAGTGAGGATGAGTGAGAATTAGGGATTTGGATTCTACGGTGTTCGGTCATTACAGATTTCTTATTAACTGCTGCTCTACGTTTTAAATGCTTGTTGTTAGTCGAAGTCATCGGAAAATTTCTATATCATAGAAACATATCTTGGGGAGATTTCAAGCAAGGCAACGAGGAATAAGAACCAATAATATGCAAACTTATTATACATGAATAAATTAATTACTAATTAATCATTAATGTAATAATATAAGATTCATTCGTTAGATTCGTCTTTGAAAATAGTTTCATAATATTATTTTCTTGTATTTTTTTGAACATAGAGAACTTAAAGGTAATTGATAGTGAAATTCCCCATGTCGATATACGAAAATGTCAAAAAAAAAAGCGGAGGGAGTATTAAAAATAATTTCTATAGGCTACCTAAGATTAACTGTCAAATTGTCGGAAAAGACTACCTTGAAATTACGGATGTTGAGTCAAAGCCGTTTCGAACATTATAGGAGAACAAGTAATCTACCTTTTATATCAAAAGTTGTCCACTCACATCCGCCTCAGTATTAGGAGGCTCCTTGACTCTCGCCAAACGTCGAGACTCATGACCCCTCACTGCATTAGCTCAGCGACAAATTGACCGGCTTATGTTCCTAAGAATACAAGCCGTCCACTTAATTGACTGAGATTGATATCTTATTAGATTTCGTGTTTTTGGAAGATGGGCTCACTAAAATTTCAGTAGCCAAATGTAAAGGCGGAAAATATAAGAGATTCTTGATTTTCTTTGTTTAATAGCAATCACGTGACACCATCGAAAACCTTGGGTGTGCAAAAATCAAATTAAACATAGTCCAAAAAGAGCTTTCAAGTCTCCTCCAGTTTTAACGATTTCAAGCCTCTGGATCAGCTTGACGTTGTGCTCTTGATAGAGAAAAAGGGTGACAATTCTATAATCATCGTTGGAAGAATCGTACCCGAATCCAAAATGCAAAACGTTACTTTGAAGAGAGAGCGATTAAAGAAATAGGCGAGGAGTCGAACCACGAGTTGATTATTTAATTCGATTAAAACGAATTTAACTTATCACAAAACTTGTTAAGCGAAATTTGAATTTTTTGAAATTAATTAACTAAAAATAATGAAAAGAAAGCAAATAAATATATTTTGGTTTTTTCGGAAAAGGATTCATCCATTACAATTCGACATATATCTATAAATCTAAATTACTCGATTATTTCTTTGGAGTTCGATTTTATCTAAAGTTAGGTATCTGCGGATTCGGTTGCATGAAATTTCATGAAGTGTTTCGGTTTAGTGTCTTACGTAGCCGGCTAGCGAAGTGGTGGGGTAAAAACACGAATCGAAAAATGTTATTGAACAAATATGGGTTGATGCAACTTCGTTTTTACAACTTCATATTTAATTATTCAAGTGATCTATTATGAATTTCCATTCGGATGGTAGCTTAATCATAATATTCGAATATAATTGTGAATAATAAATATCTAATTATATAAGCCCAAAATGAAGATAAATAAATATAAGGCTAAATCTCATACAATGGCACGAATAGCAAATCGGAGTTCAAATAGCCACGAAGCTGATGATGCTGAAATAGGCGCTGAATTGCATTTTTTGCACCGGGAAACTTTTTAAAAATCGTGGCCCAACATGCTTTTGAAACAAAATCAATTTTAAAAGGCGATTCAGAGCAAGCAACGTCAGAATAAGCTGGTAGCACTTCTAGCTAAGCCAAATGGCATGAATTAACCCCACTTAATTCCGATTTTTAATTAATTAAATAAATAAAATAAACTAAATAAATATTAATCCTCGCTACGCCCGCGATGCGCAAAAAATCGCATGACCCACTCCCCGCTTTGAAATCTTGACAATCGCTGCGGTCTGCTTGACAAAAAATAAATCGAAATCAAAGTAGGAATTCAATATATAAATAGTGAATCAATATTAAAATGCATACAGCTTTTAAAAAGCAGGAGTGAAATAAATAAAGATTAAATGGATTGGATCGAGATAGGCTAAAATTGGGCATGTAAGCTTTGGTATTATGAATTTACTTGATACCATGGAAATAGAACATACATATATTTGTGGTACTCGGTGTCGGGTTTTCCTGCTCCGCCCGAGCCCGTGATTTCTTTCGATTCCAAATAAATATGCTTTGAGAGAGCGTCGAGCGGCTAGTGGTTAGGAGGTCTTCAGGTGATTTAGGGTCACCAGGTTCGGTCGTTGTAAGGGAGCGGTGGGTGGGTTTTTAAAAAAAAACCAACGACCTTTTTAGTTTTTCTTGGGAAAATGGAACATACGTCTGATAGTACTCGATATTCGGGTTATTAAGCCATGTCTATATATATACTCCTCCGTTTAATTTTTTAAATACATTCTTTGGACAATCTTTTGGACATGAAAACAGAAACAAGAGGCTATGATGATGTTTCAGTTCTCTCTGAGAAGAGGCATTGATGGCAGTTGAGCCAGTATCTTCGTGTTGGGGGGTAAGGGGTGATGGTGAGGGTGTAAGGTTGAAGATGATGTGTTTATTTTATTTTTATTTAATTAATTAAAATTGAGTGGATGAGTTAAAAATTATGTATAGTTGAGTTAGTTAGAGGGGTGGGTGAGTTATTTGAATATTGTTTCTTTTAGTACTTTAAAACCGATTTTGAGTCAGCATGGAGCAATAGCGATTTTTGAAAAAGCCGGTATCTTAAAAATGCCGGCGAAAAAAAGATTGAGCTTCAGTAATATTTAACTGATTGATGTGATGCTATCTTCTATCAAAAGTATTTAACTACATCAATTCCCGATAAGTTTTGAAATTAAAAGATAATAAAAGAAATAATTAAAAGCGTACAAAAACCAAATATGAAATTATGATGCGATCGATTGAACTCCATGGGATACACTAAGCAACTTCGCGTTTGAAGAATTGCCGGTTGGCCGTGTCTCTTTTTCTCAACATATGTTCACACATATATAAAGAGTATGTGTGTCGTTTGACCAATTTTATTACCGGTCCAGCCCGTCTTTTATTAATTGTTTCAGATTTTTTCAATTAATTTTTTTTCTTTAATTTATTCGAAAATTCACAGCTTTCAACCAATGTTCTTACAAAAATGTAAAGATCAATAAATATCACATATTTGTCACTTACACAATAAAAACACATTAAATATATCAATTGAAGCACGATAATATCCATAAAATAAGTAAGCCCAGTAATATGCCCAATAATTTCACATGCTTAAACCATTGCTAACTTGTCCTCAGCTTGAAACTAAATCAAACTTGTTAAGCAGCATTGCAAAGAAGATGAATTCAAATGCGCAAAAGTAAAGATTAAATGTAAGTACATCGAAACAAGTTTAAACTCAATTTGGTTAAAGACTCGAGTGGAAGTAAATATAATCAACACTTCTTCCCGATCGCTGATATGCTAACTTGACTAAATTCAGTTTAGCGTTAGTGGATATCGCTCGATTTTTTTTTTTTACTGCGTCGGCTCGCGTTAGGCTAATGTTTACTCTCAGCGGCTTCGAATCGTATTCTACCGTTCTATCGTAGGCTTGATTATCGTCTCGCGATCCACATCATCACGCGTGCAGCGGAAGTCGGAAGGTATTTTATTTGGTTGTAATGGAGACTTGGGTGATAAAGTGAGACATTATTTGACTACTTTAGCTTGAGGAAATATGAAATTTAAATAAAGCAACATTGCGGAAACGTGATTCGTTAATTCCGTCGTGAGAATGCTCGAGTGACACTACTAGCTCATTTAACAATCGCACACAAATCAATCGACACTTACTCATTTTTGAAGTTACTAGACCACTTAACTGAAACAACAATTTTTCTTTTCAATTTTTCTTTTCTTTTTCAATTTTTTTCTTCTTTTTCGATTTTTTCTCGATTACGAATGCATACATCTTCCAATGACAACTTGGCATGACCACAGTAATCACGATATTAATACATGACTCATGAAAAATCCTAAAATTACCACGTTTCTCAAGTAGGGACAATGCATTGGAGGGAGTCGATTTTAAAATGCTAAAGGCTCGTATTATGTGGTTAAACAATGAAAAGAGTTGGCATTAAAACTCGAAAGAAGGGGCTAACTAAGGGAATATAATTTTGGATTAGCTTTTGGAAGAAGTGGAGTAAATCTAGATATCTTCGTTATTCATGAAACGCCTGATCGAAATAGAAGATAGATTAACAGTTCGAGAAGAATATGTGTCGAAGTATGAGTATCGCGTAGAAAAAATAAATCATTCTGAGGCTCGAAACTAACTGCGGGTATAGGTAATCCACTAACGATGAATTGTTATTCTCGCTTTATTAGGCAATTGTGTAACCAAAGGTGACTCAAAATGAGAAACTCAATTCTAGTCAAAGCCTGTGTCTTGTACACTAAAATTCCTATCGTATGCAGCGGCTTGCATCCAATAGCAGGCATGTTCATTCGTTCGTGGCCGATTACAAAATATCGAGTAAGGCATAAATTTCAATGCTTTGGCACTTAAACTTCAGCATTATCGCCGATGCAACAAAAGCAGGGCATAAGGAGGGAGGGAAGAATCATCTATCATCCAACACAAACAATTGTCATTAATACCATCACATATAAACTATTAAACTACAAAGTTTACTAAAAAAAAATAAGAAAAAAAAGATAAAGAATACTCCTTAAAAATGGTTGATCGGATCGTTATCGATGGATAAGTCTGTTGTCCACTTCGATCGATATAAATCACATAATGTAACCCGATACATGATGAAGGAAAAGGAAGTAAAAAGCAATTTTTTTTTATTACTTATGCAAAGAAAAAAATTATGAAGTGAAGGAATCTGAGCAAAACATGATGGAACAAAGAATGCGAGCTTGTGTAATTGTGTCATGGGTGAAAATTGGTGGAGTGTGAGCCATGAAATCTCGACCGTTGTCAAGAATGCTCACTGCCTTACTCCATAAACACTTTCACCCTGACTATTTTTATTTTCGAACTTGTGCAAAAGTGATTCCCGAAGTAATGACCCGTATTTCAGACGGTGAGTGATATCCGGATGGTCACGTACACGTCGAGCAGTATCAGGAGCGAACTTTCTCCTATAACTTTTTAATTTTTTTTCCGCACTACTCTTTTGCTTTTGATAAAATCAACGCGTACTTTTAGTATACATCAATCTCTGCGAAATGGTTGAAACAAAACAAACTAGAAAACTTGATATTAAAGAATTAAAATATTAAACTAATAAAAATACAATAAACACAAATTAGAATTATTATTATTAACTATTAGACTCACAAACTTCACAATATTGGCACTTCGTAACCAAAACAAACCTTTGGCATCTCCCTAAATGGCTTAATTATTTATGTAATTCCAATTTAGGAATTATTTTAAGTTTTACGTTGGGGGCACGCACTTTATACCTCGCTTAAAAATGAGATATGCTTTCTTGACAAAGTATTGGTCATATCTGACATTTCAGCTATAACATAAGTACTAGGGGTCTTTATTTTTTTTCTGAAAATAAAGGGTAAAGTATGACCCGATTGACTTTAGCATAAAAGACTCCCATTTCTCGAGACAATGGAATGCATATGAAGTATTTAAGCCTTGCTTTGACATGAGAGCATTATTTTTTATAGCAAGATTAGAGGCACAAATATCTAGAAGTACGAAGAGCGATGATGCTCGATACCAATATGTCAGGCACAAATGCGGGTAAAATGAAATTACCAAATCTAAATCGAAGATAAGCTATCGGTTAAGTAGAAATCAGTAAAAGACACTCTGTTTTAGCTCGAGAATTTGTTGCAATTAATTCATTTATCCAATTTGGAGAATTATCACTGGTATCACGGTGACACTTGCGCCCGCGAGCCTTTTTGAGAAAGAATTGGAGGGAACATATGAAATCCTCAATTCTCTATTAGGCTCAATGCAAGCCTGTAACTTTCAGCTTCATTAGAAGATTATTGTAGCTAACATTAGCTCTTGGTTTCGCTGCGTAATCGACCTTTTATTTTGAAGCGACAACTTTCTCGGTATTTTTACGAATCATTTGAATGATTTCATCAATGCTTTTTATTTGCTTTCGAGCTATCTTCATCTTGTTAACTGCCGTTGCGTAGCATGTCCATTGCTCGTGCTGCTTTCGCCCAGGTCAAAGCAAGGAGGGTGGGTAATCATGATAGTAATTTTTGGGAGGGGCGATTATGATATGGAGTCCACATTGATTGATTCATAACGTAAAAAAATTAGTAGTAGGATACCACGTTATCATATTGTCATTATTGACATACCCGCTGGAACTGTATTGTTACGCAACTATGGCTTCATTGACTTGATTGAACAAATATTTTATACAATAACGTATGTCCATGTATCACAAAAAAATTTTTTTGAAAAATGGCTCCTTGAAATAAAGGCTAAATCAAACAAATAAACTTCAAAACTTCCACGGCCAGCGGGCAAAAACTTGATGAGTTATAATTTAGCGCCGAAAGTGCGATCGTCTGATAGTATAAGCAATTGAAGACCACAGAGAATTGATTATTTATTCGATTAAAACTGTAGTTAACTATCCTAGAAATTACATTACTTGAGAATTTGGATTTTGAAATTAATTAGCCCAAAACTAATAATGAAAGAAGCAATAAATATATTTTTTGGTTTGTTGGAAAATATTTAAAATTGATACAATTATGATATATATTTATCATCCCAAATTATCGATTATTTCTTGGAGTTCGATTTTATCGCCGTTCGGTATCACCGAATTCGATATTACATATTTTTAAACTTATGATAAAAACACATTAAATATATCAATTTAATATATCAATTTAAGCGCAATAATATCCTCAAAATACGTGACATATATGTAGTAATTGATCAAGACCATATTCTTATGTTCCACCGAAAATGCCGTTTAGTCTTTAAAACCCGATCAAAGGGCGAGCGGCGATCTAATCGATTGTGGCCTGGGGAGGAAAATGAAGTTACATTTGATTGGAAAGATCTTTGCTCAGGGGTTAAAGGCAGTAGATATTATTATTATTGGAAGAGGACCGATGACGAGCAGCGATGATAATGAGATTCTCATGTTTTAGATTTGAGATGACTTTTTATGGGAAGCCAAGGCTTTGACACACATCTCAGTTTCCCCAATGATTTTGAAGGGAGGCGCAAGAGGATATCAAATATGATTTCTTGTGGAATTTCCCGATGATTTTGAAGGGAAGCCTTGAGGATATCAAATATGATTTCTTGTGGAATTTTTGAAATTGATGACATTGTTGCTTTGTTTTAGCTCTAAGTTGTAACTTACAATAAGACTACCTTAAATGATAAATGCTTGGCGGAAGACATAAAGAACTTAGGTTAAAAAGTAGTTATAAATCAACTAAAAAGCGGAGGGAATATTGTTACTCAGTATAGTTATAGGTCAGCTAAAAAGCGGAGGGAGTATTCGCATTATCATGAATTAAAATTCGATCTTTGTCGTGTCCGCAATTTCCCTTGATACATTGGCGTAATGCTGACGAGGATCGGTAAGTCGGGGGATCATTGAGGATCGGTGGTGTCGAGGGAATTGTGGCCGGTGGGGCCGGGATCAAAATTTAATTAAAAGGGCGACCGATTTTAACACACAGGTGGGTCCCGAAATAAAAAAAAAAAAACAAAAAAGGTTAGAGAGCATTGGATCCTTGTATGTTTTTATTGGTAATGTGTTTTTATTGTATGTTTTTAAATAATTTATGTATGTTTTTATTTGTATGTATGTCTTTCGAGTTCGAGAGTGATGAATAATATTGTGTGTTATTTTTTAAAAATTTAATATTGACTTTATTGTATTAAAATATTATGGGATTTTTGAAATTGAAACTATCTCACTTTTATTAAAAATATCTTTTTAAAATATATATGAAATAAAAAAATAAAAAAAATTATTAAATGTTTTAAAAATAATTAAAATATTAAAATTGCCAAAAATATATATTTTTAAAAATTATAATATTATTTGTTGTATTATTAAATTTAATAATTATATATATAAAATAAATAAAGAGAAATAGAAAAAAATATGAATTGGGGTATATGTTGGAGTGATGTGGAAGAGAAAGTAATTTGGCTTGAATGACACTGTGGTATTGGTAAAAGTGGGTGTTATTTGAGAAGTCTTAGGCTAATGTGGCGAGGGGAGAGAAGTGTCAATTGTGGCGCTGCGGATAGTCTAACTGGTCTCATTGGCAGATCACTTGCATGACTTCTTCACGGGAAATGCCAACTAGGAAGAACTGTAGAAACAGTATTACAATTTCACAGTAAGACGAAGCATTAATCGGAGTAAATCTCAAGAAAATAGCATAACATTCGGATAATGATCTGTTACAATCCAAACACGACATAACACCAGTAACCAAAATCGAGAAAGTATGCGAAAAAATAATACCATTTTTAGTATTAGAACTACAGTACACAGTACTAAAAGTCCTGAACACAAGGTCTTCTCGAACTTCTAGCACTTGATCTCCTTCAAGCCATGACCGAAATACAAGAAGGTTGGATCAGCAGCGCCATCCTTGTAGTAAGCAAACACCAAGGTGCCGTCATCATGCATGCTTTCCCCAACAAAACTGCACAAAGCAATATATAAATTAATACAATGCAATAGAAACTTCAAGTAAAGAGATCCGTTGCCTCGATGAGAACATTAAGGAAGATGCTAAAAACGATAGAGGCTTACAATTGGAGGTCACTCAGCTTTGAGAGGAGGAACTTTGTTGCTGCCTCTATGTTTTTCTTAAAAACCTCTTGATTTTCAGCATCTAACTTGGGTGTCAACAATTTGATGTACTTCTTCATGAAAGCCACAAACTGCTTCTTGTCAAAAGGAGGTTGTTCCTGAAAGAGCACCACAGAATCATAGTCAAAGTCTCGAAAAACTGAGTACAAGAGAATCAGTTAAAACAAACCAACTTATAAAACGAACCTGGAGTCTAAATGTGTCGACAATGTCAACCACTTTCACAGCTGCGTCATCAACACCCTCATCTTCCCCACCACCTTCAGCGGAAGGATTTGCGCCAATGTCAACATCAACCGCTCCAGTAACAACCCACTGTAGACAAACAGAACAATCACTTAGCAAATTTCATTGAATAAAAAACCATAGTCGTAACATGATAAATACGTTGCATAAGAGCAAAAATTACCTTTCCTTCTACCTCCCACAGAACTCCATTGCAGAGTTCCTTGTACGGGAATGAATCAGAAAGCAGCTCATCACCTGAAATTGGTCGGGGAAAACACATAAGAAACTATACAATAGATCACAGCTTCCTGATCGATCGAATAACATGAGCATGCCTCTACCCTACTTTACAATTAATAGATCAGCTTCATAAGATTCTCTTAGTTTCAATTTACTAATCGAAAGAATATAAAATAAACATTAAAAGTTTAACACTATACAAAATACTACTCCATCTTTACTCCATAGTTTCTTTAAACTTTATTCAACAAACCATGAAAATATAAATCCTTTAACTTCTCCATCTTAAGTTATTAAAATCAAATTATCACCCAAAAGAGATCTAACCAATCACTATCATACTGAAAATTCAATCAACATCCAATCCTATCAATAAAGAAATTACAAGAAAATATCTGCTTATGCAACTAATAACAACCCACCTGATTTAACTACTTAAGTTATATCAAACCCAACTAGCAAAACAAGAAAATGAGCATAAAGGTATCCGGACAAGGACATGGAGGGATCATTAGTGTCAAAAAATGGCATAAAACCAATTATATTACTATATACATCAATTCATACATAGCAAAAAAGTCAATAAGAGATTAAATATAGTTGAAAAATTTAAGAGGGGGCATTATTACCAGTGAGTAAATCTTGGTAGACCAACATGGTTGAAGTAGACAAATAACCTCAGACGAAGAGAGAGAGGAAACTCAGAGGAGTAAGAAAACATGTAGACCAAGAGTTTATATACTCAAGGGTTCTCGGGAAAATAATTAATCTAGTTGGACTGTAAGAGAAGTGCTTCTGTTGGGCTGCATAGAAATATGGGCTCAACTTCTTCTGCAAAATATATAATGTTAGTTATTGGTTCGATCCGGTTCGAATATCGAGAAAAAAAATTGGACCGGAATGGATATGAAATTATTATCGCTACGGTTCAGTCCTGATATCGTGCAAAATATTTGAACCGGGATCGTTATCGGATGGATACGTGGTCCCGGATTTTCGATTCTGTTTCGGGTGGGTTTATGGTATTAAGAAATTTGGGTTGGATATTTGATATTTAAATCCGAATTTGGGTATTTTGTTTTGGATTTAGGGTATTCCAGTTTGGAATTTGGGTATTTTTGATATATATCCAATCTTTTTGATATTTAAAAGATTACCGGTAAAGATAAAATCGGGTATCCATTAAAAAAACTCGTTCTCTGACCGGTGAGTATCAGTTTGGATAAATTGGTCCGGTTCTCTAGTAATTTCAACGTGAATTACATACTATTAATACTATATATAAAAATCAATCTAGTTGGAATTATGAAGAAGTTCTAATAGTCATATATGATCTTGTCAAAATTTTAGAATTTCTTTTCAACCAATGAAATCTATAATAAAAGGGTCAACATGTGATTTTGAAAAAATTATTCACACTTTAAAACATGTTAGGATTATGATAGGATATGATGTTAGAATTCAGAATTCGATATTAGGAATAGGGATTTTTCTCAAATATTATTTAATGAGTTCATATACGAGACTCTACATGTGAAATATATGTAGGGTTCTTTTTTAACTCCATAACACACTTCATTTATTCATAGACAGGAGTTTACATCCGATTGTAGTTCTAGCTTCTAAATCTAATGTAAGAGAGGCTTAGATCAGAATGCAAAATGTTTCTCAATTTGGCTGTACAAATGATTGAAATCTATCACATAATTTCTCGATCTGGCTGTATGTAGCTTCTACATGTGAAATATATGTTGGAAATTCTTGTAATTTTTACTACTCCTATATAAAAAAAGAGATGTAAATATGACTCATTAATTGATACATTATATTGTATAACATATGACGTAACTTTTCATTAACCATCATTTATAATACACGTCACTTTTACTAATTATATTCCTATACGATTATATGTACTTCAAGGTATAATATTTAAAAAAAAAACTTTTATCTATACCAACTTTGGCAGAAGAAGTTAATCTTTCCATCTATAATGTAACAACTTTATGTTGCATTGTATCTGGTTCTTAATTTCCTCGTCATATTGACATTCGTCACACATGCAATAACTGAAACAATATGAAGTAGTAATAATTTGACAAGTAACATACCTATTACGGAGTATTATACACTATTCTAGTTCGAAGACGGATTAATATATTTTCATGCATCCAGACATCAAAACCGACCGTACATTTTGAATGGTAGATTTTTTTTATCATATGCATGGAAATAGGGTTGGCCTCAGAGAATCCTGTTTTTCAAACGCATAAGCCACATAAAGAATCCGAATGTATGATCATTTAGCTTATCGATTAATCAAAGACGACTACAATTCAGACCACCTTGTTGCCCTATTCGACATTTTTGGTTGTTGTAAGTGGCTGCAGTATCGTTCAAGAACAACTCGTGCAGGACTCCCCTGTAGATTCATCAACTTCACAATCCAACAGATCTGCGTCTCAGAATTTTCCATCCAAGTATTATCAGTGATACTTAATCAACTTGGTAAAACACCTAGAAAACTATAAGGATACAGAATCACATTGCAGTTATTGACAAACATAATTCGGAAAAAGAAGAACGTTTCACGTTAGTACTTTTATCAATTGAGTCACTTGTAGATTGCAAAACAGGTCATATACCCAAAGTTATCAACACCCATTGCCTAGATTACAGTGTCATTTGTAACCAAATGATCTGCCAAATGATAGCCTATGAATTGAGGAAGCATTGGAAGAATCTTGAAAACTTTAGCGTTTGAATAGATGTTTGAATCAACTTCTATTAATAAACGAAATTCCCACATTGAATTTGTTATCCTTGTTGTCGAAGATTATTTGAAACTAGTTACTCTATCATAATATTCCCTAATCTAATTTGTTTTTTGCACTCATTGACCTCTGAAACTTCAATTTAGCTGCCTTGATGCAAATTCTCGACCCGCATTGAATCTTGTATGCAATCTCAGTGGTTTAACTTCTTTTCCATATAATTATTGTTGTGTTAATTTTCTTTTTATGCAATTATTTAATTTGATATGGAATAGGCTGAGTTACTTATAAAATAATTGAGTTTCTTTTTCTGCTTTCTTTACGTTGATGTATTATAGGTTGCTATTTGAAAAATAGCAGGAGGTAAGGTTTGTGGTAACTTTGTTGGTAGATGTTCGGGATCACCACTGTACATTTGTATGTAAAGTTGGTTAATGAATGGATAGTAATATATCAAGCAATCTAATTCCAATTTCTTGCATAAGATTAGTGTTCCTGAGCTCTATCACAATTTCAGGTAATCTTTTTAGGCTTAATGTGTTTGATGTGATCAGTTTTAGTTAAAATTTTGATTTTTAAGCTGCAATGGAAGTTGATAATGAATGGATAGTAATTGGCTGACTTTGAATTTATTTTTTATGAAATAGATGTTGGAGCATGGTTACTGATAATGAAGGTAATTTGTACCATTGAATATAATTCTTTTTTATCCTTCTTTTCTGTGTAAATGTTGTTTTTCTCGCTTGTGTATACTTACACTTTTCTATTGAAATCCAATGAATTGTACTTATCATGTGCAAATGATGTGTTTTCTAGGTTTGCATAACCCAATGACAAGAGCCATTCCGGGATATTTGGGCGGGCTCTTTTTGGAGCTTTGCAATGGTGAAAAAAGAGCTCATCCGTACCGTTAATCCTAAACTAACATATATAATGCTATAGTGATCAAGGAACTGAGCAGCAGTTTTGCAATGCTTGGTCAGTGCATCTTTCTTTTCTTCGGTTTGTAAGAGACTAGAAATTGCAGTAAGATGCAACCATGTCAAGTAAGGAAAGTGAAATAAATATATGTGTTTGTACATAAATAAAAAAGAGTATCTCCATGTTTGCAAGAGACTAGAAGGCCCCATCAGCAATTGAATGTTGATGATTAAGTATGTAGAATACTAGAATTTTTTCTCTTTATCAAATGTATTTAAAAACAAACAGAGCACTAAAATCATAGTACATGTGTGAATACGGATTTTTAACCAAACCCTTTTTAGTTGTATGTTATCTTAGATTTATCAATTTAAATATTTGGTTATATGCCCATAATAAATTGTTGATATAACACTTCTTTAAAGATTCAATTCATAAAGGATCTGGTGTAATTGCTTTATTGTCTGTTATTCACTTTATTACAATTATATATTTCGCAATACTTAAGAATGGCTTTGGCTAGTAGTAGTACTCTCTTTGAACCTTCATTTAGTTATTGGGGAGGGTTAGATATTGAGGGTAATCCAGCAATGATTGTGGCTGGAGCCTATTTTCTATTGCATTGTCTAGATTTGGAACGTCTTGCTTCTCCATTAATTTGATATTTTGCCTACATAATAGACTAATAACGTTTTTAATCAGTGTCGTTATTGGACTTTTATAACCTTATATCAAGAATTTGAACCATTTATGTAGAAACCTTTTAGAGTCGTCTATTTCCATTTTGCGGCATCTTTATAACCTCCTGCCCTTCAGTATGTGATTGCATGATCTTTTATACTTCTTCAATAGCTATGTTCATCAATTTTTCGTCCTGCTTAATGGAGCTATTTACTTGCATGGATGTTATTAAACTCAAGTTGTAGTAATTAACATGTTGGAATAATGCATGTAAGTTTATTTATGAACTAAGTAGATACATTGTGGGAAAATATGAGTTCTTAATTAATACTCCGTATATAATGATATTGATTTCTTAGATGCCAAGAGAATATCATTAGTTGCAGTTCTATATATTTTGTAGCTTTGCCAAGAGTCTCATCGGGGCAACAATTTCAATTTGATTTTGTGGAAAGATTTGTTATTCATTAAAGTCAACATAATGCCTCACTAATTTCGTAACTGAATTATTATGAATGTAATGGATTGTGTCAGCCAACTGATACACGTGCTCAACTTACTAAGGGTGCTCTTTCGAGAAAAGGGATATTAATTATGAATCTTTAGTGTGATTTGGTACAGAAACAACATTGAAGATGTTTGGGCTATTTTCCACTTTCTGTGGATTAGAATGGTTTCACTTGATATGTATTGTATTGAATTTCTGTTTCAAAAGGCTTGGTTTTTAAATCTGCTAACGATTGTAATATTTTGTCAATTATTTATCTTCTCCATATTATTTATGTTGTGGTTGCAATTCTTTCTATTTAGTTCTTTTAGATTCTACACTTTTTAAAAAATAGAGGTGATGCATCACAAAAATATTGATAATAAATTTTGTCGACATGATTTCCTATATTGTGGGATCCAAGTCACCTTACCATTCTTCACCTAGATGCCTAATGTTGAAACTTTAGTTCGTTACTTTTTTACGGAGCCATGATGGTTATTGTTTGTCGTTCATTTCTTTTTTGTTTAGCAAAAATATCAATTATATTGAATGAGCGATTATGAAGATAAATTAATTTAGTGTGTCCACTTTGAAGTCAATGATTCACGAGGTTGGTTTTGAAATTTATGTTGGTGATCACTGGAGAGAAATGACAATAATCTAGGGAGTAATATTTAACGTGAAGTATAATGCATCTATCCTGTTATTTATGTTGATAGAATTTGAACTAAGATATTATAGTTCTATCTATTGAGCAAACTATATTATAGGTTTGCATAGAGTTATACTTTAAAACTTTGTTATACACATTAGGATTTTGGTCCTATCGTTATGCAGATTGGCCGGCTAGTTTTCATAAAATAACTAAAATTACTACGGGTATTTGTTAAAAGCTTGACCCTGTTCTACACACATTGACCTCTGGAAATGCATATATAACACTATGCACATTGCCAGTAAGAATTATGCGTAGCACTAATAAAAAGTTAGAGTGATGAAATAGGCCTTGTGATTTATAAGGTTATGAGTTTGACTTTTTCTATAAATATTTTTTGGTGGAGTCTATCTGCAGGGCTCACTTAATGTGGTTTTACGGATGACTTGGTTTGCGGGGTTATTAGATTGGCTTCGAGTTTGCCATACTAGATGAATAGCAGATTCTGAGGTTACAGCTGTTACAAAAGATAACACAATTACACCAGATTCTTTCTCATCGAAATGAATTTTTTTATATATTTTTTAATCCCCAAAATAACATACAAATTGTGGAATCATATTATTTTGAATATGCATTGGGACTATCTTATATAACATGTCTCATCATCTAATACATAACTACACAATAACAACTAGTAAATGAATAATTAGATACATTAAATTAAATGTATTTTTTATAATAAGTCACAAATGTAAAAAATTCTTATTGATGTGTTCGATATCATGATACTAATTGGGATATATCATATCGAACTCTGTTGCACATGATACACTAAAATATTGAATGTCAGAATATATTATATTATTTTACAGTTATAAAAAGAATGCACACTGGATAAACCTCGGTGACGCAATAGTCTTTAAATCACGTCGACGGATAAATCACACTGGAGCAAATACGTGTGACGGACTGGAGGCCAAAAGTGTTAGGTAGGGAGAATCGAACTCATTCTTGGTCCTACGTTAAAAATGAAAATTAATTGCAATACTAGTAGCAACATGCCTATACTTAAAAATACTATATTTTGATATATTTTTTACAAAGAAATACTATATATAACATATTAATATCAATTTGAGTTTCAAAATTTGAAAAGTCAAATCATAAAAATTTAAAATATAAAAATCTTTCAGAGATAGTTGTGATCTCCATCCATGATCCATGTGCATGAATGGTACATGATGGCCGGCCATGACTCCCAATATAATCCTACATAATTAGTTTGGCAAGTGCACGTCCTTGAATCTGGTCGACTTCAAGAACGTGCCAAAAAGAGCACATTCATAAATTTAGACAACATAAGCCATGCCATGGTGTACAAAGAAAATGCCAACTCTTGCTTGGGCATACCATTACTGATTACTCTATATGTATATGTATCAAGTGAATCATAAAGCACATGGCATACAAGCATATATAAAGCCAGATCACAGGAAACACTTCCTGTAAATCTGTGATTAATGAACTAACATGGGTTGTAGAGATTAGAGAATGAGCTGAAAGATGCAAGTAAAAGTCAAGTGAATTAGTTTGCATTCACCATATAGCTCATTACACCACCTATGCGTCTTATATATTGAAGTAGTAGATCGTATTAGCACTTTACTCTTGGATCAATTCGAAAACAGTTTCTCCATTATCACAGGAACAAGGCACTAAGGATACGTACTATCCGACCCCCACCCCTACCCCGCATATTCAGAGCCTCCTTAAACACCGGGACATGTTAATGTTACTCGAAAATGCAAGTTATCTGAAAATTATTTATTAGGAAGTCCAACCGAACGATCAAGGCTATAAAAATAAATAAGATTTTAGTTATTTGTTGACCATTTAACTTCTCAAATTTCACATTGAATTGAGGAATGTAACATGACATAGTACTACAGTAGTGAACTTCAACAGAAGCAGAATATGGCACCTTGATGATTAGCCAAGCAGCTTGTTAATCTCAGCTAAATCACTAGAATAATAAAGTGACCACGAGTTAGTATTAAGGTTCAGGTTTAGAACATGACATGATCTTCAGCATAAGAAGAATACAGAGTATGATGAATAAGAATCGGATTGCAATCATTCGATGAACAATGAAGCACATTGATACTCAAAGACTTGTAGCAAAAAAGGGTTTAAAATTGACACCATCTTATAGATCACCTCATAAGGTTGAATTGATAAATCCATTGAACTATATGGCACCAAATATACAACATGCTATTCTATTATTCCCCTTAACAAATTCTTATATGCTTGAAAGTTCCAAAAAAAGGGAAAAAGAGTGACAACGAAAGACATCAATGGTAATACAAGCCTGCTTTCCATAGCAAGTTACATAATTTTGCATCTATATCACAGAAAGAGTGTGAGGAATGAAGTGCAACAAACAGTTAATAAATAACAAGTAGAATAAAGTGAAGGCACTATGATAACTAATTCGGAAAAAAGCCAAGCGTGGAACGTAGTATCAAATTGTAGATCTATATCCATCCCGTTACTATGCAATCAAGAAGATACCTTGACAGCTTTAAACTCGGGATGAAGTAAGCCTAGAGCATCTTGCATTTCAAGAGGATTACTAGTCTCATTGCGAACTCTCTTCACCCTTCGACTAGCAAGTGACTTATGAGTGAACCCATATATTTGAAGAATCTGATTATCGCCAAAATTAAAAGCACGATCCATCTGCTTCAAACACCTTTCGACTGAATAATCACCAAACTTCCCACATGGTTTGCAACCCACAAAGTGAGTCACAAGTGGCCACCTATGATCACCAAGCCCCGGATGAAACTTCTCAATCATTTCCTCATACCTATCAACTAAAATCCCCCAATAACCGTGCAAGTAATACCCGTTCTCAAGATACACCTTATCGCCCCATTTCTCCTTCTGTGTCGCCAAAATATACACCATTGCAGATTGATCATCAGCTTCGAAAACAGGCCTACCCTTAAGCTCCCTAGTAAGAATCTTCCCAGCATCCTCTCTAATCTTCCCTTTAGGCCCCATGGGCGCCCATGTATCTAGAAGATCCAAAGACCATTGACAATTCCTCAACAAGAAACTCCCGGTGTTCAATCCAATCCAATTCTTCTCATCATAAACCATCTCATTCCACCCGTGCATCACGAAATTCGAATCCTTATACCTCTCCCACGGCAACTCAAATGCCATATCCGTAAACATAGCATCACTATCCATCCACCACAAGAACTCAACCTCAGGATGCGACAACAAAAGCTTCCTAATCAAAGGCAACTTGGCCCAAAACCCCGCCATCTCAGCATCCAACAAAGCCATATTGTAGAAAATCTCAACCCCATGAAGCCTACAATAATCGATCTTATTCTTGATCGATTTCAAAAGATAATGATCCCCAACAGGGTTCTCACAAGGTTTTGGAGACGAGCCAGTAACAAGCAATACCCTGGGCTTATTGGGCATAATAAAGTTGGGAAAGTCAAGGTGTTTCTTTAACCATTGACCTCTCTGCTCATCCCAATCATGAATCTTGGGTCCCAAACTATACTCCACATTGGGATCCCTTTTAAACTCAGGCTCATTATCCTCCTCATCAACCAAAATCTTTTTAATATCAAATGTTGCATAGTTATTATCATCATCATTCTTGGTATCCATATCCACTGTTTCAGCTTCCTCAAGGATCCTACGAGGCTCAGACCGCTTTCGAATATACGAAAACGTCTCCCTAATGTCGTCAAGGTCTTTCTCAGGAGTGCCGAACTTGCCTGCACCTAGATTCCCTCTTAGGACAATAACTGTCAGCACCAAACAGACCACAGTTAGCTTACTGTTCCTTATTACTCTCCTCATTTGCCTCATTCTCTGACCTGGAAAACAATGCTCCAGCATATTTCAAACACTTGACTTTTTTTGTTTTTCTAACACTTTGGAAAAGGGTAATCAAGAGATCTGATTTAACTTCAAAAATGGAAGAGGAAATTAATTATATTTTTTATTTAGGTGTCGGTGGGGAGCTAGGTTTTGAGATGGAAAGAATGGAAGAGAGGAAGGGGGGAGGGAATATGAAAAGAGGAGTTGAAAGCGTGTGGGGATCTCTAGATTTCGGACAATAATTGTCCGATTTTTGGAATGCCGTTTTTATTTCCAATTTTCATTAACAATATACTTCCTTCCTTTTTTATAAGAGATATTTTACTTTTTATAAAAATATTTTAATTGATTCTTATTTTAACTCAAATATATTGGGTGTTTTTGATAACTATAAATTTTATGGATTACAAATACGGTTTTTCTAACAGTACATGTTAAGAAGTAAAAATTGGAAATAAATTATAGCTTCTGAAAGTATAAAAGTAAATATATTCGAAAAATATTACCATATTCAAATTTAGATGCAAATTTTGTATCAAATATTTTTTTTTAATTATCATTTTAACATGTGCGTTAATTGCACAAATATATGAAATTTTAATCTAACCACTAGAGCTCAAACCAAAAATAAACATTTACGTCTTTTCGCTGACGACTGCATGCATCCTAACATTGGATGAGAATCCAACTTTGTGTCCCATAAAACATCCATTGGAATGATGTAAATTATCAAAAAAACATCCATTCGAAAAATAGATGAAGGGAGCATTGGTTTAAATCATTTTAATTAACATTTTCGATTGTATAATTGAGAAGAATTTATTTTATTCATAATGCTAAAATTTGTAATATTAATATCACTAGATTTGTTTTAAATATTTTCATAATAGTATTTTTCTTTTAAACATTCTTTATATAATTGAGAAGGTATTCACATATATATGTTCACTTTGTAAATTGAAATTGCCAACTACTACTAAAATTACGAAAGGGTAATAAAATGGTGTTGAAATATGAAAAACATTGGTGTTGAAAGGTTTGATGACTTTGATCTTAGTATTTGCTTGTTGTTTGATAGTACCTTTCCATGTGAGGGACCAAGTTAGATAATCAGACAGATGTAATACCTCTGTAGTGATACGAATGAAATAATAAGTGATGCGGAAATGGTCAAGATTGCAATAATTTATTTGTTTTATCATAATTCATAAACTCTGAAGCAATTGTTTTACTATCATTATGCATGCACGATATGATACTAATAAACAATTTCTAGTTTAGCTTTGTTAATTAGTCGATTCTAAATAATTTTTGGATTTATTAAAAATATAATATTATTGTTATCATTATTGAGTTATTTGACAATTATACCAATATTTAATCTTGGAAAGAAGGTATACTTATAAATTAATTGCCGTATGATAGTATTATTTATTTTTAAAGATTCTAAAGACATATTCTTTTCATAAAAAGTACATTTCTTTGGAATTATAGTCATTTTCCCTAAATGGAAAATTTAATTCTTAGTAGGCTCTCTAAATCATATTATTTTCGTTTCATAATATGTGATTGTGTAGCAAAAGTTATGTTTTCATAATAGTTTATTGTTTCATAATTCAATATACTTTTGAACTCATTTTCTTATTTTTTATTCTAATAATTAGTTTTTGATTTAGAAATTGCTTTTGTTAGTTGGGTGTAGTAGGCCAGAGCAAGGTTGAAGAAAGCTTTTTAAATCTATGAAATTGTAATTTTTTACCGTCTCACATTGATTTTCCGTGGAGTCGATTATCAAGAAGTGTATGCGACGTTTATTGTACTAATTTTTCTTCGGCACATTGAAAAATGATTTTATACTATATATTGAAATGAGATGGTGAACACATCATTATTATTGTTTAATGTACATAGAGCTAATTTTCACTTTGTTCTCAAAAGGTATGATAAATTATGTTTTGATCCTCGTTAGTTTAAAAATTAGGATTTAGTGTGAGTTATGTGAGTTCGATTTGATCCTCAATTCCACAACGACATTAATTCCCTTATTTGTATATGTGACCAAATTGAGAACTAATTCAAAATCACACAACCACTTTCAAGAACTAAATCCAACATTTAAACTATGAAAGATTAAATCCAGCTTGATCTCATTTTCTCGAACCAAATCAACAATTAGCTCCATGTTCATACATGACTAGAGATGATCAAACATATGCCAATGCCCTAGAAAAGATCATCCGTCATGTATCAATTCATGACACATCAATAGAAATGATAAGTGTGTTGTTGTTTTTTCAAATATTGGACCCCCACTAACTCAACAATATGAGACGTGTACATGGAATTAGGGTTTCCAACGGTTAGGTTTTCGGGGGAAAAGAGAACCGAACCGACCTGGTCGGTCTATTTGGCGATATAATAACGAGCGAGGTTCGGTGGAGTTCCGATCCCCTATCGGTTTAATCGGTTCGGTTCGATTCTTCGATTTTTTGAGCAAAAAAAAAATAGACAATTATTATTTGATAACTAAAATTAAGAAGAGATAATTAAGAAGATTACTTGAACACAATATACAACCCTTAATTTGAACAACTTAGAATAATTTAAGCTTCACTTGAATATATAATTAATTCAATTTGAACAAATAATTTATTAAGATCTATATCAAAATACCAAAATAATTTGAACAAATAATTCAAAAATTATTTTTGAAGGAATCACTCAATCCTTAAAGAAACTCCCCAAAGATTTGATTTTTATGTTGGGATCTGAATGGATATAGATTTTGAGGGTGAATGAAGGATTATTTTGGGGTGAATAATTGGAGATGAATCTCTAAGTGATTGGGTGTTGGAGCAAATGTAGTAAAGATTGAGAGTGGTGTGGGGTTGGGGGTTAGATGTTGGAAAGTGGTGATAGGAGGTGGAAATGGGGAAAGATCAAAAGAGGAAAAATGGAAATGGCTACTTAGACTTGGGTTATCTACTGTTGTTAGAATTTAGTATGAATTTTATTTGTGATAAACACAAATTCATACATCGAATCCCCTCAAATGATATAAATTGATAAAACACATAATTACAAATTTATGAATAAAAGAGTTCTTACTTGGCGGAAGAGCGAAATGAAACCAACTCCTCAGAAGATGCCTGCGTGAATGCCCTTGAAACCTCTCCAATTTCTTGTCGACACCAAAACGTGTCCTCTAGATTGCACACACACACCGGAGGAATGAATCCGTGAGCTTGAGCTTGCTAGAGTTTGGGAGAACAAATGGAAGAGAAAATCTCTTCCATTTCTAAGGGAGAGGGGCGGCTATTCTGGGTGGAGGCAAGGGTTTTCATTTCGCCCAGAGTAACCCTTGTCTCTTCCTTTAAATACCATTTGCCAATTTCCACCCGTTAAGCAACTCGTTAAGAAATCGGTTTAACTAGATTGCTTAATTAGACTGGGTTATGGCTGTCAAATGTGAGTTTAGTGAGTTGTTCTATTTTAATTAACTTAACAAGTCAATTAAAATACTAACGAGTCACTTCGAATAACTTATCAAGTTATTCACCGATTTCAATTGCTTAATTGATTAAACTTGCAAGTTTAACCAATTGATGTTCATCAACATATATATTTGACAAATATAAATATTGAGAAATACATTTCTCAATATACAAGTCTCGTTTAATTTCATTCATGAAATATTATTCGAATATCATTGTATGTGTGGCAGGCCTTCTACAGGCTCGGATAATAGTAAGTTGTATAATAATAATAATTGACCAATTACTATTATTATAACGATTAATGAAGATCTAGCAATCGCTCATAACCATAAATTATCATGAGAACCCACACTGGTAACATACCATTAGTAAGGTGAACACTAAGTTCCAGTGTCACATTTAGCCAACAGGTAAATGAATTGATACACAATTGTCGGAGCAGGTATAATAAAAGGAATCAATTGATTTCCAACTTGTATATTTAATATTCCATCCGACCCAATTTATTTGATCATATATCAAAATGTTCTCTTTTATTTTTATTTGATCATATAGGAATTCAATGCAACTTTATCTTGATCAGCTGCACATCCTTTAATAAAGTACTTTTTGTTTCGCATGATTAATTAAAGTGTTTTTTATAAAGAATATTTTTTAGGATATATTAATATTTAACTTAACAAGCCCTTAATAAATTGCACTTTTACCTCTATGATGAAGTAAATTGGGACGGAGGAAGTACTATACTGTAGTATAAGATTACTTTTTTAATTTAATCCACCATTGGTTCAGTTCGGTTCCCGAACGGCCATTCAGTGGAACAAAGCTGGCCGAACCCGTTTTTCTATCGGTTTTTTGCTTTTTTTGGACCTAAATCGGTTCGGTTATGTTCGATTCTCAAATTATCCATTATTTTCAATTCGATTCGATTTCAGTTTTTGTGCACACCCCTACATAACTACAGCCTACATGGAATATACAGTTGATCTCACATCCCCATCTAGCATTGGCTATGAACCGGACGAGTAGCCGTCCGGCGGGCCCCATGCCGTTAACGAACCGGGCCGGGCCCGTCCGTTAAGCGAATACTGGGCCCCTGTTCGGTTCGAGGCCCACTTTTAAAGGGGCCTGAGGGGCCTTAACGTGGTACCGTTTCAAATTAGCGGTACCACGTTTGGATTAGTTGACGGCCCGTTTATTAGTTTGGTCCAAAATTTTGACATATTAGTACCAAAAATAAATGTGGTAGTAGGGAGGATTTGAACCTTTGACCTTATGATGCAAGTATAAGTTATGAACCATTGTAGCAAGTTGATGATTTGTTAATATGTGTATAATAATATATCAAGTTCTTTAGTTTCAAATAATATACGTATAATAAAAGCATAATATTCAATAATATATAGCTATAAAAATAATATATTATTTAACTCAAAACTTTAACAATATATTATTTAACCAAATTTAAGTTATTTGAAATATTATGTTATATTGTTCTATCAAATAATACCAAACTCTAAGTTATTAATTTGAAGGAAAAAATTGATCAAATTGTTAAAATAGTTTTTTAATATGTGTATAATAATAAATCAAATTATTAAGTTTCAAATAATATATATGAATAAAAGCATAGATTCAATAATATATTATCCTTTAAACAATAAAACATATTTCTAATTAAAAACATCATTTCAAGCATTGATAGATTAACTTAGATATGTCCAATATTTAATATACTTTTTTACCATTTGATATATTATCCTTCAATAAATAATCGAAATAATTCTCCTGCGTGGTAGCATTAAATTAAGCGTTGTACGTTTGAATTAACGTGTTAACATTTGATTACTTGGTACCGTTTAACACACAACTCTCAAAATTGTGATGAATGGTACCATTTGAATGAAACGTGGTACCGTTCACACTATTCAATTATATTTAACGTCATTTGTAGTATTAAATTGAGTTATAAATAAATGTTAAGAGTATGAACTTACATCTAAGTATATGATAAAATGAAGGAGTTTAAAGATTCTTTATTTGATAGAATAATATATCATAATACTAAATAACTTAGATTTGGTATTATTTAATATATTTGATAGAATAATAAGTTTGGTATTATTTGATAGAATCTTATTACTTTATTTGATAGAATAATATATCATAATACTAAATAACTTAGATTTGGTATTATTTTCTTATATATTTGATAGAATAATAAGTTTGGTATTATTTGATAGAATCTTGTATTACTTTATTTCATAGAATAATATATCATAATATTAAATAACTTAGATTTGTGCGATATGTTATTTGCTTTATTTATAAGTATATTATTTGAAACTAAATAACTTGATTTATAATTATACACATATTAACATGAATATTTCATGAATACAATATTATCATGAATATTTCTCTTTTAATAATTTAAATAGAATCATTTCAATTATTTCGAAAGCGAAGATAATATATCAAATAAAGATAATATATTAAATAATATCAAATTTAAGTTGTCTATTAATATGTTGAAATAGTTTTTGTTAAATGTGTTGTACTTCATTTGAAAGATAATATTATTGAGTCTTATGCTTTTTATTTATATATTATTTGAAAAACTAGATAACTTCATTGATTGTACACACATGTAATAAATTAGTCACTTGGCTCAATGGTTCAAAGCTTATTCTTCCATCATAAGGTCTAAGGTTCAAATCCCACTACTAGGGGTTCCAACGGTTCGGTTCGGTTTTGAGCCAAAATTAGAACCGAACCTATTTCATCGGTTCTCTCAAAGGTCGAACCTAAATCGGTTCGGTTCCGATCGGTTCCAATCCTATCGGTTCTGGTTCGGTTTCGGTTAAATTTCGGTTTTGAGACATTTTTTAGCATATCGTCTTGAACTCAAAATTAAGTCCTTAAACTAGATTTAATCCTTGTAATTTCAATGAACTCCTTTTAAGATTAATTATACAATCTACATACACATTCAATACACAATATCACTATTTTTACATATCTTTGTATTTCCTATATTATTAGTTTAGAAAGATTTATATATATTTTATTTCATTATACCAATAATGAACAAGTTAAATCTAAATTCCCCTTCTTAAAATGTACGCATGCAAATACTACAAGATCTTGAAAGGATAATAAATAAAATTGAAAAATCTACACAAAATTTAGAAATCGGTTCGGTTATTTCAAAGGCCGAACCTTAAGTCAGACCGGTTATCTCGACGCCGAACCTAAATACGGTTCGGTTCGATGACCGGTTCCAAAAATTTACGGTATTTTTCGGTTGATTCGGTCGGTTCGATCGGTTTGTATTTTGTTGGCACTTACCCACTACTATCATATTTATTTTTTTGTGCAAATATTTCAAACGTGGTACCGTTATGTGAAGCATTTCACGTTAATAAAGAACTAGGGGGCCTCGGGCCGGGCTTGGTAGAAGGCCACGAATATTGGGTGGGCTCGGGCAGGCCGGTCTGGAGCCCAATCTTTAGGCCCCGTGCGCGTGGCTAACGAACCGGGGCGGGCCGGGCCCGGCCCCTTAATGATTAGGCAGGGCCTTGGGTAACAAATCCGGGCCCAAGGCCTCTTGAACAGACGGCCCCTTTGGGAGATTCTTGGGCCTGACCGGTTCGAGCCCACTTTTAAAGAGGGCTTTGAGAGGCTTAACGATGGTACGTTTGGCCACCAAGCGGTACCACGTTTGGATGATTGACTGACCCGTTTATTGGTCCCAAAATTTTTACGACATATTAGTACCAAAATAAATGTGGTAATAGTATAATTGAACAACTGGCTATGATGCAAGTATAAGTTATGAACCATTGTAGCAAGTTGATGATTTGTTAATATGTGTATAATAATATATCAAGTTCTTTAGTTTCAAATAATATACGTATAATAAAAGCATAATATTCAATAATATATAGCTATAAAAATAATATATTATTTAACTCAAAACTTTAACAATATATTATTTAACCAAATCAGTGATTTAGTATTGCGATATATTATTCTATCAAATAATATCAAACTCTAAGTTATTAATTTGAAGGAAAAATAGATCAAATTATTGAAATAGTTTTTAATATGTATAATAATAAATCAAATTATTAAGTCAAATAATATACGTATGAATAAAAGTATAAGATTCAATAATATCCATTTCTTATGAAGGCGGGGCTGTTCGTGGGCCTGCTGGGCCAAGAGACTGACTTGAAGCCCACGAGCTGTTCGTGGAAGCCGTCTAACCCCATCTCCCAAATAATAAAGCCCAAATAGAAGGTTTGGGTAAGAATAAAACCTATAGGCTATAGGCCTGGATAAATTGACATAAGAAAGAAAAACCTGTTAACTTCACATTTCCTAGTCCATCATCATCCACCCATTTGTCTATTTATTGCCAATTGAATTTCAATTTCGAAAACCAAATCCATTAATTACCCTCCTACCACCAAAATCACTCACCGGAGATATGGTAATTCCGTCCCAAAATGTTGTCACTTTTTAAATACAATATTCAACCGAATATATTTATTAGTCTTGGTGGAAAATAATCATATTTATCTTTTTTGTATGTTGGTTAGTTTATTACATTTTTAGAAATCAATTTGACGCATTGGCTAGTAAACATATGACCTTAAGTTGTGAACATGTTCAATTAGGGCGCGTTGTAAGTCATGTTTTGTGAAATGGGGGATGGTACAATGTGATATAGGTTTATTTTTCCTTATTATAGAAATGTGGATAGATGTAGCAATCACGAGGAGACAATTGATCGAAACTTGTATAACGAAGCACATATATGTTCCAGCAGGGATAATATACATGTTGTCTCATTTGTGTTGTGCTGGTTAGAAATTTTATAAGGTTTTCTGAGTAATTAGTCAATCTTGATCTACTAGTAAATTGAGCATTACTAGTGCAATTTAAACTAAAATGTTGTTGTTCGAGTTCGTGCTGGGTTTTCTTTATATTATGAAGAGTGAATAAACCTTTAGCTTACTTAAATATTTGCCGTAGAGTTTAGAGTTCTTATGATTGTGTTTAAGTTTACAAGCATATCTGTTTTATGCAACACTGCTGCAGAAAAATAAGTTTGTTTAGTCTTATGTAATGACTTTTCTGTTTTCTTGAGTCATAAGATTTTACCGGGAACAGATCATTTAGGTCCACGACTTTCTTATGTTAGTTTAGATGGAACATTCATTATTAATGGAGATTAGTTTCATTTTGAAGTTTAATTTTTCTTGTGTGATGTCCTTTGGTACGGGATTTAAGAATTGTAAGATAGCAGTTGCTTTGCTTCCAAACGGTTGGATTGCTGAATAACAGTTTCCAGTATATGATCCCTAATATGAATCATTCAGAAATTGTATATGATATTACTTCATCTTTCCAAGCCGATAAAGGTCTAGTTCGCTTCAAATGTTTCGTGTGTTGCTTCAAATATATTATTTGATTTTCTAGTCATTACTCGTTAGGATTCAAATGAGCAACTCACAGTTACTTTTTTTTTTCTATCTGATGTCCTCATGAATGATCTCTTAAAGTGTTTTTGTGTTCGAGATATGACTATTTTGTCTCTAGTTATCGATATCACCTTGCATTCTTACCTTCTTCGTTAATCTCAATTGCAGGATGGACATGATGCAGATAGTTCAAAGCAAAGCACAAGTGACATGACTGCATTTGTAAGTCTGTCTTCTTTCTCCATTTTCATTCCTCGTGACATGTGTAACCCTTGTACCTAAATGGTTGTCTATTCGAGTTTTCTCCAACATTAATCTTGTTTCTCATGGTTTTAGTAAATAAACATCAGTTGCTGAATTTCTTTTAGACTAATTTTGTAATTAATCTTCAAAATTCAGGTACAAAATTTGCTGCAGCAAATGGTGAGTCCACTCTTCTTCCTATGCCTATATTTTCTTCTTATATGACAGTGGGTTCTCTTGTGTGAGCCTATGCAACGGTGAAAAAAGAAATTCTCTGCTGATCATATTTCATCTTTGGCAGCAAACCAGATTCCAGACAATGTCCGAGTCCATCATTGTCAAGAATATCCTTATACCGTCTTTATGTAATGCATATATTATTTGCATGTTCCCATAACGTATCTAGATACTTGTTTGTGACAGTTTGTACCTTGAAGAAATATAAACAAAATAAGAGATGACAAACACACCACATACAGATTGAGAATCTACAAAGAGTAGTATCTTTAGAGGCCGTTTGTCTGATATTATATTTATATGTTTATTGTATCTTCTTTACGGTTAGATCCTATAGAATAGTTTTACTCTAGTACGATGATTGAACAAATGATACACATCATTTCCTTGACTCCTATTGCACTTGATGAAATGGGAAACCGGATTGATGACTTGGAACAGAGCATTAATGATCTCCGAGCAGAAATGGGTCAAGATGGCACTCCATCGCCTTCTGCATCATCGAAGGTGAAGGATGAACCTAAGTAAAACCGAAGATTCTGCATACAGTGGCAAGAGCTATGTAATTCCAACTAGTTGTCATTATATTTGTTAGTACAATTGGGCACAAAATACTTCTTATCACCCCTTACATCTTGGCTACCTTTACATCTTTGATGACTGAATTTTTGTACGTATCTACTTTATGTTTGTATAAGTGGTTGAGAGTAAGACTTCACTAGGTAATTGCTAGCCTCCGGAATAACATGATCTCGTTTATTTCACATTATCTGATTTCATATGATTGTTTGGGTTGACTTTTTTTTTTTGGCTATGAAGACCCCTTTCCATCCTTTATGTTTATTTTAACATTTTTCTCAGGGTAAAATGATTGCCCCACACCCAGAAATTTTATAAAATATCATGAGTCAATCTACATATTTGCCTAAATGGATACAATTTTTTTTATTTGAAGACTACCACATTTTAGACGTGAAATGACTATTATACCCCCATTATTAAATAACATCCATCTCTTTCCCTTTCTTCTTCATTCTTTATCTTTTCCTCTCTCTTCAATATAAAACCAAAAATACTTTTCTCATTAAAATTCATCTTCTAAAATCAAATATGTTATAATATATTTGAGGATTTATAACTTTTATTCAAAATTTATTATATTGTATCATAATATAGTATAATATAGCACATTATCATGTATTATAATCATATATTAATTTATTTGTATTGTTCTTTTTAAGAGATGGTTGAGACTACACATGCAATTACTACATATGTGATTATAATCTATATTGAAGAAAGGATAAACATTTGGAAGACTAAGGGGGTGTTTGTTAAATCACGTGAATGATTGAAACTAAGTGCGAATGCGAATTGTGACTAAATGGAATGCGAAAATATTTGGGTGTTTGATAACGGTTCAAGAAAAAGACTTAAATTGAATTGTTTTGACTAACTTTGTCCTTGTAGTTCATTTACTTATATATGAATCATATATTAAATAAATAATACTATAATAGATAATTATACAATACGAGGATAATAAATCAGTAATACTTAATCTGATATTACATTGAATAAAATACAAGAATTAAATTGGAAATGCAAAATTAAGAAAACAACGAAAAAAAATAATTGACTCTTCCTTATTAACAATACAATATATTGAATAAAATACAAAGAATTAAATTGAAAAATAACACATCCGAGTATTATAAGGGTGAATAGAGAGAAAGGGATAAAAATTGTTAAAAACATGATAAATTTGGAGAAAGGAAAAGGAAGATATTGCAAGGTGAAGAAAAGGAGAAGATATTGTTTCTTTTAGGGTATTTGATTAAGAGGTAAAAAATAAGCTAGGAATTTTAACTTAATTTTTTGTTAAGGATTTTGATAAGTACTTAAAATAATTCATTAACAAACAAGCTTAATAAATTAAGTGTTGAATTAATTAAGTTTAAGTGCTTAATGAGTTTAACAAACACCCCCCTAAGTAATACCGGGGATAAAAGATGTATTGAATGCATTGGAATAATAGTTTCCAATTAAACTTGATTGTAGTTTTTACCTCTATTTATACAAGTGCAATATAGTATTGACATTAAATATGAAATTCACATTGTTTGTTTTTCATATATAAGTACAATGTATTGTTTCTACTAAATGAAAAATACAAAACATGAATATCATCCCCAAAATTTCAAAATTTAATAACTTTGAAATATTTATTTTTCTTGTCTAAATGACTTGAGCTTCAATCACGTGTTTCATGCTTGTAAGTTGGTCGATATCTATGCTATTCATTTGTCGTGTAGTATTGTTAACAAACATGCACACACAAATAAATGATTATACATATGTACCATAAAAATTTAACCTTATTAAATATAATAAATCTGCACACTAAGATAAATGTAAATTACAACAATATGTCTTCACAAATTTTACATACAAGAGCAATTTGAAGTAAATAATGAATAATAATGTATTAAATTGCATTATAATTTATTATAACATATTTTGATACTTAATAACATATTATATAATATATTATATTGTATTACAATACATTATAATATATTCAAATGAATTATATTATATTATATTATAACATATAATATAATGTATTGTGAACAACCATAATCCCTTACCCAAAATATACGACAATTTCACTATAATCTGAATTAAAATAACACAAAAATTGAGCAGGCATGCTCATATTATTTTTTATAAAAACCCACATAAGTTCTCAAATATACATATGGCAATCAAGCTAAAACTCACACAAATTAAATAACACTTAAACAATGAACAAAATTAATACATAACTATAGTTATTAGCAAATCAACATTTTTAAAGTTTTTTCATAGATAATTATACAATAAAATGAATTATAATGCATTATAACGTTTGATAGTGTATTATAACATATCATAATTGATTATAATGCATTTTAATGTACGAAGTATTATTTAAGGTACCACAATATTTTTGAGATACCCATAAGAAAACTCTGAACAAATCACGAAATTTCATAGAAAAAAACAACAAAAATAACAAAAAACAATCATATGTGAAAGAAAATTCGTAATACAACAATATTTGGTCCAATTGTTCATTAAAATTAACAAAGATCCAACATTTTATAACATCAAAACTGTAATTCATGATAAACCCTAGAAAAACAACAAAAAACAAACATCCAACACATATTTATCCTCAAAAGTACAATTTACACCACACACCAAGAATATAAACCATATATATAGATCTATTAAATAAAACAGAGTCAAATTGCATGAACTTCAAAAAAAAATTAGAAATTGGCAAAAGAATTTCCACAATTTGTTAAAATCTTCTTCACCCCACTTGAGCTGGGAATTACAGCCAGGATGATATAAACGAGGAATTTAGTGTTGAAGATACTAACTCTAGGAATTTATAAGTCAAAGTTTGAGAGAGGGGGATGGTTTGGAGAGGCTTCAATGATGTTAGAGTAACTTAAATTGAAATGGAGGAAAATGAAAATATGAAGAGGAATGATGGGATTTTGAAAGATATAGGGGTCTTAAGGGGTAATAGGAGTCATTTCACAAGATAGTGTTACATATTTTCTCAATAAAAATGATTTAGTGTGTGTAAGAGGCAATGCCCAAAATGAATTGACCATAATCTATTTTTGCAAAATTTCTCCCACACACAAATTACAAATATTAGTTAATTGAGATTTATGGTCCGTTTGTTTTGAGGTCAATAGAGGAAAATTGAGTTGAACCTCCTCGTTCACTCTGTTTGGATTCTAAAAATAGTTTACTTAGAAAAATAGATTAGTCACATTCTTCTTCATGAAGGAGGATTTTTTTTAGAGAAAACGTGGTTATTGACTAATTGTTTTGTTAAACCTTTTGAGCATTAGATAACAAAACAAATTTGATAAACAAATTTTGGAGAAATTTTGGAAACTAGAACCAAGTCAACACTTTTATCAATTTCTAGCACCATTCCAAATTTTTTGTGTTAAATGGCACAACCTCCTATGAAAAGACACAAATACCTCCTTTCACCTTCTCAATCCCCTTTCTTCTCCAAATCACCACCACCACCATCCTTTGCCCTCCCACCTCGCTACCCCACCACTGCCTTACCATCCCCCATCCCACCCATTGCGCCACCCAACCCCACCACCCTACCCAGCTGCTCTACCATCTCACATCCTGACCCAGGCTACAGCTGTCACTACCCACAAATGAAACGCCCAGCTAATTCACCACCACCACCCATCCGCCACCAAAACATAAATTTTCACCAAAAAGCACCACTAAACACCAATATACACGCTGATTTGGTGTATATTGAGAATATCTATTTTGAGTGTTGAATGTGTATTTTGCAAACACCACCACCACCAAACTGTTAGAATCTGGTATGAATTTATTCGTGAGTGGTGTATTTTACCAAAACACCACCGCGCTAATTTGTTAGAATCTAGTATGAATTTATTAGGTGATAGAGCACCAATTCATACATCCCAGTTCTCAAAATAATGTAAATTAATCCCTAAACATAAAATACAAATGTATGAATACGAGAATTCTTACATTTGTGAGCTTAATTGAACCCAAATCCCTTCGCGTGAAATCCTTCAGATCTTCTCCAATGCTTGTTCAACGCACCGAAAAGATGTCACTCTAGATTACTTTTGCACAAGAAATGAACCGATAACTTGGAACTTGTACTAGAGTTTGAGGATGAAATGACAATTGGAAGAAATCTTCGATTCACCATGGGAGGCGGCACTATTAGAGAGGATGTGGAGGTTTTTTATGATTCTAATGTCATGAAAAAACCTAATCTCTTAAATACCAAGTCCCCAAAATTCCACTTTCGTTAAGCCTTTCGTTAAGAAATACAGTTTAACTCGTTAACTTAATTTAGACGTTATGAGCCTCTAATTAAATAATGAGTTACTAGTGAATGTTCTAACAATTAACTTAACAAGTCAAGTAAAATACTAACGAGTCACTTCGAATAATCTTATCAAGTTATTCATCGATTTTAATTGATTAAACTTATAAGTTTAACCAATTGATGTTCATCAACATATATATTTGACAAATATAAATATTGAAAATAACATTTCTCAATATACAAAATCGTTAATTCATTCATGAAATATTATTAGAACTCATTGTATGTGTGACCTTCTAGGCCGGATAATAGTAAAATTGTATAATAATAATGGTGACCGAATTTACTATTGTTACTTAACTGATTAATAGATCTAGCAATCGCTCGCAACCCCTTAAATTGTATCACATGAGAACCACTTTAGTATTATACCATTACTAAGGTGAACACTAAGTTCCCGATAATCATTTAACCAACTTTGGTAAATGAATTGATACCTAATTATTATAGCAGACTGTAAAAGGAATCAATTCTCATTGATTTTTCAACTTTTAAACATCACCACCAACAAAAAGCTTCACTACAACCACCATAATCATCACAAAAATTCCCCCAATTTAAAAATGAAACATGGCCCCACCCCCCAGTAAAAGCAACCTATCCCCCATCCCAATTAGAAAAAATTTTCACCACCACTCAGTTAAAGCATAGAGGAGAGATTCGTGATTTAAAGTTCTGGGAGAATTCGCATTGGGTGGTAGGGTAAACGAGGAGTGAGGGGAAGGTAGATACTTTGGCTTAAGCGGGGAGAGGGGGGTTGGGGGTTACAGTGGTGTGGGTATTTTGAATCCGAGAAAATGAGGGTAGGGAGGGTAGATCTGAAGAGCTTCGGCGAGGGAGATGGAGGGTTGGGGGGTTGCGGTGGTGTGGATGAGTGGTTGAGTAGGGGGTTGTGTTGGTGTGGGGTGTGGTGGGGGGGTTGGTAGCTGGGTGAGTGGTTGGTGGTAGGGGATTGCGGTGGTGGGGGGTGTGGGTTATAGTTTGGTGGTGATGGGGGTAGGGGTTGTAGTAATGGTAATGTTAGGGTGGGGGTGGGAAAGTATTGTTGGGAGAAAGAGGGAGAAGAGAGGAATGGGAGGAAAGAAAAGAATGAAGGAGTATTTTTGTCTTTCATAGGAGGATTAGCCTGCAACTAATACAAAAATTTGAAAAAGGTGTTAAAATTGATAAACTTGATTAAAGTGTGTCATTTTCCAAAATTTCTCCCTATTTTGGCTTTAGTTGACTGGATTCTGAAAACAAAAAGTAAAAAATATGACTTACGCACGGCCCCCTAGTAGTTTGGTATTCTAGGATGAATATTTTACGCAGTTTTTTCTTAGTTGCATAATGATTTCATTTATCACTAACATATATAAAAGTGTGAATAAGGATTGTGTTCTTTCCACTATTAATTCTTAAATTACTTCTATCTAAAAATGCAAAGTTAGGAGTTAATAGGAATCGACTACTTCTCCATTTTTTATTTGACTTTTTGTGAATATCGAGGTAGAACTTTTGACAATCGGTTATTCTTGAAGCTATATGTTCAAAAAATTATGAAAATAATATTATGAAACTATTTTCGAGAGAGCGAAGGAAATACAATGATATAACTTTTATATTTATTAAAATAATAAGTAATTAGTAATTAATGGTCAAAGTTTCACCTCGATATACGAAAATGTCAAATAAAAAACGGAGGTAGTATTAAGTATTCATCATACTTTATACTTGCATATACGTAAGATTATCAATTGGAAAGGAATCATCAGCATATACGTACGGTTTGAGATAATACATCATATACATTTGACATATATATACTTTATAATTATGTGCATCTCACTTTTTAATTAACTTTATTTATTTATCTCCAGTGCATGTTTAATGATTCAAATGTATGCATTGAATAACACAATTATTTTTGCTCAATTTTGCATGTATAACTTTCATGATTCAATTCACAAGAATATGTCTCATATATTATATATTATTAATTTATTACTCCTTTCATCAATATGGTTTCTCGTCGTATGTAAATTTCGATCTTTAATAATTTGTGTAAGTTAAATAATAATATAATTTATGTAGAATTATTATTGTTATTATTATAATAAATTATAAGTTAAATCATATATTTTTAGGGTATTATTATTATTATTGTATTTATTACTCTCTCAGTCACATATCTAATAAGCCTCATTTCCATTTTGAAATCCCAAAACACATTTCCATTTGACCAAATGTTTGTAGAAGATAATATGGAGGAAAATTCCAAGTAGAGAGACAAATTTGAAATTTATTAAAGTTTATTGCCCAAGTCAAATGAGGCTTAAAGAAATTAGGATGAAGAATTATTATGTAGAACTATTGTTATAATTGTGCCTTAATAAGTATTGGTTAAATAATCATATAATTTTAGTAGAATTATTATTATTATTGTTATTATTATTATTATTATTAATATTATTATTATTATCATTATTATTATTCATTATTATTATTATTATTGTTGTTGTTTTATTTAATTCCATGCAAATATAAATTTTATATATTAGGGCCTTATAAAAATTTAAATTATACTCCCCTCCATCCACGCAATTTTCTACTTTAACTTTTCACTTTATCATAATTGAACTTTATTTGTAGATATCTATTTTGTGTTTTATAATACTTGATGAAAAAATATATCAATGAAATGAAATTTTATTTTTATTGAAATATTTTCTTAAAATATTATAAAATACAAACAAAAAACTCTGGTCAAAGTTCAACTATAAAGTGAAAAAAGTCAAAGATGGGCGATTTGTAGGATGGAGAGAGGCTCTGACCCATCATACCAATTTAACCGACAAAAAAGCAAATAATTCGATGATACAATATTGATGATCAATTCCTCAATACACATTTTAATTCGAGGACTTCAAATTGTTAAAATATATTTGTATCTCTCTCTGAACATCTCAGTTTCGTATAATATCTCTCTACTATAGACATAAGTAATTTTTTATATTATATTTAAGAGTTATTTGTGATCAGTATCCCTCAAAAATAAAAATATTAATTAGAAAAAAATTCAAAAATTGTAAGTTTTTACAGTTTTAGAATGATTTCCAAATTAAACATAAAAATATATCAAATATTTAAGAGAAATAATTGTATATGGGTATTGGGCGTCTCCTTTACTAGTTAAAGGAAATAAGTGTATAAAATCGTTCAGAAGGAGGTGCATTTTCTCATCAATTGGCGTAAATGATGGTCTGAAATTATGTTCTACTAAATTGACTTATGAATACCAATTGCAATGTATCTTGTTTTCTAGGTGATATCTAGCTAGTTAGAGACTGAGTCACTAATAAGAGCTTTCTAGTTTGAGGAATATTTCATACTTCGCAAATTTCAACTTCATTTAGAATTATAATCATGGACGCATACGCATGGTGTGTGTTTAGGTGTATTATTCAAGCACAGAAGATGCTACAAAATTTCATGGATCAAAACAAAAAATCCATGTATAATTGTATACTTAAGTGTATACGGTTGGACTCATGCTTCTAGATTAAATTGTTCGATCTAATTTTGATAATTTGTGTCCTTAGTAAAACAGTGTCTTTTTAGATTACTTTCAAACACGCTTTCGAGTGATTAACGCACAAATGGTGCCAAAAATTGAAAGGGTGTGGGATGTTTAGTTGAGTGGCAACCCATTGAATCCTAACCTAAAAAAAGATGGAACATTGATTGGAAGATTGGTTTGAAAGATACAAAGTGATAACTGATAAGTAGGCGTGAGGCCTTGGCATGTTTAGTTGAGGATATGATTAAAAGCTATACTCTAAGACTAGAGAACATCCCTGTTACATTTACTGTCTCGCGTATTATAATGTGATATTGATAAGATATCCCAATTTAATATAAATTTAACTTCCAAAAAATAGGACATCCTATATCAACTATTTTTTAATATTTTTAATACATGTTTTGTTACGTAATGAATTGTGTCAGAATTCCGTCTGAATAATATAGCATTCCCGTCTAAGACAACCAACGACATGACCACATGTGAGCATGTTATTACAAGAGTATTTTTAGCCATCAATTTTCCCATCTTTGTTGACACCAAAACTATTCCTCTTTAATCGATATAGAGGGTGTTTGAGTAAGTTTATTTTTATTTATTTATAAGTGACCTACTTATAAGTTATAATGCAATTTATAAGTAATAGGTCATTTATAAGTTGTCAAATTTATTTTGACTTGTTTGGTTAACATAACTTATAATGAGATTTTTTTTACATGTTTGGATGACAATAACTTATAAGTTGTAGAAATGGTAAAATGACTTATAAGGACATTACATTTATATAATACCTTTTTTTATGTTTATGATATAAATAAATTAGTAATTTAATATTTGAAAAAATAAAAAGTAATTGTAACTAAAATAATATTTTTGACTAAAAATACAATGCTTATGATATCAATAATAGTATAAAATATAATATTTATAACATTTATGCTTTATTATTAAATAAGGATAATCAAGTAAACTATTTGGTCAAACTAGCAAATTAAATTGGTGAAAAAAAGTTAGAAATTAAAACCTTTTTTAAAATAACTTTTAAGTTGCTTAGAACTTATAAATTGGGTGTTGAAAGTATTTGCCAAACACTTCATTTTGTCAAAATCAACTTATATAAGTTGATTTTGAGGAAAAATAAGTTTAACCAAACACCCTCATAGTTAAACCGCATTTATAGGTTTAGGTTGAATTATTTATTCGCTTTAACACTAAACCTTCCGATGGGACTAATCCTTGGTAGAGTATTAAATAAAGAGGTCTAATCCCCTTAAAAGACCATTAACTACTAGACTAACAAATTTTTTTACATACTAGGGAGTATATTAGCAAGAAATACGATAGGATTGGGTGGTTTTTTTCAAAAATCTCATGATCAAACTTGGGTTCGTAGCTCAATGAAATAAATGGATAATGAGTTTTGTTTCTTATGCCATACTTATACGTAGATACAATTGAGAGTGAGGACTTCTTTTGGGAAGTCATTAATTTGTTTATTTTTCTTCTTCTTAGATTTATCAAACAAATCAGAAACATTTTGGCAAATATGTTATGTTTAAAAAAACTGTGAACAACATGAAATAAATATGAACAATATTAAAATTATGCAACAATAAAGTTTGCTTTCTTAGTCTTGAAATTGTAGAACTGTAGAGTAAACTGAAGGGTTAATGACAACAACTTCATACAACTTTGCCTCTATTCACTACGGAGTACTCCGTACTACTTTATTACATCTTTTAAAATAACCTATTATGGTCACTTTTCCTTATGGGTTCGCCAAGTTTAGTCTTACCATTAAATTTTATATTTAAAATCTTATCTCCTGGTCGTTTTAAATTATCATTTTATTTTTAAAATTAAAAACTTTGGCCATCAAAATCTGGTATTATTATTTTAAAAATAAAATTTATATATATATTTAGTTAAATGCTTTTAAAATCTTTCATGTATAATATTAATTTTTAATTTTTCGATAATATAATTAAAAATAATTGAAGATGAAAGATTTATCTACGATATATAAAAAAATCAATTAAAATAGATTGAAGGTAATACCAAGTACTCCTAATTCCTAGGCCATGTATCGGTACCAAGAAAATATTTAAGATGAGCATCAGCAAATTGAGGGCAGCTTTGGGTGTGATTTTTGAGCTTGACTTTCAGTGATTAAAACTGAAGTTTGGAGCTTTATTTGACTCTCCTCAAAACCACACACAAAGCTCACAAGAACTTGAGGCATCAAAGTGACCGTGTCCCTTGTGTCAAGTGGACAAAATTTATTTCACTTTGATATATATGTTCACATTCACTTTCAACTTTATTTGAACGACTTCTAAAGCTTTTCCATCAATAACTCTGGGGTCCATCGTATTTATTCGGTGCACGAACTGAGGTTCGCTAATTTATTTCTTCTTTCCTTTGGCAATAGTATAAAAGTTTGAATTAACAATTAAAACTATTCAATTTTGACATGAAACTAATCTTATGTAAACATTTTATTATTACTCCTTAATATGTAAGTGTGGAGCATATATCATTTAATTTTATTAATTATTTGATGTAGATACAATTATTTCTTCAAAATTAAGTTAACTATTCATTAAATAAAAATTCCCCAATTAGATTAGAATTGAGTGTGACTCGCTAGTTGTTAACATTTAATGCTGACTCCAAAAACTTCTTCAAATAGATAATCTTCATATATATAAATTAGCGATGAAAAGTATATAGTATTACAAATTACGAATATACTACAAATAAAGTAGAATATATTCCCAACGATAATTGAACCCAAGACCTATTATGAAATTTGGGATCATGTGCCGCTAGACTATAAACTTAAAAATATATTTTAAACATTTTTTCCATCAATTTTTTTACAACAATATATTTGTGTTCAAAAATAAAAAGTATTAAAAATCTATTTTAAGAGTTGAAAAAATTATTTATATATAACCAATAAAATTACATAATAAACTATTACAGAGAATTATTAAATTTAAATTCTGTAATTGACAACCTAATTCTAAATGATTAATGGTTAATAGTGGAAACTAGTCTCACAATGCCTTTCACCTATGGGTGTGCACAAATTGTGAAATCGATCGGAATCGAATCGAAAATAATCGAAATTTTAGATGGGAAGCTTAGAAACTTAGATTTAGGTTAGAACTTCGAGGAAGAAAGGCAAGAACGATTTAGGTTCGGTCTTTAAAATAAGCTGACAGAATCGATTTCTAAATTTTCAACATTATCTTTTATCGTGATCTTATAGTATTTGCGTGTGTGCGTTTTAATGAGGAATTTATATTTAAGCTTTGTTCGTTATTGATATAATGTAATATAGATATTTCTAAAGCTAATAATATAGGAAATAAAAATATGTAAAGAAAGTGGTAAATTATTATAAATGTGTATGCAAATTATATAATTAATAGCAAAAGGAGTTTATTATTGAAATTACGTGGATTATATTTAGTCTTAAGGCTTAATTTTGGCTCATTTCCAGGCTTGATAAAATTTAAAAAGTGGTTTAAGCTGAAAGCCAAAGCTGGAATTGATAGGAACCTAACGATTTAGATTCGGCACTGACAGAAGAAATAGGTTCGATTCGATTTTAACAGCTTAGAAGCTTGGATTCGCAGCAACGGCCTGGGGTGTTTTCGAGGTGGGGCAATGTCAACTTTGAATGTCAGTCATGACGATGAATATGACAAAAAAATGAGCTTACGTTGCTTGAGGATAAATAAGCAATCTGGCTAGATCATCCAGAATTGAAGTAGCCGGCATTCTGACAACAAAAACTATTGTAATACTGACAAAAACTCCAAGAAAGAAGATGAAGTATATTTGTTGAGTCTTAATGGCAATCATGGCCTTAGTCTGTAATTCTCGGCAAGCATCTGATCGTCAAAAAATGACACAGGCGTAAACGCTGCCCGTAGGGGAATAAGTCATTTATGAAGGTAGTGTAGAACAAATATCCAGTAATCCACCTTGTCTGGCCAAAGGATAATTGATCGCTACCTCTTAAAAGTATCTCGCGCCGAAGTTATATTTTGGCATCTTCTTTCTGTGGGATAAATCTTTCCTTAATGGTTTTCGACTAACACCCGATAGCACGCGTCAGCCAAACTGCATGATGCAAAAGCGTTTAATCACGGGAAATATCTACCACAGTAGTTATCTTTTCTTAAGTATAGTTAATTTCGATATAATATCTATTTCCAGCTTGTCTATGAAATCATTAAAACTATCTTTGGATTCGCTTAAAGTCTTACTCGTCGTAGTCGTACACATTTGTTATCTGAATGTTTATCATGGAATCTCAATCGTTTCATTATCTTAATCTGACTTAGCTTATGTCTTAAATCTTAAGATAACCTAAGTATGAAATTATCTCTCCAAATTCTTAAATTCGATATCACAGGAAACACATTAGCATACATTGTTGTCAGCGATAGTGGTTAGATCGTAACTTGTAACACTAACACGTTTTGAATTAATTTTCCACCCGTATATAAAATATTATCAACATACATTTAGAGATCTAGTATGAATTTAATCGTGATAAACACAATTAAATACATCCACGATTCTCAAATAATGTAAATTAATCTAGCATACAAAATGACAAATGTATGAATCTGAGAATTCTTACATTTTATTGGAAAAGCGGATTGAACCCGATTCCCAGCGTAGTGCCTAAAAGTGGCCTCGAAGATCCTCTTTGTGACATTCAGCCAGCAAGTGAGATCATCTACAGATTACCGCAAAGGGAAACGAGCAGAGAACTGAGCTTGCTAGAGTTTGATGATGAAATGTGAATTGGAGAGATAATTCTTCCAATTCTCAAGAAGAAAGAGGCGGTGGCTTTTGAGGGTGGAGGTTTTTGTGATTCTTATGTCGTGAAAACCTAATCCTAACTTTAAATACCAGTACGAAATTCCACTGGATTAAGCGACTTCGTTAAGAAATCGGTTTAGCTGGATTAAAACAATTAGGCCAGTTATGAACTTCAATTAAATAAGATTCTTAGTGAGTTGTTACATTTTAATTAACTTAACAAATTCGATTAAAATACTAGCAGTCATTATCGAATAAACATCGGTGTCATCGTCTGTGCTTAATTGATTAAACTTGCAAGTTTAACCAATTGATGTTCATGTCAACATATATTTGACAAATATATAAATATTGAAAATACATTTCTGCCGATATCTGAAATCTACGTTTAATTTCATTCGCGAAATATTATTCGAATATCGTTGTATGTGTGTGGCACTTACAGGCTCGAGGATAATAGTAGTTGTATAATAAAAATAATTGACCCGATTCTTATTATTATAGCGATTAATGAGTAAGATCTAGCGATACCGTAGCCGTAAATTATCGTGAGGAACCCGGGCGCTGGTAATGGAGCCGTACTAAGGTGAACACTAGGATTACAATGTCGCGTTTAGCTTGACAGGTAAATGAATTGATACATGATTATTCGCTGGCAGACGCGATAAAGGGAATCGATTCGTTGATTTTCAGCAACTCCCGAACTTGCCGCGGGCGGTGCTACAATTCATTTTTATCAGCGATCTCTGAGTAAGTAAATTTAACCATAAGAAGTGTGTCATGAAACGCCTGACTTTCTTTGCAGTATGAAGCGAATAAGCATTTATGGCGTCAGCCGCCGTCAGTCTGCATTAGCCAGAGGCTTTGAATCTTCACTTGTATATCGAGAATGCGGATAAATCCTCCCCGATATATCAGCGGTATGCGTTATCTTTGTTTGTGTGACTTGACATATCTTGCGTTATGATCCCATTTAAAGCGAGCGTTAGAGTGCATGAATCAAAGTACGAGAGCTTATATAACCTGAATAGTTATATATCGTAGGTAGGTATCGAGCAGTAAAATTCTAAACAAGATCATAGGACACGGATATAGATATCTTACATGGTCGTTTGGGTCATGCAGTTTCAGTCACCCGGACCGGCGGTCAGCGGTATTGATCCCAGTCTGAGGCTAACATGATTCGTCTTGATCCTTAATGGCAATGTTAGTCGTATAATGCTTTTAAGCCACCCCAGCTTCTCGACATCGACGAGGCGCTTTGGGTATCACATGTTCAGGCTTGGTATAATCAACGTTCGTGTTGCCTCTGCAGAAACATATAGACTAGCACTAGGGATTTTAACATTCATCGAGGATACAATAAATGTATATTATATGTAAATATAAACATATGGCGCGATGAAACAAATATACTCGAATATAGAAGCAGCAGCGATCGAGATATTTGTTCACAATAACCACCAAATAGATACATCTTGACTCAGCTTATCCCTACTTGCTTGGCTGCTTGACATCATGCAGAAGCCATGTTATTTAAATGCTGTCATCTTTCTGATTTAGTGGTTTGAGTAAAGGGGTCGGCAGTTGTCTACTGTTGCTCTCTTTACATACTTTGATGTCCTTTCTATTAAGCGTATCTACAATTAGGTGATACTTTTTACGGGTACGTGCTTGGTTGTGTGATGTGCTTTCGGGGTTCTTTAGCAGTATGTCATGATATTGTCTGAGAAATGGCTTCAATGGTCACACAAATCTTTGGAGTAACTACACTTGTTCGATCCACGAATTTCTTAATCAGCATTATGCTTTCGCGAGGCAGACTGGCTGCGATGTACCCAGTTACGTGGTAAAGATGTCGGCCCGGCGGTACTACGCTTGGAACTCCTCAACATGCACTCCAGCGTTGGGGCAAAATATATACCCAGGCCCAGGAGCAGTGAGTAAATGCAATCGATCGAAAACTAGCATCGGTGTACACGGTGACTCTTAACTTCATCATCTCCGCGTATATACCAAGAAGCGTCTTTAGTTATACCGGACCGCCCGAGATACTGACTTGGCTGCAATCCGATTAGTTCTACTTTTTGGATTAGCTTGGTATCTCTTGGCGAGTTATACTCGGTCACGTAAAACCTTGTCAGTCCAGTGCGCAGCATAGCATACATGATGGATCACATAGGCTGAGCGTAAGGTAAATCACCGTTTTGTTAAATGCAGCTATTTAGTAGTGGGACGGCTGTCTTTCTGTTGATTGAACTCCCGTGTCTAAATGGGGAATTACCACTACTTGGAATTACTACATGTTGAACTTTGCGATACACTTATTAGCATAGGTATCTGACAAAGTCAATTAACAACCGGCCCGATAGCCGATGGATCTTTATTCAGTATATATTGTCTTCGCTTTAAATCCTTCATTGAGAAAACATTTACAGCCCGATCCTTATTTGAGTTCGGTAACTACATTGTTTCCAATGATAAGTATGTCGTCGGCAATCTGAACTATGAATGATATAATATGGCTACAGCTTACGCTGCCTTTATCTGAAGCTGCTTCGTTCTTGATGAAACCAAAATCTTTAATTGATTAAATCAAAGCGTAGACTATTGCGGGATGCTGCTTAAGACCATAAATGGACCTTTGTAACTTGCATACTGCCCAGGTCACTTTAGGACATGTAAAAAGCCGAGGAGGTTGCGCCATGCCTCTGGCTGATGGAAAGTAGTATGGATATAGTATAAATACAAATCCATAATTCAGGGATCTTAAAGTGCATTACTACGTTAGTAAATACAAAACATATATTTACAATATATGAATAAATACAAATGCTACGTTCTGTGTGGAGTAAATTCCATGAGATTTCAGCTTACGAATTCCTGACGTGAATTTGAAACTCCCATAAATTTCCTTTGTTGTAATATCGATCGTATGATATCTCACGAAAGTTGGTCCAGCAGGAGGGGTTAGATCGAGAACTAATTTATCTTATTAAACGAGGATAGACAAACCGAGGAAAACCTCGAAAATTCTTGGGAGAATTTCGGCCCGAGGGGGCTACTTTAGGGTTTGTGATAAAATTTTCTCAAAACTTATGATGAAAAAAGCCTAAAGTTTCAGCTTTATATAGGGCTAGGTTAAAAGCCCGATAAGCGACTCCGTTAAGTGTTAGCTTGACTAGATTAACTTCTATTAGTTCGTTAAGACACTAATGAGTTCTTAATAAGGATGAACTATTTAATTAAAATTTAATTAAATAGTAATGGTCAAATCATAAATGTCATTCAGTTATCGATAAATACTAAAATTACTCGAATCGATTAAATAACTATTTAATTGGATTCTATTCAATCGATATTACGTAAAATGTAGAACCGCAGCAGTGAGAAATCACGTTTCTGATTATATAGTTCTAACAATTTCGTACATGAAATATAACTCAGCGATATTGTATGTGTGTGACATACAGAGCTCGGATAATGAAGTAAGTTGTATAATAATAATAATTGACCAATTCTTTATTATTATAACGATTAAGTAAGATCATGATACATTTCATGCTTGCTTAAATTATGTGAGAACCCTTGATAATATCACGATTACTAAGTTGAACCTTGGATTACGATAATCGCAATTAACCCAGTAGTACTAAATGAATTGATACTGCTTGATTGTCATGACAGGCGTAATAAATGGAATCAAATTCTCGTTGATTTACGACGTCACCATACAGAATTTCCATTCGGGAATGCGATGCTTTACATCCAGTGCCATATTTCATAGTCGTGAAATGCGGCGATAGCTAAGATTATCCGGTTGGATTTAGCGTAGCCAGCAGGCGAGTAGGTTTCGTCATAGTCCTTCGTGAACTTGTTTGAAACTTTCCCATTCTAGTCTGAAACTTTTGAAAGCTTGTCGGCGTTCGTCTTTATCATTTTCTTCTTAAATACCCATTTACATTGATAGTGAACCCGTTTGATAAATCAACCAAGGACCCGAGCCGTTACGGTACATAGAATCCGTCTTAGATTGCATGGCTATTTGCCGTCTGTCGGCATCCTTCTTGTGCATTGCTTCTTTTATAAGAAGTGGGCTCGTCGCTTCGATGATGACTTAATACCGGCGCTGGTTGTGTGACGATCCACTGTTGGATCTCACAGGGTTGGTTCTTCCGTAACTAACGTGGATCGAGGACTAGATGCTTACATGAAAGAAGGTGCAATTCTTGTGGTCTGCGTCGGATGCTTACTGCGTTAGATAAATCGACATTGACTTAAATGACTTTGAGTTTCGTGAAGACGAGCAGCGAGTACTGAAGAATAAACACAAATACGAGATATTATTCACTTTTCAAGAACACTCACTTGTCTTACTTGATGAAGATTTTATTCTCGTACTTAAGGTAGAAGTAGTAACCAAGCTATTTCCTTTGGATATCACATGAAATAGCATTTGCTCAGTTTGAATGAGAACATATTTGTTAATATTTTAACATAAACTGATACTCGAATCTGAGAAAACCCAGCTGAGAATGTACAATCGCGATTCATAGGGAGTTTTTTCTACTTGACTTTGTTGGACATTTGTTTAAAAAAGGTAAGTGTCGCGTTTAGGAAATTACGTATCGAGAAATCTAGTATGAATTTAATCGTGATAAACGCGATTCATACGTCAGTTCTCAAAATAATATAAATTAATCTAAACATAAAATGTCAAATGTATGAATAAGAGAATTAACTACGTTTGGCCAGGCCCAGTTGAGCGATTCAGCGTGAATTGCCTCGCGTGAAAGCCCACCGAGATCTCGATAGCGTTCCAGCAGCGATGAGATGTCCTGCAGATTGCGCAGCGCGAGAGGAAGCGAGGCAGGAAGCTTGAGCTTGCTTAGAGTTTGATGATGAAATGTGAATTGGAAGAGAAATTCTTCGATTCCCGAAAAAGGAGAGCGGCTAACTTTTGAGGGGTGGAGGTTTTGTGATTCACATGTCATGAAAACTGTCACCATAAATTGATTAAATCTTAGAGTAAAAAATTAAAATTTCATTTAAAATCGGGTTTAAGCTGGATTAAGCTTAATTAGGCGGATTATGAGCTTACAATTAAATAATGAGTTACTAGTGAGTTTTATTTTTAATTAAGCAACAATTGATTAAAATCTTAGCAGTGTCTATCGACAAACATCGAGTTGATAAATCGATCTGATTCTTCCAATTGATTAAGCTTGCGAGAGTTTAATAAATTTGATGTTAAATCAGCGTATATATTTGACAAATATATAAATATTGAGAAATACGTTTCTCGATATACGATCTCGTTTAATTTAAATTTAAATTGAAATATTATTATTAGAATATCGTTGTGTGTGTGAACCGGATAATAGTAAGTTGTATAATAATAATAATTGGCCAAATTCTTATTATTATAGCGATTAATAGTAAAGAGATCTGTGATATTGTAGCAGCTTAAATTATCATGAGAATACATGGCTATTTAGTAATATCTGTTACTAAGGTCGGCGCTAAGTTACAGTAATCGCGTTATGGCCAGGTAAATGAATTGATACATGATTATTCGCCAGCGAGGCGCGATAAAGGGAATCGATTCTCGTTGATTCAACAACATGTCATAGATTAGGGTGAACTTGGGTTTATAATGTTTTATGCACTACTTTATTACCGTTAGTTATCTCGGCCAATTCTTAAACTCAGCTGCGCTTAAAGGATGTATAACGATTAATCACCGTACAGGATCATGAGGAAATACGATAATGTTATCAAATGTCCCGACCCCCAGCTTGCTTCGTAATTTAAATTAATGACGTCTAGTATAATCGATACGATGTAATAAACGATAAATGAGTCATAAAACATATGAAACACCAAAGAAAGTCCTATGACATGTAATACGCTTGAATAGATCAACCAACAGCGACCGAATATATAACTACCTGATAGTACAACAGTATTTCCAGTCATTATTTCAGTATTCGATGAGCGATTGTCAATTGTATCGGCTCTGATTAAGCTGACATGGCTTCATGGCTACATCGACTTCAATGACTCATGACTTCAGCAAACCTACTATTTCGATATAAGTCGGTTCTACAATGTCTTAGCGTATAATAATCAGCCTGCGAGGAGAAACTTTATGTTAAATTGACATGCTTTTTTATCGTAGAATCGTAGCAGTGCGAAGCTGATAAATCCTTGAGTGCGAAGCGACACCAAATGCGTATTTAGGAGCGAAAGCGATTTACCCAGTGTGTCTGACTCGACAAACAACGTCAACTCGCTATCTATTTCTTCTGTCATTCAGCCTTTCAAGCGTCTATCACATTTCGTGAGGCCAGCATTGAAGCCAATCTGAGGAAATAAGCATTTCAGCCAAAGAAAGCAGCAAAAGAAAATCGTAAATTCTGAGATGAACGACTTTCGACCAAAACCCGAGGCCGCATGATCAACAATCTCGACTATTTCCATATTCACGTTAATATCGCTGATATTATTAAATATCGCTTATTATTATTTAACTGCACCGTATCGTTATTTCTAATTTGATAGAACAACTTTCATAATCTTTGTCACGCTTTTATCATCATAAAATCATGGCTACCGACGTCAATATTAACGTGATATCGCGTGATTCGTTATTAGTGTTTCGTACTTTCCTTTCATGTTATCGAAGTAGATAAGTTTATTCATTTTTTCTATTCATTAAATTCATAAACACTTATAATCTCATCCACGATTATTGTATAATATCGACTCTTTTCATGCTCTCAGTATATCGTAATATACCGAATCCCATAGTATTTGATATGCTACGTATTGATATTATTATAGTCCTTTATCTATTGATTAGTTCCGTCGCCATTCTGATCAGTGGATTGATGCTTAAAATTCATTCTTTTCGTCTTGTACCGTCATATCATACTAATTTAACCAAGAATACACTTTACTAAATCTCATCTGAGAAATTAAAACACATATATACTACTTTACTAATTTATGCTCCAGCATGTTGTACTCTTTTAATATTTATTCTTACAACTTGACCCAAAATATACTCTGATTCGTATTCGCTAATGTTTGAAAGATTATAAGCTTGTGATATAAGTCTTCTGGCCACAATTAAGTAGATTATCAGCAGCTTTATTCTTGTCCTTTATTCGATATCAACTTTTTCTTCTTGAATCTTGCTAGGAATCTTAGGTGTATGATTTGAGAGGATAATTATCCCAAAAGAAAAGAAAAAAATTGGAGAAAGAAAGGGGAATAGGTTCAGCCAAATAGAGAGAGAGAAAAAGAAGAAAATTTTGTTTTATAAAGATGTTACTTAATCTTGAAGAAAAAATGAAGCTTGAGGAGCCTTGAGGTGGGCTGAGTAGAGTGAGGAGGTGGCCTGAAGCCGGGTAGAAGGTGTCAGCCTTCTGGCGTCGTTTAAGTTTAACTAGGCTCGGAAGGAAAAATTTAATTAAATGCTTATCTACTGTGACTTGCTCGAGGTTGAGTTTGATTTAAATAAACTGATACTCAGTATAAAAATTCAATTATTACAGTTCTATCCGTGCACAAGGCTACTTTCACCCATTTTCCAAGTATTAGATATTTTGTTACTCCTAAGTCCTAACAAGTTAAAAGAACATAATAATAACAAGTATCGATATAAATTATTTGATTAAAATTTAAATTAAGATAGAGCAAGTAAATATTATTCTTATAATCAATTCCAACATAATAAAATTAATAGTATTATACTCTTTAAACTACATAATATATTCTGTACTAATTACTCCGTCTTATCAAACATTACAAACCTTATTTATCCAATCCAAATACCAATATACTAATACAACAATGACCTGATGATCTTGAATAAATATTGAAGTTATTCAACGGCGGCAACGGGTGATGGCGCTGCAGCCACGTCTATAGGGATTCGCGGCGGCGCCAGGGCGGCAATTGTAGTAAGATGCGCCTCTCCGGGAACAAGGGACTCTGTTGCGGCTGAGAGCACCGTAGCTGATATACCTCCGCCTGTATGCTAACATGCGCCTGGTGGTTTCGGACTCCATCTCGAACTCACCATCCCCATCCAGCAATTGACCTGTGGCAGTTCATGTATCACATGTTAAGTCGAATACCCAAAAAAAATTCAATTATATACTCCCTCATTTCCATTAAAATTATCTAATTTCAGTCTTTATTCATTTTTTATAACTTGTTACATTGATCTATATTGACTTTCGTAAGGTAAATTTTTAATCTTGATCTTCTTTAATTATATTATTAAAAAAAAATTAAAAATTTAATATTATATGAAAGTATTTTTAAAATCTGAATCCCAATTATATAAATTTTATATTTTTAAAATAATGAATAATTAATTAATGATGTTAGAAATAATCTATGTTATAAGTATCATTTAATTTTACATAAAGTTTATGAAATTTTTTTTATTCATCTCAAAAGTTTTTCTCCACTTTTTCTTATTTTATTTGATAAAAAAATATCAGTTATGGAATTTTCGAAAAAATAGAAGGGACTTTACATTATGGGATGAAGATAGTAACTCTTAAACTTTTTTAGAAAAAATAAAAATACAATCTTTATGCAAACGAAGAAATATTAACTATATTTGTTATATTAAAAAATAGCAATAATTGTGCCATGATTACCCATATCTTCACCAAAACATTCACCAATTGATCCTCCAGAGCAGGAGCCTGATCCACCAGAAGATGACGTCATCTCCGCCGCAGGGAAGTCGAAGAGGGTGAGTTGGTGATCAAGGGAGGTTGCATTGGTGGGTTGAGGAGAGGGGAGTAGGAGGAGGGTGATGAAACAGATCAGGAGGAAGCTGGTTGACTTTGCCATTGTTTCTTGATTTCAGAGAGAGATTGATATGGGGGGGATTTTTAAGGCTAGCATATAACAGTACTGGTGGCCAGTTCTCATTATTGCCACATATATAAATCTAAGGAAATTCTCATTATTGCCACATAGCTGTACATTTGTTTTTATTTTGGATTATTTTAATTTTTCAGGTTCTGAGAATCTAGAGATAACTCCATTTCATCACCTAAGTTACAGAAACATTCTTACTACTGACTACACATACTATAATTCTCAAGTAAGAGTCGACTGACACCTATTTATGTTATTGTTAATTTATTACTCCTCTACAATTGTATTTTATTGTTGTTTTAGCCTAATAAAATTGTTTGAATTTACTTATCATCTTAGATTATCAATGAACTATTTTTCAAATGTTTACCATTTTCTTCTTAATAGCCTTAACTCTTATCATGCCTTAATTAATGTGATGTAGTCATCTATAATTTGTAATTTTAATAAAGGATGCTGCGAAAAACTACCAATAAGAGAGTGTAACAATTTATTTCACGTAAGACTGTTTTTACTCTTCAAATACCAAAAAGTGAACTGTTTTGATGGATGATAATCCAGCTCACCTCTTAAATTAAGGGGATTTAAGTAAAATTAGTGACTTGATTAATATTTGTATCAAATGCTATTAATAACAAGGCTTCTAGTCTAATGATTATCATTCCTAATCTCTATATGAGATGTCTTGGGTTCGATTCATAGAGGGGTCTTATAAAATATTTTCTCTGAAAAAAAAATGCTAACATGTTAATTAAACATTACATAAAAAATTAATCAATCATTAAAGATTTACAAAAAACGAAAAAACAACTTCAAATAAATTCGGTGGAATAGTCGACACTCATAATTAAACTGGACACCTGTGGAGTATTTTATAGTGGACGCTCATAATTAAACTGGAAACCTAATGACTAATGAGTATTACAAGATTAATACTTCGTACTACGTATGATATAATGATGTTGGAAAAGGCACACGTAACATTGCTTTAAGTGTAAACAATTAGAAAAAATGAAAAAATGTAAGCAATTAGAAGGAATCAAATTCTTATAGTGACAAGAGTCGAAATATTACTCATAAGATTATTTATTGGAATCGTGGTTTGGATATTGAGGTAATTTGGTTTCATACTCCACCTTATAGACTCGAAACAATTCTTATAGTTAACTATCAATTTATTACTTCCTTTGATTTTTTTAAGTTGACATTCTAGCATAATTTTTTTGTTTTAAAATAACTGTCATTCTAGCATAATAAATTGTAATTGTATATTTATTTCGATATCTTTTGACTACTTACATTGAATTTGTCAATACGTCGATGATATAATTTCGATTAATTGACGTTTTATATTTTTGATACGATTTTGAAATTTATTTTTCTTTAACTTTTTAATAGTTGTGCAAAATCTAGCGTAATGATAAAAAAAGCAGAAGAGAGTATATTTTTGTAAATACATTAACGTTTATCGTTTTAATGATATCATAGAAAGAAAAAATAATAAGAAGTGTAATTATTAGTTTCATTTCATTCATTCAATGGTAATTAAAAGTTTGGACTTTTATTAGTTAAATAATACCAAGAACACATTTGGTTATGATTTTCTTTTTGGCAAATGAAATTGTCAAATCGTCGGTTTGTACTAAAGGTTGAACACCTAATTTTATTTATCGGATGTCGTCATTTGAGTAAATTGCATCGTGTCCCTTGTATTGTTTAAAAGTTGTAGTATTTAAACATAATTTAATTAGCGTTACATCATTTTGTATTATTTTAAATATTCTTGCATCGTCACAGCTTTACGTCTGTAAAGTGATGGTTTAGATCATTTTACCCCATTGTTATTTATTCATATTATTTTAATCTTTTTATATTTTATAACTCCCTTAATTTCAATCTAAATAACGTTTTTATTTTCATAAGTTGTAAAAAAATAATATTATAAATGATTTTTTATTTTCGTAAAGTATCTAATATTATAATCTATATTTCTTTTCATTTTTAATAATCTAGTATTACCATCTTAATTAGTTTGAACATGTTTGCGAAAAATTCTAAACAAGAAGCCAACAATCCGAACACGATTGAAAACATATACTCCCTCCGTTTTTTATTCAAAGAGAAAAATAATTGGTTATTTATTAAAAATAATTGGTTGGTCGTTTATTAAAAAGTAGTCAAAAGTGCTTTGAAAATGTAGAATAATGATCGGTGAAATGATATAATTGGTTGGTTGTTTATTGAAAAATAATCAAAATCTGATGAGAATATAAAGTCTTTATTTATTATCTTCAAAACTTTATTATTTATAAAAAATGGAGAGAATTAATAAGCTATTTTCTTTATAGAAATAAAATGGCATTGAAATTGAATATGTAAAGAAATAAATGGACACCAAAAGATTGAGTAATATGAGTAAATATCGATGAGGAGTAAAATGAATTAGTATCGGCTTTTTGGTGGAGATTTGAGTATTTGGGGATGATATGCGGCATTTTGTTAGAGAATCTAGTATGAATTTGTCGTGATAAACAGGTACGTACGTGGGATCCTCAATTAATGTATAATAATCTAAGCCTTGAAAAAATAAATGTAGGGATACGAGAATCGCTACATTCAATGACGAGCATTTCAATCGCCATGTCATTACTCGCGTGAAAGCCGCTGAAATCCTACCAGCTTGTTCAGCAGAAATGATGTCATAGATTCTTGGCGCGAGAGGGAAAGCGAGCGAAATGCTTGAAACTGGCAAGTTTTAGTTGAAATGAAAAATTGGAAGAAAAAACTCTTCGATTATTTATGGAGAGGCGACTTTTGGAGGGTAGGAGGTTTTTATGATTCATTTAATAGAAAAAACTGTCAGCTAACAAAGCCGAAGTCGAGTCGGGTCGTTAAGCGGCTAGATTAAGAAATCGGGTTTAGCTGGATTAAGCTTAATTAGGCAATTATGAACCCCAATTAAATAATGAGTTACTAGTGAGTTGTTCTATTTTAATTAACTTAACAAAGTCAAATTAAATACTAACGGTATTTTATCGAATAACTATCGAGTTATTTATCGACTTTCGATTCTTGAGTGATTAAACTTGCAAGTTTAACCAATTGATGTTCATCGACATATATTTGACAAATATATAAATATTGAGAGATACATTTCTCGATATACTTGAGTCTCGTTAATTTCATTCATGAAATATTATTCGAACTATCGTTGTATGTGTGTGGCCTTAGGCTCGGATAATAGTAAGTTGTATAATAATAATAATTGACCCAATTACTATTATTATAACGATTAATAAGTAAGATCAACAATCGCTTCATAACCCTTAAATTATCGCGAAATACATTGTAATATCTGTTCTTAAGGTGAACACTAAGTTACAGTAATGCGTTTAACTGGCCAGGTAATGAATTGATCTGTGATTATGTAGCAGGCACAATAAAGGGAATCGATTACCATTTGATTCCAATAGCTCAGCTTGCCGCGAATTTATTGCGCTTCTGATTCGGCTTGCTCAGCGCGTCTACAGTCGTAGGCTAACTATAAGTGTGTCGCCAAACGCCCATGACTTTCTTTCAGTATATGAGGCGAATAAGCATTTATGGCATCCCGTAAACAATCGGTATATCAGCTTGTGTGAGAGAACTGAATCTTATTTGTGTGACCCAACATATCAGCATCCCATCGATATCTTCATTTGTGTGACCCAGCGTAAGTTATAATCGGCTTGGCGAGCGTTTGAGTCGTAGTCAAGAAATCTGAATTATATAACCACAGATAGTTATATATCGTAGGTCTAAAATTGTCGAACCTAAATTCTAAACAAAATGCTCGTAGGACACAGAGATATACGTATCTTACATGAATTCGTTTAGGTCATTGCAATGACTCCCCGGTCGCCCAGACCGGCGGCCCTTTGATCTGATCCTGCGGGCTAACGTACTTTGAGTGCGTGCTTGGTTGTGATGCTCGGGGTTAACTTTGCTTTCATTATCGCTTGATATTGTCGCAAAGTAGCTTTCATTTGGTCCTCGTCTTTGAGTCTTACGCTTGGCTTCGATCAATTTCTTAATCAGCATTAGCCTTTAGCGGCAGGGCCGTGAGATGTACTCAGTGCGTGGTAGAATGCAACATGATACTACTGCTTGGAACTCCTCGAATCTTTGCTCCTTGGATTGAGACAAAATACGTACGAGGCTAGGAGCGATGGTAATGCATCGGTTTGGCTGGCGTCGGTGTCTTACCTAGCCGTCATTTCCTTATACCAAGAAAGCATCTTTGGTTCTTACCGAATCTTTGAAGATGCACTTGTACTGATCCGGTGACTTCTGGATTGGCAGTATCCTATGGTTATACTCGGTCGTAAGACACGCATCAGTGCGTAACATGACATACGTGATGGATCTTATGGCCAGAAGTAAGGTCGTCCTTCATTTTATTCATCTCGGCGCTAGTAGTGGGACAGCATTGCTTTCTGTGAGTTGAACTCCGTCTAAATGGGAGATTACCATGTTTGGAATTACTCGTATTTGAATCTGCGTTACTTTATTCGCATGGAAGTATCTTGTGTAAGTCAATTAGCCTTACAGCGTCTGATGGATGCTGTTAGAAGTATATATTGTCTTACTTTCGATCTTCGTTGAAAACATTTACCGCAGTACGTCGGCGGGCGGGTTCGGTGGCTCACGTTGTTTCAATGATAAGTATGTCGTCGACATACGAGACTATGAATGATACGTAACAAAACTAAGCCTTTGTATCTGCCCGAAGATTAACTTCGTTCTTGATGAAATCAAAATCTTTAATTGATTAATTTCAACGTGGAGTTATTGGGGATACCCTTAAGTGTAACGGCCGCCCAAGTCGGTATGCGGGTGAGAGTCATTAAAATCGAACGCGAGTCGCGAGCCGATGCAGACGAGTTTAAAATACAATTGGTTTCATCAATGTGCTCGTTCCCAATCCAGCGGTTTAAAAATTTATAATCCGTGTTGATATCGAAGCGACTGACCCATAAATATATACACAGCGTATCCCCGAAATAAAGTAATCTTAGAAGCGAAATTCTGGCCGAATGATCGTCGTATCGAATACAAAATGACTACCAGCAAGGCTAAGATTTCAAAAGGAAATACAACAATGAAAGCGGTTAATAATAGCGTGAAGCTAATTGTGAGAGGATCTCGACGCGCGTCTTTCGCTGTAGCTCGAACAATCTCAACTGACCTAACTTGCATTCATTAGCAGCCTGTCGACTGGCCTTGAAATAAAATACATGGCGAAAAGGGGTGTAAGCGCGAAGAGCAGTGAAACTTAACACGGGGGGTGAGCTTGAAAATGCAGGCGAGATAGTCGAGAATTTAATAATCAAATATGAATAATATACATATATCGAGGACTATCTAATCGAATTAAATACAATGGGTTTTAAAGAGTCTCGGGCGCCAACATGTTAAATATAATAGATAATAATACCGATAAAGCACCTTGTCATGATGAAATCCACGAGACTTCAACTGTCATTATAAATCCCAGTAAATCCATACATCTCGTATCTCATGAGTATCTGGCATACAATGCGCGTATCTTCGTCCAGGTACCTGGGGAATGGATCGACAGCTAATAAACACATTTCTTTATCTCTTAGAAGTATAAGGCCCGAACCCTTGTATTATCTTAGTAGTATAGGGCCGCATCGACGATGCGCCTGACGAAGTGATGAAGACTTCATCTAAAACTCTTATGCAGTATAAGGCGAAGCCATGTGTTATCTCTCTCTCTGAGTAGTATAGGGCCTTGACGATACGCGTGGCGATCAAAGAGAGTCGTACATTTCTTTATGCAGTATAGGCCAAGCCATGTGACCTCTGCAGTAGTATAGGGCGATAGCGTCCGCGTATCCTGCCCGAGGAAGGAGAGTCGCTGTCGCAGTAATCCGTATAGGGTCATTTACGATACTGAGGCCTCGAACTTCATACATAACCAACAACTACTACTCCCAAACGATTATTCTATTGTGGCTGCTAAAGCATTCATGTGATAGAATCAATCCGCAGTGATCGTAGGCAATGTGAAGCGTATTAAAAAGTCTTGAAACGAGGCCGTAATATAATAGTCTTGAGCAAGGCCTGAGAATTAGAAATATAGAAGTTGGGATTCAATTTGCCTCCGGCCGATCGCCCGGCCAGAAGCGCAGCAATTACGTGTATATCGTTACCGTAATCATGCTTAGCGATAGCGTATGCGTAAATTCTGGCACATGTCGTACTCGTAACATGTATATCGCCGTCGAGGTAAGTACGTGAAGTAACGCCGTGAGATAATTTTCGCTTTCTGGCCTTCTAAAACAACCAGCAGAAAACGATCGAGGTAGCGCCATTTCCCGCGATCAGCGCTAACAAAATACCGAAAGTAGTCGAAACTATTCTTATCTGGCGTTAGAGGATCGTAATAGCGATTCTTAGGGGGAACTATTTCTAAATGGTATAAGCAGCGGATAAACTATCGAATTATAATCCCGTCGGACATTGTCCAGATCCCCAGCCCAGAAATTCCATCTTATCGACTTTTCACATTCTGAATCGACTTATAGGTAAATTCACAATTAATCATCAGTCCATGTGAATTAACATTCATGCTCAGAAATATCAGTATAACTTTCGACTTGGAAATTTCACTTTTCAACATGCTTGTACTTTAATAAATTTTAAATCGCGATTTAACGTAATAACAACTATAATAAGGTCAATGTAACCTCAGGCACGTTTAAGTTTATAAAAATATCACATAAAAAGTATTTCCATTGAAATAGGAACAAGATGAAGATGGTAAGTGTTTGATGATGTGGAGATAAGCTTCTGAATATTTATAAAAAAAAAAATAGAAATTAAAGTTCGGTTTCGGTTAATTCTCCGCTTATCGTACTTAAATGTCACGAACTTAGATTTCAAGATAAAAATTCTTAATAGCGAACACTCTTTAAATTATAAATGAAATTCGGCTCAAAATTTTCCACGAAATAATATTATCGTCGAAAAAATTATCTTTATTCCACACAGTCCGTGTGGGCAATTTTTTTTTGTAGCGGGTTATCACATTAAGACCGTAAATGGACGCTGTAGCAACTTGCGTATGCCCAGGTCCTTTAGGACATGTAAAGCACAGGATTTGCGCCGTATCACAACGTCCTCATATAATTTCCATTCGAAAGAAATCTTTACATCCATTTGTCATATTCATTACTCATGAAATGCAGCGATAATTTAAGATTATCCGGATAGTTGCTTGTAGCCCCATTGTAGTAGGTTTACCGTCGTAATCCGTCGTGAACTTGTTTTAGAGGCAACTTTCATTCTGGTCTAACTTTGAAAACGTCGGCGTTTGCGTCTTTATCATGTTTCTTCTTAAATGCCGTTACTACGTTCGATAGAGGCGGGCCCGTTTGGTAAATCAGCCAAGGACCGAACTGTTACGGTACATAGAATCCGTACCAGTTACGCAGCTGTAACATATTTATCGCTTCTTTTATAAGAAGTGGGCTAGTCGGCTCAATGATAAAGGCTTAGCGTACCGGCGCTGGATTATTGTGATCCTGTTGGATCTCACCGGGGTTGGTTACCGTAACTTTACGGCTGGATCGAATTTGGATCTTACATGAAGAGGTGCCGGTCTTTGTGGTGGATGGGGATGCTTCTGCGTTAGATCATCGACGTTGACTTAAATCAGCTTGAGTTTTAAATCGAGATGAACGAGTGCTTACAGTGTACATGCGGATATTCACTTTTCGAAGACACTCTGTCTTGCTTGATGAAGATTTTATTCTACGTGTTTAGGTGGAAGTAGTAACTGGCCCGACTCGCTGGATATCACTGTAAAATAGCATTTGCTCCGGATTTGGGCGCGGAAGTTTATCGCTTGTTGTCTGGCAACATAGGCCCGCGGCTTCGAATCTGAAAACCCAGCTTGGAAATCTTCCCCGAACCACGGTTCATGGGAGTTATCTCTACTTAACTTTGTTGGACATACGTTTAAGGTAAGTGTCGTGACTTAGAAGTGCATATCCCCAGTGGTGGTAGATCGAGATAGGCTTCATCATGGGCGAACCATATCAAGAAGGGTTCGATTTCTCGCTGAGACACGCCATTTATGTTGTAGGCGTTCGCGGAGTGAGTTGTGAAGCAATACAGCGCTCTAAGATGAGTATTGAACTTCGTGACTCAAATATTCTCACTCATCGGGCCAGAATCTTGTATCTTATTCAATTGGTTTTGTACTTCATTTTGGAACTCATGAATTTCTGAAAGGACTACATGTTTGTGTCTCGCCGGATACAAAAACCGTATCTCTTTATGTCATCGGTAAATGTAATGAAGTAGTTATAACCTCTATACTGCGGATGTGTTCGTTAGCCAGCATCTGGCGGAGTGTATGATCACGTCATCAGCTTGCCTTCATTGAATCGGTGAAGGGTGATTTAAAAGATCATTGCCCAAAAGGCAAGATTAGCTGTGCGATTCATAATCAAAACCTTGAAGTATCCGCGGAGTAGAGTTCTTGATTAGGTTCTCGTTAATATGACCCAGTACAGATACCCACGGTATATGCGGTTTAAGTCGTTAGGCTTATTCCGTTTAAGTTTATGTTATATGACTCGATCAAGCATGTCACAAAAGCAGATAGACCATTTTGAAGGGAGGCGGTACCAAATATTTTACGTTCTTTGGTGATCACAGAATTAAATCGGGATCTGCTTGAAAATGAAAAGCTGTCATTATTAGCTTGAGAAAGCTTGAGAAATAATATTCACAGTGCGGTACATAATGTAGGAGATAAGTTGAAACAAGGCTCGTGGACAAATTTAGCGATGGATCTACTTTGCTTGAGCGCGACGCCGGCGCCCGTTAAAGCGCGTAGATCCGTGCCATACTCGAGTGCTTGCCGGCTTGAGTTCTAGTAATATGACAAATATTAGAACATGACGATTGTCTGGCGCCCGAAGTAGAATTAGAGTTGTAAAAACTTCAATAACATGCAATGCACATGGCGGGTGAATTCGTGAGACATTATCATCACGTCAACTTTCCTGCAATTCGTACCCGATTGACTGGAGTTCATGATAATGACATTTGTCGTCACTTTTAGTGTTCCTGTCCACGTGACTTTGGGATTCCTCGAACCGCAGCTGGCGGTAAACTTCTAACTAACTGTTCTTATTCTAACAACGTTTTTGGACCACGAAAGCGAGAGGAATAGAAGTTTTAATTAGCACCAGTTAGATACCGGCGTTAAATTAAGTAAATGCTTATGCGGTTAGTTTTGTGCTTGCAGTTAGGTTTAAGCGTTAAGTGGTAGCCATTATAATTCTGAGAATAAGTAAATGAGAACAAACGAGAATCGATAAACTATCGTCACCCAAGCACTTTACAAAATAGAATTGTAAAGTAAATCTTAATACTTGAATCTCGCTGAAATATATTAGTATCGAGGGCACATTATGCGCCAAATCAACGGCGGCACGTACATTTTGAATCGGTATAATAGTAGGTTATCAACGATTATGTAAAACTACATAACTCTTTGTGTGATTAGCATCTGTCGAATCTTTAGGCGTTTAATATCTCCAGGTTAATACGATTAAACCAAAATTACTTGAATGATCATCGAAAGCCCGCGGCGTTAGTGAAATCAACTGACATGATCCGTTGTCATATGAAGTGCAAAGCGTAACGCGTCGCGTTGTCTTGCTTGACAGCGCCGTTCAGCGCGAATCCGTTTCCCTGCTTTTCAGTGCTTACACTTGACTTGATTTCTGCTGCGTATTATGACCAAATATGAGAACGCTGACGGTGTCTGGCGCCCCTTTGAAGTAATTAGAATTTGTACAAACTTGATAACATACAATACGCTTTAAGAACTTTGGTGTTTAACAAACCATTTTCCTATCTCAGTGAATTTGCTGAGGCCCTTTTCCGGTGACCCTTGAGTTTCTGATAGTGGCGGATGTAAATACGGGGAGACACCACTGCCGCCTATCTTTGCGGCGTTCTGATTTAGAAGCAGCGTCGATGAAAGCGGAAGGCCTCTTGTTCGTATCAAAAATTCATTAGCATCGTGATAGTTGTTGTTTATGAATACCGGCCATCGACCTTGTACACATAGCCTTTGATGTGCACAGACATATCGACTAAAAGCGAGATCTCGTGGTGATAAAGAACTACAACTTGGGGCTTATCTGCGTCCGTGGATCTCGCGACATGGAATCCGTGTCGCCTCAATCTTGTGATCGAGCTACCTATTTCGGCTGCGTCAGTAAGGCACGAAAAGTTTCGTATTTCGTAATGCAGCTTGCTGATTCCTTTCGAGAGCCGATAAATGTCATACACGTGATACTCGTCATATAGAGCACGAAACTTCGGCTCCCGTCAGAGTGAAGCATAAGGCAACGTTCGCATTTAGAGTCCTTGCTATGCATTTCGTATTTCTTCAGCGTCTGTGTCGGTGTCCCAGGGAAGGTCTTATAGAATTCCATTATGCAAGACGTATTCGATCACATGCAACTTAGAAGACAACGCTTGACTCGCGAGACCCGCGTCTACGAAATTTACACCATCGTACAGCAACCCAGTTGTGTAATTTGAAGTAGAGTTACAGGGTGAGTAGTAATCGTGGTAGCCATTATAATTCTACAAGAATAAGTAAATGAAAGGCAACCAGACTCGGTAAACTATCATACTAAATAACACAAATAAATTGCAAGTAAATACTAATACTTCAAATATCCGCGAAATATATTAGTATCGAGAGATTTCTTATACTTAAATCAGCAGCAGTAGCTGCGTACATTTTGAATCCAGTGATATAATAGTAGGTTATCAACGATTATGTAAAACTACATAACTCTTTGTATGCGTTAGCATACGTTTCGAATGCTACCCGGCTTTTTGTATCAAATGAGCCGGTTAAGCATACCCGATTAAATAAATAATTCTTTGGGTGATGCATGCGGCTTGGCGGCGGATTGATGGAAATCAACGACACGATCCGTTTGTCGTATCAAGTGTAAAGCGCTAATACTGCCCGTGGCGGTGTGCGGATAATCTTGACCGATTCATGACTACAAAATTGAACGTCGTTGGCAAATTTTAAATAATTTGAGATTATTATTCACTTTCTTTTATTTTCTGAAATGCAATTATAGCATATTGACATATGTCTGACATGAAAAATAAAACAAGTAATGCTGTGAATTCAAGAGACATATGATGTGACCACAGGCACATTACGTTTTCAAAACTTGAAACTAACATTTGACCTATTACCGATTTAACGTAACGCAACTACGGAATGCCATGGCTGCGTCTTGAAATTACTGATTCAAATACACTAATCTGACTTAGATAGCGTCTGGCTTGTGGGAGAAACGAAAATAAAATAAATAATATAATATGAGCACAGCAGTCGTTTCTGCTTGTCTGATGCAGCAGAGGCTAGGAAAAAGCGATGGGCATGCTCCGATACATCTCAATTCAGTTTCCGTAACAGCTATATGGGGAAAGCATTAAAACGAATAAATGCCCGGCAATATGCGTATATTAAATGAAATGAAAATAAATGTGTTAATAATTGATAATTACCCGTTATTTTTACAATTAATTATCAATTAATGTAAATTTTTAAATTTAAATATATTCTGGCATTGATTAATGATAATTATTACAATAATTTCCAACCTCTTGAATCATGGAATAATTACTTACAAGTAATTAACTCCAAACAAAATTCAAAATTTAATAGTTATCATGAAAATATTTTCAAAAATTATCGAGTGTAGAAATAATTTTGAAAGGAAATATAAATCAAATTTAATGCCATTCAAGATATATATTCAATCATCTTAATGACAAAATTTATTATTTAACATTTAAAACCGAAATTAATAATTACCAATAATTTTAAAACCAAAAATAATTACATAAAATACATTTAGGGTTTTAAAAAACGGACGACGAACTTCGGCAGCAGCGGCCGGCCAGATCGCCCCCTCGATCGACCTGCCGGCCGATGCGTATGCGGCCGGTGAGCTCTTTAAGTGGCGGAATGTGAAATTCGGCGGGCAGGGGAAGTTTGTCCGCAGTTAGGGGCAGATTTTTTTGTAATTCGTTCAGGTTCTGATTTTTTAAAGTTAATTACAACTTTTTTGTAAAAGCGATTTGGAGGCTAAAATTCAAAAATTACGGAATTTGGCAGACATCAACAATATCATTGTGAACACGTCCGTGGAATTTCATCAAAACACTTCTAGTTTTTCGATTAAACCCAAAACAATCGAGAAATTCAATGAATTTTTTTCGAATTATAAAATTCAAAAATTCATGGAGAATTTTTGATAAACCTCAAGATCAAGAATACACAGATTTAATTTCGTATTACTACGAAATTTTTAAACCTCTACGTAAAATCAAAAATGATTCTACCTCAAATTAAAAATGCAAATTAATCAATTTTGATCCACTTTGATTCATGAAACAATTACATAAACATCAAATCATCAAAATCAATACATTCAAAATGATGATTCTAGCCATGTGAAATATATATAAAAATGGATTTGATTTTTCATATTATATATTCATCGATTGAATATAAATGTGAAATAATCAATTAACTCTGTTATGTCAGCCAATCAAACTAGATAAAAATACATCAAACTTGGTAGGTTAGGGCGGTTGAAATTTAGTATGAATTTATTAAGCGGTAAACCGCCGATTAAATACGTCAGGATCGCCAGGTGTGTATATTAATCTAAACACAAAAAAATAATGTATGAATCACGAGAATCCTTACATTGCAGCCGAGCAAGCAATTTCAAAATCTAAGCTGATCAGCCTACGGCGTGAAAGCCCGCTAAAATCACCTCTCCCAGCTTGTTGACAGATTAAATAGAGATTCGTAGAATAATTTAGTATCTGCGTCGAACATGAACTTTGTTTTAAAGTACGATTAATGTATATGCTGAAGCGATACATGATTGCGTAATCATGCAGTATTAAGCGCTTGAGGTTATTTGGATATTCTACTTGAATAATCTAAGCGGTGATCATCGGGAGATGATATAGATGATGATGCCGTCGAGGGAGATACGATATGCATTGTACTCTTTTCCGCTTCAAGTAAGTTTTTTTTCATTTGTGTTGTTTTTCTTTTGTAAGGTTTTTTAATGAGGCAATTCACGGAAGGCATGCTCCCAAGAGAAATATAATCTTTTTATTTCAGATTTTTTTTTCTCCTGAGTTTTTTCCTAGTAAGTATTTAACCAAAGATGGTTATATGAATGATCTTATATGACATTGTACTTACATGTAAAGATCGGGAGAAAATTTTATGAAAATGTCAATTTATGTTTATGACTTAAACATTGGAGCTCTGAAGAGAACTTCAGAGTTGTAAACTGGCAGAGAATAAATTTGAGATGAAATCACAGTTGATAAGTCGCATTCGGTACTTGATAATTGTAATATGTCATTTAGATGTGAGCAATGACGAATTAATCTGAGAGAGAATGCAAAAATGAATTATTTAATGCATTAAGTATCATATAAGGAGGAAATACTCGGCAAAGATACGTGAAATAAAGTTAAATGTATAAGGGATGTGAATTTATTTCGATAGAAACGTATTGATTTATCTGCTGATTGATTATTGAATGCGTAATAACATATGATCTATATTGGAACCATCACATATATGGTGTCCATTTATTAGTAGTGGCTTTTTTGATTATGTATAAAACAAACTATATCGGCAACGTCCACCGCTCAATCTTGAAATCTGAAGAAAATTGTGAATGTGTTTGGTTGGGAATATGATCAAGCGGTCAATTCTTGTGATTTATCGTATGAAAGTTGGTCACGGCGATCTTTATGAAGATAATTGTAGATGTATTTAGCGGTAAAATGAATGACATGCTCAAAGGAGATAGAAGCAAATATATTGGTTTGCCTGCCGTGATCTTGAGAAGAATGGTGGCTCGATTTTCAACCAAGTGTTCGTGTGTTAAATCTGAGATATTATCCCATTTAAGTCACACTCGCCAGCGTTCGAGAAGTTATGCAAAAGTATGAAGCTACAACTGTTAAAAATGTCAGTGATGCGGTCATTTGGTCCCCGATAGGTTCCTATTAAGATTTTAATGAGGCAATAGCGGATTTTTGGCAAGGTTTTTAGCGAAGCGTGCTGTGTATTAGAGCGTGCGAAGAGTGTTATGCAAATAATGGACGTCTTGGCTTATCAGCCAAAGTAAATGCTTTGTTTAGAAAAAGAAAGAAATCGACTTTGATTAAGAAGAAAATGCCTTATTCTTGTATCACCCAAGAGTTATCTGTATGTATTGAAATTGTATGCGGAAAGCGCATAAATAAGCGCCCTTGTAATGTATTGAATATTAAGCGATAAAAATTTATTACTAAAACCACCCATTACCAACATTAACTTTTTATTACATTCGTTGTTCTTGGATTATATTAAAACGTATTTATTATAATTAAAACCTCATTATTAATTTTTTCGTTAATGCACTAATTTGGACCACACGTGCTAGCCATGGTATGTTTATCTTGGAGGGATACACTGATACACATAGACACATAGTCCCGATTTTGTAAATAATTCCTCCAATTTCGCCATGTATTCCGTATTTGCATTCGCTCACATGCTTGATTATGCAAAAGTGTGAAAGCAGATTCTGTTAATGGCCTTTCGAGGTATTTGTTACGAGATATGCTCCTTTGGATGAATTAATGCGTGGGATGTGTGCCGATTGATCGAGGGCGACTTTTTTCTTTTAAGCGCCAATCTGAATCACATTTCGCTATGAGAGTCGACTTCAGCGCGGTATGAATAGTCGAGGTTGTTTATGCTGCTCCCAATATATTTTAACGGTTGAGCCTTAATAGGACCGCATCGTGATAATGCAATTTTGTTGTTGGATATATCCCCCTTTTTTTTTTTTTTGCATGTATCCTCATATTTACTCAATACAGTAACTAGATTAACTAAATTGAGTACAGTACACATATTAGATCAACTAATATAAATATAAATAAAGGCAAAAAGTAATGTAAATACGTCAAATAATACTCGTTTCATTATCTCTGTATATGACTTTTTAAATTCGCGTTAAGCATTTAAAATATTTACCGTATTGGCTTGTTCATGGTCAGTTGATCGTTAAACTATTTTAAATGGGTATTTCCGTCAATTATTAGTTAATTTGGTAGTTAGAATTATTTTTAAATGGGGTTGTTCTATAATTATTTTCAAATAAGATCTTTATTTAATAAATCCTTTTTGAAGCAGGGGATATTTTACTTTTTGTTAAAAGTAGTTTGGATTCTTTAACAAAAAAATTAAAATATAAATAAATTAAAATAAACGCTCTTACTCCTACTTAAAATTACTCTTCATAAATCCCATAAAAGCATCTCGAAACGTTCCCCGGCAGATTTCCTTGTGAACGTCCTTTTCCCGCTTCGCCGCCGTTTTCCACCATCATGCATCCTTGTCGCGTGTGACTCGCTGATCGCGTCAGCGACCCGGCTCCCATCGACCATCATGTCAGTAGTGGCCTTGCCCGCTCGCCATAAAACCGACTACCCAACGTGGGTGGTGTTTTCTGCTCCTGCCTTGCTGTACATAACCCTTGAGTGCTTGGTAGTTTTGATGTCGATAAGGTTTCGATTTTTTAACTGTGTTAGATTTCAGATTAGTTAGATATCAGATTAGTTTAATTGAAATTGTATTAATTGATTTTTGGTTTAATTGAGTTGATTTTTTGGTTTAATTGAGTTGATTTTTGTTTTAATTGAAATGATTTATGTTTTAATTGTATTTCAGATTTCACTAGGATTTATTATTTTAAATGAATTGGGTTTTTACGGTATGCTTTGAATTAGGATTTCAATTGTATTAAGATCTTCAAATTTTAGATTAATTTCCATTTTAATTGACTTGGATTTAAGATTTTCAGATTTTTTGGTTTTAATAATTGATTTTAGGTTTAATTAGAATTGAGTTTTTAGGGTATGCTTTGAATTTGGGGTTTTAATTGTATTAAGATTTTCAAATTTTAGATTAATTTTGATTTTAATTGAATTGGGTTTAAGGTTTTCAATTTTTTTGGTTTTAATAATTAATTTTAGGTTTAATTGATCTGATTTCAGGTTTAGTTAAATTTATTTTTTAATTGTAAGAAGATTTTTGGTTTAGTTGTAAAATCCGGACCGAATCCGAACCAAATATTGAATATAGACCGAATTCGAACCGAATATCGAATATGGACTGAATATCGAATATGGACCGAGTATTACAAAACGAATCCAATATCGAATACGGATCGAATATTACAAAACGAATCGAATATCGAATACGAACCGAATATTACAAAACGAACCGAATAATTCGAATAAGATTCGAACCGTATCCATCACTAGATGAGCATGAAAAAGGTGGGTTGCGTTTTGTTTATTTTAGCTCTTATAATCATGTTTTCAATTTTTGTTAAAGAATTTAAAATTATTTTTTATTATAAGGTTAATTTTTTTTAAAATTAGAAAAGATTCATAGGTAAAAAGGGTTTATTTTAAAAAAGAACTTATTTAAAAAACAATTATAAAACAATCCCATTTAAGATGACTTAACGGTCAACTGACGGAATGATTAATATGGTAGCCTTTTGAATGTTCAATAGGTAGAATGAAAAAAAAATACTACATAATGGATAAAACGAACAGAAAGAATAGTCTGATGGACGAGATTGCCTTGTGATCTATAAATAATCCACATCCTCAATGCTTATGTTAGGTGACTAGGTGTAAAAACATAATTGTAGAGTTGTAACAATGCGATACATACTATGATGAATTTAGATATGGACTATTAGGATAGTTTCAAACCATGCAAACAAATTCGTTTTTATTGCCACTTCCAATTGTACACCTATTCATTAATATTTTAGTTCAAATTGAAAAAATAAACTCATCAAAATTTAAAATTACACGACTTTTAGGAATGAAAAGAATATTTAAATTTATTTTACGAATTCAATTGGTGTCGTTCGAATCCATTCATAGCTCATGTAGTCCCTCACTGGGCTGGACCCTTAGCCCAAGGGAATTAGGCTCTTGTCATGGCTCGTTAACTCCTACTATTAGGCTTTCATCTTCAAAATATAAAAATTTAAAAGGCCCATCAACAATTCAACATTAGGGTTTTTTTTATAAAAAATAAAAAAAAAAATCTGTTTTATACATCTTTGCCTACTTTTAGTTACCCTTTTCCAATCTCCATCTTCTAAGCTCAGGTATCTCCACTCCCTTTGTTTAAATGCACCCTGTAAAATATTAACATATAAACATTTATTATTTTAGGTTATGCCATTTAATTTTTTGTATTCAGTTTGTTTCTAGAATGAGGTTCCGGTTTCGAGCACTTGCAATGATGAGGGGTAATATAAAAAAAAAAATTCGTTGCTATAAGTGATTATCTTATTATGTAACGTTTCAGTCTCGAAAAGATTGTCTAGTTTAATTTTCAATGGTTAAAAATGAGAAAAAAAAACTTGATGTATTAATTGATATATGTAACTTTGATTGGTGTCAAACTTATCATGTTTATAGCTTACTACTTAATAAGTAGTATCTTTTGGTATATTTGTTACCAATGATATTACAAAACTTGAGATCATATTTAAAAAGTCGGCCATGGAATTCAAAATTGGACTATCTTTTGGGATGGAGGGAATAATAGATAATAAAATGTTGATCATGTAGCTACGGGTGAGTAACGAGACAGTTGTGGGAAAGGTTATAGTGCTAACTAGCTTTACAAATTACAACTACATCTATGTTTTGATGGAATTTTTCACTAACACTGTTTTATCGTTCCAAGTAAGTATGTTGCTAATATGCGTATCTGCTTATGATCTTTGATGAATTGTAAAATTTAATGGATCAGGTCTCCGTGTAGAACTTGAAAAATATCAATCAAAATGCAGAATGAAGAAGGCCAGAACACCGAGCTTTACATTCCTAGGAAATGGTATAAGAAAGGAGTTAACATTTTGAATTTTAGATAGTTTATAATTTTTTTGAATTTACCTAATGTTTCTTTAAATGTCGTTGCAGCTCTGCAACTAATCGGTTGATTACTTCAAAGGATCATGCCTCAGTGCAGATCAATATCGGGCATTTGGACGAGAGAGGAGTTTATACCGGAGGCTTCTCTACATTTGCTCTTTGTGGCTATATCCGTGCTCAGGGTGACCTATTTTGCATGGTACACTTGTCCTTGTCTTGCTACTCGTTATGTGTTAGAACCTGAGTGAATTGACCTCGAACATGGAACACACTTCGTTAAATATTGATTGTAGTTTCACAGTTTTCGTATCAGAATATGTCACAATTATAATAACTTGAATCAGAATCTTTAAATAATTTTTGATATTTCCAACCCGTGGAGGTGTGATTGCTAGAACCTTATTTCTTTCAGATCTGACTGCTAACTTAAGTTTATGTTTCGAATAGGGTGACGCTGACAGTGCCTTGGACCGTCTGTGGCAGAAAAAGAAAGCTGATGCCCGCCAACAGTAGAAAGTTTTAGTTTGTACCTTTACCATGTTAGCATTTTACTCTGGTAGGATGTGAACTCCAGTTTCAAATTTGTTTCTCCAATATTTCTGATTGTTGGATTTGAATTCATTGGAGAATCTGTAATATGTACTGGTCAATGGTGTGCTACTATGCATTCTATTTTTTAAAATAAGAATTTTTATCATATTTAATCATACCATTTTTAATTGGATTATATTGCATCAAGGTTAAATGTTTATTTCAATATTTAAGCAGTTTAAGGGGAACAGTTAGTGTACATACATATGTGCATAAATAAAATTCAAAACAATCAAATTTACACCTATTTGTTCTAAAAAAAACTGTGCTTTCATTAACTAGTTTTTTCGGGGTTAATTTGTATTATAGGCTCTTATATTGTTTAAAAGTTGTATCCTACCATGTATAATTTAATTGGCATCTTACCCTCTTGTATTATTTTAAATATTGCATATCATTTTCAAACATCCAATTCTCCATCAAAATTGATGGTTGATAACTTTTTACCCCCATTGATATTTACTTATTATTTTAACCTTTTGATAGTTATTTTTACTTATTTATAAATTCAATTTCAATGACATTTTTATTTTTATAAAGAAAATAGTTTTATATATGCTTTCAATTGTGTTCGGATTGTTGGCTTCTTGTTTATAATTTTTTCATTAACATGTTCATACAAATTAAGATGGTAATACTAGATTATTAAAAATGTTAAAAGATATAGATTATAATATTAGATACTTTATGGGAAAATAAACATTTATAATACGGAGTATTATTTTCTTGCAATTTACGAAAATAAAAATGTCATTTAGATTGAAATGGAGGAAGTTGTAAAAAAAATTGATATGAAAAGATTGAAATAATATGAGTAAATATTATCAATGGGGGTAAACTATACTTCAGGGAGCGAACTCCGGGCGAATATGAAGTGCATGGATACAAGTTATGCCTTGGCATGAAGGACAATTTCAAAGCCGCTTTGTCTACGAATAAGGAAACTATAAGTAATGCAATTATGAATCTCATGGAGAGTTCGATTCTGGCTCAGGATGAACGCTGGCGGATGATGTGCAATATTTGAAATAATAGAAGGGGATAGTGGTAATTAAATTATACAGGGGGTACGGTGCCACTTTTAAATAATATAGGGGGATACGGTGCAATGATTAAGTTGCCAACCAATAAACCACTATAGTTAGTCTAGTAATCATGGGATATTACTCATAATAATTAAATTTAATGATCAAATTCTTGTAATGACGATCGATTTTTATTTTTATTTTAAAAAGTTGCCAACCAATGTCCATAGCTGCTTAGCCGACAATAAAACAATCAGCCGTATGGCTCTTTAGTGGGTCTTTAGCCCCCTTTCCTTTTTTAATAATGTCCTTTAGCCTTTAGGGGTGGAATTGTGAATGGATTAGATCAAGAAACGTGTCAAATAAAATCCAAAGTGGACCAATTTTCTTCACAATTTGACCAGTTGTACTAATATTTAGTATCATAATCCATTTGTCCCAATCTAACAATCAATAGGCTGCTCATCACATCTATAAATAGACATATATCCCATCAAGTATTCATTAACTTCATCAAATCTTAATTGTCTCAAAATCAATTATGGCTTGTACTAATTATCTCATTCTCCTTTCTACATTTCTTGCCATTATTTCACAAACATCTTTAGCTCAAACATCATTTAGGCCAAGTGCCCTTGTCCTTCAAGTAACCAAAGACTCACCAACAGGGCAATACATTGTTGAGATCAAACAAAGAACACCACTAGTACCTGTAAAGCTTGCTGTTGATCTTGGTGGCCAGTTTCTTTGGGTCGACTGCGATCGAGGCTATGTTAGTTCTTCTTACAAGTCTCCTCGTTGTCGTTCGGCCCAATGTTCCCCTGCCGGGCTGCAATAATGACACCAGAGAACACGATCATAAACTACGTTACGATTGGAGAGCTAGCACAGGATGTGGTAGCTCTCCAATCCACTGACGGATCCAACCCTGGTCGGGTTGTATCTGTCCCGAATAATATGTTCATTTGTGGTTCTACATCAATAACCAAAGATCTTGCAAGTGGAGTTACAGGAATGGCTGGATTAGGAAGATCCAGGATTGGAATGCCTTCTCAATTGGCTAGTGCATTTAGCTTCAAGAGAAAATTTGCAATCTGTTTAAGTTCTTCAAAGGGTGTCATATTCTTTGGTGATGGTCCTTACAATTTTCTCCCGAATCAAGAACTCTCTTCTCAGCTCACTTACATCCCTTTGCTCATTAATCCTGATAATGTCGGTCGTGGCTATATCAATGGCGAACCGTCGGCTGAGTACTACATTGGGGTGAAATCGGTCCGAGTAAACAACGTTGATGTTAAGTTAAATTCAACATTGTTGAAGATCAACAATGAAGGAGTTGGTGGCACGAAGATCAGCACCGTTGATCGTAACATGGTCTTGGAGCAATCGCTCTATAATGCTGTCACAAATGCATTTCTAAAAGCAGCATCTAAAGTTCCAAGAGTTAAAGCGGTGAGGCCTTTTAATATATGTTACAATTCAAAAGATTGGGGCAGCACTCGCCTCGGTCTCAATGTTCCACTCATAGAGCTTGTGTTGCAAAGCTCAAGCTCGTCGTGGAACATTTATGGTGCTAATTCTATGGTGGATGTAGGAAATGGTGTTGCATGTTTAGGCATATTGGTGAATCCAAGGCCTAACATTGTTAAGGCCTCAATTGTTATAGGGGCACACCAAATTGAAGATAATCTATTGCAGTTTGATCTTGCAGCGTCCAGACTCGGATTTAGCTCTTTACTTTATGGGCAACGAACTACTTGTGCGAACTTCAATTTTACTTCTGTTGCTTGAAGAACCATCACTTTAAGATGTTAATGTGATATTTTACTTGGTTTCAATGAGTGTGTTCAATTGTTTTTTTTCCTTTTGGAATGTATACTTAACTCTCCCAAGTCCCAATAATGGCAATTGTTTTTTTCCTTTTGGAATGTATACTTAACTCTCCCAAGTCCCAATAATGGCATGTAAATCTGATTTTTCTTTTTCTAATTTACAACAATCTACTAATCCAGCAGCCTAAGTATATATATATATATATATATTATTTGTGTACTTGAATTTTTATATAGACTGAAACTTCTATTCAGACTTTGTGTTTGTTCTGTTACAACTTACGAGTGTGTTAGTACAACCAGGTCCTGCAGTGACTTCTTGAATGGTCCGAGACCAGGCTACAATATTACTGTAACTATTTTTCATTTTTATTGTATGGTTAAGATCAAGTCGGAGTAATAGTGTGTCCTTTGTTTTTTTTGTCAAATGAGACACTTTTATTAATTGTCCCCTCCGTTTCTTTATTTGTTATTTTAGACATTTGTAAATAAATTAAGGAAAATAAAAAATTGTTAAAGTAAAATTAAAAATGTAGAATGACTGATTAATTAATCTGAGTACGATTAATTGAAGCTATATAATTAGTTGATGATAATTTATAGATAAAAAATAGTCGAGCAGTAGAAATGCGTTGAAAATATAAAAGTATAATTTATTATATTAAAATGATAACTATTTTGAAACAAGAAATTTAAGTTAAAAAACGGAGGAAGGATGAAATATCGGTGAACAAAAGTAAGCAGCTTAATTTATGTGATACAACATTCGGAAGCTGATAAATCTTTTCAAATCATTTGAGCGCTTTCAGCATTCGAATAATGTTTAGAACTCAAAAAGTGTCTTTTTTGACACGGGTATCTTTTATCGATTAAAACGAGAATGGTTAAGAATGCATGCTTCTTATATCACGATCATGAAAAAATTATTATACGGTGTGAGATATTTGTAGCCAAATTGCCCGCCGTATTTTACACTATTAAAATTTTAATCACATTTTGAAGCATCTATAGTTTATTTCAATTAACTATGAATAATAAAATTATTGATCATGATTCGTCATTTTCGTAATTATATATTATGTTAAAAAATATGAACGGTAGTTATCTCTTTATTAAATCTTCGACTGCATGTAGAAATTTTTTACGATTGTATATAGCAGCATCCTTTAAGAATATACAAAATTAAAACTACAATTGAATATGTTTTACTTTTAAGGACCAAAACAGAATTTTAAAATAACCCCATCATGTTCCGTTCTTTCGGATTCTTATATCCGCGTAAAATAGTAAATTTAAATAAATACTAAAGTAACTATTTTAACCCTAATTGAAAATTCGATTAAAAATAATTAGGACAAGATAGTACTTTCGCTCCTAAAAAGTCGGGCACAATATCTGTAGCATCGAAATAGTAAAAATGTGGCTTAAAAATTCTTGTTTGCCATTTGTGGAGCAATGAAAACCTTGGCTTCAGGCTTATAGCGAAACAAGCGAATTTTTTATGTGCTAATAAGACAACAGCCGAGGATTCTATATCTTTTTGGCAATAATTTATTCTTAAAAGAACGATAACGAGTTCTTTCACGTCTTACATGTAATAATTGAATTCTTTCATGTTTATACTTATTAAACGTCGAAGATAATTCGGGTTAGCTAAGAAAATGTTATTAAACATTTTGTTTCATATAAACACATTAACATAAAAATAAATTAAATAATTAATGCATATTTAAAATAAATCACAATTAATTCTACGTAAGAATGAATTAAATATTAATTAAATAAATAATTACATAAAAATAGATTAAATAATTAATTATATAAGAAAATATTAAATAATTATTACATAAAAATGAAGATTAAATAATGATGAAAATGGCTAAAATGTGTGTGTTACTCGTAAATATGCGGTAGGCGTCGGAGTTGAGGCAATGCTGCTGTAGAACACGTTGCTCCCGATGTGTCGTAGGCATAGAGTGTGTCGGGATCACAGGAGCGAACTGCCGATTGCGATATAGCTTAGATCCGTCATGAAAAGCCAGTACATGGCTTTATCTGCTTATCTAATATGCTTTGGAGCAGCATCAAAACCCACGTGTAATTTTCTACCATTGCTCGAGCGTAACATGCAGAGTGAAGGTTTTGATTGTACACAAATAAATATTTTCTCTTTACTTAAAGAAACAAAAAAAATTTGCAATGGGCGTCTGTTTCTCTTTCTTATCTTCGCATTTCGTTGTAAATTCAGTGAAGGTCGATGCGTTTCTGGTCGGCCCTCTTTTAATGATCTGGCGTAATATTTGGAGGTAAGCATCATTTTTTCTTGTTCTCGAATGCATACCTCGTACTCGTGGCTGTGATGCAAGTCGGCCTGAAGCCGCTTAGCGTATGAAGGAAATGGATGGTTATGTCTTCCAGCAACTTTTACTTGGACCCGCCACCGATCTCACGCCGTTAACGTACTCGCTTTCGATTAGCAGAAATTAGAACTTTTCTGGGTGACGTGCTTTCATGTGATTTTTTAACACATTAGTTCTGCTCACAGTCTTTGAGTAAACGAGAAGAGCGATGATCACTCTTTTAATGATGCAATGCTTTGGAAGTAGCATAATTCCTTGTAATTTTTCATTCTTGTTATAGGTTTTATGGAGACAAAACATATTACGTAAACTTTTCGATTCGATGCGTAGTGCCTTGAAACTTTCAAAATTCAAATCGAGAACTATGCTAGCGTTTACGCGCTATAAAATCACGTGAATAACTTGATGTATCGTGTTTCAAAGAAAGTCGAGGTTAGGTTAGCAAAATTTGTTTCCTTGCTTAGCATAAAACAAGCAAACTCGTTACATCTTTCGTTGTAAAGCAAGCCGAAACATTTAAGCACAACTGCTTTATAAAAGCTATATTTCATTGAATCTTTGTTATGAAATAAATTTGAAAAATTATATCCATAAAATTTAAGCTCATTAGAGACATTAAATCGTTATTTTGATTGGTGTTAAATATGATGAAATTATTGAGATTCTGTTATAAATGTAATAATTGAGATTATATGTATTAATTGATATAGTTATTTTTCAATTATGAACTGAGATTATGTCTTAAATATTATAAAGTTATTGAGATTATGTTATAAATGTATTAATTGAGATAGTTATTTGTCAAATTATTGTTAAAATTCAAGCTATTGTTGTTAAATATGATAAATTTATTTCTTACTCTATCTTATATCGATTGTTGTTCGTTTTGGGATCGATCAAGTCATTTAACAAATAGAGTATACGTTTCATTTACTAACAACACACTTAAATTAATGTTGAAATTAGGATTGAAGAAAAACATATGATTGTTATAACCTTTAGTGAATTCGGCCCATGGTTGTTAGGAAACAAAAGCAATTCAAGCCATAGTTATATACCTAGCGAATTCATTTCATATTAGTTCTTAAATAAATATTTTTCTTTACGTGTTTAGTGTAGAAATGTGAATTTGTATCGTGATTGTTATAAGCACAGCAAAATCATTTTTTATAATTAATGTGATAATTTCGAAATTATTGTTCAATTTGTCATAATATTTTCTCAATTATGTTAATTAGTAATCAATATTATGGTTTCAATTATGAATTAAATTATTGTTAAATTTATTGTTAAATTGAGATTATATGTATTAATTGAGATTATGTATTAATTGAGATAGTTATTTGTCAATTATGAATTGAGATTATGTCTTAAATATTATAAAATTATTGAGATTATGTTCGTTGGGAATATTTTAAATAATTTTCACTCAGCTTCATTTACGGTTTGATATTGTATATATAGGCTCAATGCCCATCCCAACCCACCTGACTCCCCCACCCAAACTTGATGACCATTATCCAACGTGTTCTGCATTCTAGAGGTTGGGTTTGACGGCAAAGGTATTATTAAAGTCGGTTCATTAGGCCCCGTTACTATTATTTGAATTTCAAATCGCTTTTATTTATTCATATTAATTCTAATCTCTATCCACGTTTTTTGATTGCTGACTTTGTTTGAAGTTAGTATTATGATTCAATAAATCTAATTTGGCCAGCATATTGCAAATTAAATGCTCAATATATTGTAACGATGTTGCTAATTTGCTATCATTAATGAGCCTTAAACTTGTTCAATGTAAGAAGATGCATAATTCTTAAGAAAGCGTGATGGTTCCATGATTAATAAGTCAAATACTCATGTTTGTGTAGGTTGTGTTCAGGGCCCGGTCATGACATTTTTTGTCGAGTATGCAATTGAAAGTGAGAGGCACATTAAATACGTTGGTTTTAACTTTAATTAGTGGAGCGGCAGATTGCGAATCTGATAAAGATGTAAAGTAAATGGTATAACTTATAAAAGTGTACGAATATCTCATATAAGCTAAAACATACTAATAAATTTTTTAATATTTTGGCCCCTCTTAGAATGGGGGCCTAGTGTGGCCGCGCCCCCTAGCCGTGCACGGGCCGGCCTTGGATGTGTTTGATAATTTTGGTAGGAAGAATGTGTGTACCAATGGAGTTATGTGTGGTGCTGAAATTGTGTCCTTCAAGTGTTCGTTTGTCCCAATAATGCTATTATCTAAAATGGAAAATCATATTTATTAATTTATGCCCAATTAGGCCTCATATTCGAATATTGAGATGAAGGTCCTTTTTTGCCTAGTTACTAATAAAGAAGCAACCTTTTATGAAAACATAATCAAGAAAGAAACAAGTATTGAAGAACTAAAGCAAATAGGATTTAACACTGTGAAGAGATTGTGTGAGAAATATTGGGGCAAGAGAATGGATCTAAAGAGAACTTAAGTAAGATAAAGGACTCGGAGGGATTGGGACGTCTACTGTTCCTTCTAGCATCAGGAGAACCTTTTTCATGGAAGGGCGAAGGGATGGCTCTTCTTGGATGCACCAAAGCCCTACTTTAACCCATTTTTCCAGCTTCTTCATGTCAACTTCCTCATCCGGGACTAGTTTGCTTAGTTCGCCAGCCATGAAACATTCATAAACCCATTCATCCAGAACGGCTTCATTTTCTGGAAGATTCCAATCCACATTCTTCCGATGACAAATGATTTCAAGCAAAACGATTCCGAAGCTATAAACATCAGCTTTAACTGTTACTGGCAACTTGCGCATCCACTCTGGTGCGACATATCCTCTTGTTCCTCTAACCCCTGTGTAGGTTCTTGTCTGATCTTGCTTTAAGTGTTTCGCAAGGCCAAAGTCAGATATCTTGGCACACATGTTTTCGTCCATTAATATATTCTGTGGTTTTATATCACAATGGATGATTTGGGTTTCACATTCTTCATGCAGATAAAGTATTCCTTTCACAATATCAGTAGTAATTCCAACCCGTTCTGTAAAGCTTAATCGGTCTCTTGCTGCAAATAGAATGTCAGCAAGCGATCCATTGCCCATGAATTCGTAGACAAGAACCCTGTTGGATCCGTCAATGCAGTAACCAAGCAAGCTAACAAGATTACGGTGATGGGTCTTTGCAATTACTTTCATCTCCGTTTGAAACTCTCTTTCCCCTTCTGCCAACTCTTTTTCTATTTTTTTCACAGCAACTATGTTTTCGCAATCTGATAAGACTCCCTTATAAACTGTCCCAGAAGCTCCTTTCCCTAATTCTTCGTCAAAATTATTTGTTATTTGTACCAGTTCGGCATAAGAAAACTTCCGCAGGCCAACACCATCAACAAGTTCACCATTTTGGATCTTGTTCGTCATGGTATGGACCGATTGACGAGATCCGTGGAAAACTATCCCTGCAATCGCCAAGACCAGAACAGCTACACAAATTAGTGAAATGCTAACAATTAGCAAATACATGGGTATTTCTTTTGTCTTTTCTGTTATTGTTCTTGTAACTCCATTCCCACGGGATGCTGGTCTTCCCACCTTAGTCAGAGCTATTGTTGGATCTTCGATATTTGTGCTTCCGAATCTGAGTGGTAGTCTTTGCTTTCGACATTGCTGATCCTTGAAGAGTGCAACATCACAGCTGCAGTCTTCTAGACATCTTTGTTCACAGTCTTCTACACTGTTTGTCTGCAAAACAGTATATGGAGGAGTATTCTCCCACACAGTGTTTTCTGACCGTCTCATGTTATAACCGACACTTTGATTAACATCTTTGCAACTTGCTGCTGTAAAATTTCTCTCGCATCCAGAGCTCCGATCTTTGTTACTTATGTAGTTGAACCCAGGAAGACATCGGCAAACTACATCCCGATCCATTAAAACACAAAATTGATTAACACCACAAATACCTTTGGGAGCACAACCATTTCTTGTAGATGACCAAATTGGTGTGGAATTACGCGTGTTTAGAGAGTATGAATACATTCTAAATATACCATCCACATCTAGTCTCATTCGATAAATTGTCCTGTGTGTGGGGTATCCACCTGTTGTGATGTTCTTGATGTTCTCGGTTTCATTGAGCAACAGTAGATGGCCATCGTCTTCCAAGTTCAGTGTAACTTTATCTCCAGCTCCATTGGTACCTGTTGCATAATAGGCATTGTATATAGTTACATCTTCATCTGCTGCAGGATATTGCACAAGGTTACCGTCCATTTGCATCACGAGACGAAATCTTCCCTTGGAATAATTCGTCTCTGAAACACGAGAAAATAGTATTTGGTCTGCTGAAAGGCGCTGCGTCTCCAAAAGTGTGTCAGTTGGATGATCAAAACTTTGCCATGTGATGTTCTGATCTGAATTGTACAGTACAAAATTTCCATTGTTCTTAATAGAAGCTGAGAGTATTGGTTCAGATGGACTTGCAATATCTATTTCTCTTTCGTTTACTTGGACAATTAGCCTCCCATCAGTAGTGAAAAACAATGTAGCATTGCTGGGAACAACATGGTCTTTATCCCTATTGGCTGTCCAAACAACAGTCTTGTCTGCTATTCCAGGAATAAAGATTCCCACAGCAAAACCATCACCTTCTTCGTAGAATCCAAATGCATACAGTCCAGAGGGAGACAACCATGATGAATTCGAAGTAGGGCGTAAGGAAGAGCCTCGAGTTATATTAAAGTTGTTTGTTTGAGCTTGAGCTTCATGGAATGGGAAAAGAAAGAGTAAGAACAAGAAAACAACCATAATATGCATGGGAAGTTTTGATAACTTGTTAATGGTTGTGGAGGAAGATTCGAGTACAACTATGTTTATAGTTGAAAGAAAAGCTGAGAAGACCACAAGTCAATTAATTTTGAAGTGAAATGTACGCATTTGAATTAGATTTATTCCAGTGACCACCAAGACGTGAAGACTTGTTAGAAGACTTTGACAAAGTCCATGGTCTGAATTTTCATTCAAAGCAACTTGCTGACAATTGAATTCTTTGGATTTTCATGGTTTCGTTAAGCTCATGTGTCGGAAGTTCATTTCTATTATTCATGCAATTCTACTTTTCAACAAGTCTTCACTACTTTGCAACGCCTTCAAAACGACGAAAAGAGAATAGTTAAGAGTCTTGGAGCTGGCTGGAGGGGTGATGGAAGAGCGATGCAAATCCGAGTTGTAACCTCACTCGTGCGTGGGGAGGCACAAAATTCAAAACCTTGTGAAGTGGTTGTTTCAATTCTTAATGATTTGAACAAGGTTAGTTCGGCTAACCCTTTTGGGAATTGTAACTCTGTGGATGGTGTTGTTTGTGATGTACCAGCTGGTCTTTCTTCTATCTCCCTTGAAGCTCTTGCAAGCACCTCCAAGGTGTTTGTTAAAAAGCCTAAGAGAGGTTTGAAGAATGCCCAGAAAATGTTTGATAAAAAACCTGAGAGAAGTTTGAAGAATACCCAGGATGTGTTTGATGAATTGCCTTTGAGGGATTCTCTTGTTACTTCGAGTAAGGTTGAACATGTTGTTAATGGGAGGTTACCGTACAAACGACGATTACGATGACCTATTCAAATTGGTTTTAATCGGCGATTTCGGAGTGGGGAAGTCGTTCAGCTTGGAATCAAAGTCAACCATCGGGGATGGCTTTTGATTCTTTCAAGAATATATGGACTCTGTTTAAGACTAGAACATTGGAGTATGATAATAGTCATCAGTTGCAGGGTTCTATACCAGTGGATTCAATGATGGCTTGGTATTTCTCCCTTGAAACTGGAAATTTATCATTTCCAGCTCAAGTCTATAACCGTGAGGTAACTCCAATCTCTTTACATTTATCTTCTCCCCCCTTTTTAGCTGCCGCCGTTAGTTAACACACTCGGCCACCGACTCGAGAAACTCAGGCCAACACCTCCTTTCCGCCGCCTCTGTTTGGTAGATCTTAGTTTTTTGTTAAATGATGAATTTTGGAGTTGATGTCAAATCAAGTTTCTAAATTTACCTTTTCTTTTTTGTTTTCTTCAATTCTGTGTATTAAAACTGCATTTTGGACTGTTTTTTGTTGATATTTTATTTTTTATTGCATGTAAAGAAAAGATTTTTGTGTGTGAATTTGAATTGTTTGGGCAAATCTAAATGGAGATTCATAAAATACTGAAAGTTTGTTGGGTCAGTCTTGATTTTTGAGTTCCTTAGTTTAATGATGAACTTTGGTGTATTATGTCAAATTGAGATCAAAGCATTTTTTAGTAAACTAAGAGTTCAAAATTTGTTAATTGTCAACAACATAAATTCCAGTTGTTTGACAAGCGATAATGAGCTAACAACTCATGGGCGGGAGTTGTATGATAAGGAGCTTCAGTTCATATGTTTATTTATGCGCTTATTATAGGTTGATTTTGACTTTTAGTTAATCTAAGATGAATGTTTGATTTATTGTATTTGAATGATTATTATAGTGCAGATTTTGGGTTTTAAGTTAAATTAAGATGAATGATTTGATTTATTTTATTATTATAAGTTTGATTTTGAGTTTTTAGTTAAGTGAGATGAAAGTTTGTTTGTTAGTTTTTGAATTGCAGTGAAAGGCAATATGATAGAGGCGACGAGGTTTCGTGGTATTGGGACGTGGATAAGTTTGTACGATATGAATATAATCCAGGCACTCCGTATGCATTTGGTATATGAAATTTATTTAGATTCTTGATTAAGCTGTGTTTGATATTGAGTTGTTTATATGAATGCGGAATTGATTTTAGAAGTAAAATTTGGAAATATAATGTGTTTCGATATTTGATCTATTTTCGTATTGAATAGTATTTGGAGATGATACAAGTACTTAGAAGGTATACGAGGTGGTTGCACGACCTGTAGTTAAGGTTGCGATGGAGGGTGTAAATGGTGAGTGATCACAAGTGTATGGATTCTCAAGTAATTTTATATGTGAGTAGAAGTTATAGCGATATTCCTATAACTTTGCGTCTATAAGACATGAGTGTCATACCTTGAAATATATATAATAGGTTAGTATTTATTGCTACTTTACCGTCTTTGCCTTTTATTCTATCGTTTTTTGCTCTATTACTGGCCTATATTTGGATCCTTAATATCGTGAGTAGTTATAAAAGCGTGAATAAATCGTGCTTTCATATCAACTCCATCGATTCCATGGATATAAATCGATGGTAATTGTAAATATTATCATTTACATATTGTTTTCTATACCTAATTATGTGGTCTATTCAATTTGTTATATTTATTGTTTTAAGTTGGGAAGTATTATATACCGGAATTTGGATCCGGAAGGTGTCGGCCGCCGGAATCACCTAACAGTATACCGGAATTTGGATGGGGAAGGTTTGTTGCTCACTTGACATATCTAGGTCAGTTTATATCCTTTAATTGTTTTTTAATTATTGGTTCATTGCTCATGTTATATATGGCTGTTATGATTTAATCCAATTATATCAATTTTGCTGTTTATATTAAAGAATATTTTGGGTCCCTGTTTTTACTCTTCAAAAGTTTTATTATCCTATTCCAGATGGCAAGTGGAAGTCACCCATGATTGATTTTTCAAGTTCTGTTTTATTATTTTTATTGTGTATAGCTAAATTGAATACCTATGACTTTGATGACCAAATTACATTACTTTTAATGTTATTGAATACCTATGATTTCTTTTGCAATTATCAACTCTCTTATATAATAGGCTTTCGGGTATTTTTACTCATGAGTTGCAGCTATTTACAATATTTATATTATTGTTTTCAGTCTAGTTTGGCTTCCCTCTGTTATGGTAATGGTTTTTATCAGCTCATAAGAACTTTAGATGGTTTGTTTTCTAAATTTTGTGTTTATCTATACCATAGTAGTAAATATAGGAATTGGATTTCACTATGGGGACTGAATTTTCCTCTCTTTTGAAATGTTTTGAATTATTTACCATTAAGTCTTTTCGCGTATTTTCTTTATCACTACATTGAGTTGATCACTTATTTCGAATGAATTAAATCTGCATCCAGGTCAATTGATGAGCCAACAACACTAGTACTATATTAATCTTCTTATTATGTTTTTTGTCTTCATGATTCTAAAATAATGAAAATTGATTTGTCTATTCAGACTCCTCGATTAATATCTGAAAAACAATTTTCTCCTTGTTAATGATAATCTAAATATAATCATAAAATTATCTTCTTATTGTAACTTCTTGTTCAACCCTTCTATCCTAATTTTGTTTCATAATTCACTCATAATTACATTAGTTGGAACAAATTATATTCTCAACAAATGCTTCCCATCTTGCATTGTTAAAGACATTCTAAAAAAATTAGATTCAAACGGTGGTCTCTGATCGCAAAGGATGAAAGATCACTAGGGATATTTAAAGGAAAATTCATAGAACATCACCTTTCCTCATATTACCAAGCCCAAAACTATAGTAAATTAGTAACATCACCCCTGAAAATTTTGGACGGTTGTTTAGTAACTTTTTTTTTTTTTTGTTTTAAAAAACATGTGGCCGCTATTGAGAATCGGCAAGGAATGCTCTAAGTCAGCAGGCGCCTTAGCAAGTATTAGATGTTACCGTTTGTTCTTTAGTAAATCATGATCTTTTATTTGAAAAATTGTTCTTAACAAGAATTATCTATTAAGTCAATCTTGATAAAACTTCCATTATAATTAAAATCGATTGCCCCTTGTATTCCTCATCACTTGAAAACACCACTCACCTATTTTTCATATATCCCTCATTCATGATTTTTGAAATGAGTGCTCAATATTCCCATCCCATATATTTATTCTATTAGTGATATCATTTTCTTCATTCTTAAACATTAGAAACACTCTCCTCAAAATAAATTAAATATCATCAAAATTAGTTGTATTTTGTGAAACATTGGCTTCCATAGTAACGATATTATTTTTAATAGTTTCAGTTCGGACAAAATAAATATTTTGAGTATATCTTTTAACTCCTTTCAAGGATTTGACTGTTGTAAATTTCAACTATATAAAAGCTCCACCAAGTCTACACCAAATGTCCCCTTGCTTGATCGCAATTCTCGAGTTTGTCTACAATTTAGTAATATACCTCTATGAGATTCGTCTACTTAATTAACGGGGCACTTTCTTTAGATACAAAATGAGATATTTTTTAATTAAATTTATTAACATAATTTTTGCAATGATAATAAAAGCTTCAAATCTTATAAAATATAAAAATTAATTTTTATTTAATAGACTATTTCAAACATTTATTAAAGTTTTGTTGTGAAAAATAAAATTCTTTTATTTTTTTATTTTTTGAAGTGAGACCTATGCATAAAACCCAATGGAAAACACCTTAGGCGGACCTGTCTCTCGACACAAAATGGTAAATCTATATCAACTTTTACCATCCCAATACAACTTTGTGAAATCAAGACTATGAATTTTGATAATCGAACCAAAATCATTGTTGGATCTTCGCTCTACTACAATTCTTGAAGATCACGCTGATCTTTGATAAATTTGTGAAAGCATTCTTCGCGGGACCCTTGCTAATCAAATAACAATGAAATTTAGTAATACATTAACCGTTCCGAAACTTGCTGATTATATAGGAAATTTTTAACATTTCATTTTTTAACTTTGATCGTTTATTTTTCAATGAAACTTTTTTGTATTAATTTTAAAATTCTTCGCACCGTTAGTTTGTTTTCTAATATTCTTATTTTTATTGTTTTATAATTTATATCTCCTTAAATAATAAAATTAATTGTACTATTAATAAAATACTTTTAACCTATATGATCAATTAAATAAAAACGGAGAGAATAACAATTATTATGATTTATGGATGGTTTCTTTACCTCACATAAATGTTTCTCTTTTATTAAGATAACTAGAAGCTTGAAGAATGAAGGAATGCTACATGTTTACAAAATTAGACGGTTTTGATCATTATAGGTTGTTTTGTCGATTTGCGATGTAACAATTTATGCTTTCAATTCTTGAATAATAGCGATGTAATAAATTTACTTCAAATGTCGCGGTACCAAAAGATGTACCGAATGATGTATTGGGCGTTTTTAAGTTTGAAATACATTATCTATAAAAAAAAAAAAAAAACTAGAAGCAGACCTTACGAAAGACTAAGAGTATCTTGTAGGCATCTACATATGTGTTGTCTCTTTTACTTTTATTTCGTTTGATTAATCTATGCAATAATATTAGTAGTTCTAACATTTGCAACAACTTTGACCCAAATCAATTTTTGATGAATTTACTTTTCTCTTCTCTTTCTAATTTTCAATTATTTCATTTGTTTATGTTTATTCACTGATTTTCTCCTTTGTTTTATTCGTAGTTGTTTAATTTTGTAAATATCAAAGTTTCCTGAATGATCGAATATTTTTTTTAGTTAGCTTTATCTAGATTCGGGTTTAAAATTTGGGACTATTTAATTTATTAATAAAATAGTTACGTAGGTATGGTAGCCTACGGTGAAATTACTAATCCAGATGATGTAACGATTCGATGTTATTGAATTATTTGATGTTATTGATTTAGTTTGGATTATTTAAGAAGTTGTTTGTATCGAGATATTGAGAAAATGGTAAATATTAAAATGTATCAAAAGAAAAAAAAGATATATCATAAGTCCTATAATTTGACTTTTTGATCATTAATAAACCGTTAATTAACAAAAAACTTAAACGGAACTAAACAAATCTAAGAAGATGAAGGCTCGGAGGGATAGGGACGTCAACGGTTCCTTCTAGCATCATCAGAACGTTTTTCATGGAAGGGCGGAGGGATGGCTCTTCTTGAATGCACCAAATTCCTACTTTTACCCATCTTTCGAGCTTCTTCATGTCAACTTCCTCATCCAGGACTAGTTTGCTTATCTCCCCAGAAACGAAACAGTCATAAACCCAATCATTCAGAACAGCTTCGTCTTCTGGAAGACTCCAATCCACATTCCTCCGATGACAAATGATTTCAAGCAGAACGATTCCGAAGCTATAAACATCAGCTTTAACTGTCACTGGTAACTTGCGGAACCACTCAGGTGCAACATATCCTCTTGTTCCTCTAACCCCTGTGTAGGTTCTTGTCTGATCTTGCTTTAAATGTTTTGCAAGGCCAAAGTCAGATATCTTGGCGCACATGTTTTCATCCATTAGAATGTTTTGTGGTTTTACATCGCAATGGATGATCTGAGTTTCACATTCTTCATGCAGATAGCGGATTCCCTTTACAATATCAATAGCAATTCCAACACGTTCTTGCCTCAAATAAAATGTCAGCAAGCGATCCATTGCTCATGAATTCATAGACAAGAAGCATGTTGGATCCCTCAATGCAGTAACCAACCAAGCTAACAAGATTACGGTGATGGGTCTTCGCAATTACTTTCATCTCCGTTTGAAACTCTCTTTCCTCTTCTGCCAACTCGTTTCTTAGTTTTTTCACAGCTACTACGTTTTGATCAGATTCCTTTATAAACTGTCCCAGAAGCTCCTTTGCCTAACTCTTGCTCAAAATTATTTGTTATCTGTATGAGTTCTGGATAAGAAAACTTCCGCAGGCCAACACCATCAACAAGTTCACCATTGTTGTTCTTGTTGATCATGGTATGAGCCCATTGACGATATCTGTGGAAAACTATCCCAGCAATCGCCAAGACCATAACAGATACACAAATGAGTGAAATGCTGGCAATTAGCAAATTTGGGCTTATTTCTTTTGCCTTTTCTTTTATTGTGATTGCAATTCCATTCCCAGTGGATTCTTGTAATCCGACCTTAGTAAGAGCTATTGTTGGATTGTTGATATTTCTGCTACCGAATCTGAGTGGTAGTCTTTGCTTTTGACATTGCAGATCCTTGAAGAGTGCAACATCACAGTTGCAGTCTTCTAGACATCTTCTACACTCTCTGTCTCCAAATTAGTATCTGAACTATGAAGCAATATTCTCCCAAACAGTATTTTCTGACCTTCTCATGGAATAAACACTTTTATTAAATGCTTCGCAACTTGCAGTGGTAAATTACTCTTCTTCATCTTCTTAAGAGTGCTACAATCTGGTATTTTGGTACAAAGAGAAACTAAGAAAGTTAAAGTCTTTTATAGAATAGAATGGAAACTCTTTTGGCCCAAGCTCACAAAAATACAGTAAACTCAAAAATTTAGATGTGGGGCTTAGCGTAAGCCCAGAATTATTTTATTCCAACAATGTAGATATATAAAGATAAGAAGAATAAATTTTGATTATTTGAGTATGAAAATATTAAATTTTCAAATAAGGAAATGAATGAAGTATTTAGATACTTGAAAAGATCAATGATTGATATATATTATGGGTGGCAAAGGCCATGTTCACTATCGTTCGGCATGATGCAATAACTTGTAGCAACTTCTTGGGTACAGTCATGGTCTGTAGAACAAAAAGTAGGAGGTGGGTATCCATCCCACATGCAAAATCCAATTGGTGGATTTGTTCCTTCACAAAAACATCCAGGATTACAATCCTCTTGTTGACCTACTCTACAACTGTTCCAACATTGCCACCCAGGATCTGGCGGCTGGTTTAGGGGGTGAAGAATTTGTTTACTTTCAGGTAACCCCTTGGGGAAAGATTGACCTGTAAATATTAAATAAAATGAGTAATAAGATGCATAAAATAGTAATGGTGGCCGGTGGGGGAAGGAGACTATGGGGTGTTTTTGGCAAGCTACAATTTCGCCCCAATGGTTTAGCTAAATAGCAAATTTCTCCCAAAATTTTAGTGAACATACTATGTGCCCCAGAAGTTGAACTTGAAAGACATCGTTTTGTTGATTAATCGGTAGAGTGGAGTCCAGTCGCTCATGTACCGTTACCATTTAACGCATCCATCAATTAAATTTTGGATCAAATGGCATCTATGTATCCACTTTATTTGATTAAATACTAATTTTTGAACTATCGTAGACCAAAATAAAACTTGTTATATTTTAACTGAGCCAATTATTAATTAAGCTGAGAATAATATTTATACTTGAAGGTCTAGATCCTGGAGGATCTCTCTTGAAATTTTACATCCTAGCAGATGGGAGACTTTTAATAAAATAAAATTTTCCATCCAAATAAAACACCAATTGGAAAAATTTAACTAAATATATCAAGGGATGGAATCGTGCATTTTTTAAAGAGAGTCCAATAGAAATATAATAGAGGTATAAGTTATGTATAAAGAAAATTCTAAAAAATTATGTGGGCCTGTGTACGCATATTGTTATTTAAATTATTATAATTGAGATAATAATAATAATAATACTCCGTAACAATAATAATAATAATAATAATAATAATACGGAGTAATAATAAACATACATTGGTTAATAACGAGCAATAGGACGATGAATACGACGAGCTTCTCCATGAATATTTTGCTGCTACGATACTATGAGTATGAATCAATTTTAACAACTATGAGGCTGATTAACAAATTAAACAAGATAAGAATGTGAAACATATATAGGAAAACTTGTGAGAAGTCTGCCTTTGTGATTCACGTAAATTATTTTAACAATACATTTACTTTTCAACTGATATATGTAGCCTTTTGCACCCTATACTCCCACACTGCCGGACTGAATATTCATTTTTTTTTTTTTGAACACTTTTGATTCTCTCCTTTGTAATTATTCTTCGTTTGGATCGGAACCCTTACAAGTCGTAATTTATTTCGAATGTCAGCGGAATACATTACGAACAAAGATTTATTTATTGCTTCCTTCATCCTAAACGATCAGCTTTGCTTCAATCTTTAATGTATTAAATGACTTACAAAACTTTAATTTCAATTAAAACTATATAATATTAATAATAAAATAAAATGTAAATGTTATAATTGATATATTTTTCTTAAAATATTATATGATGTATTAAAAAATATTTGAAATTAACATTTAAAAAAACATATTAAAATTAGAACTTGAACGATCTCTTAAGGATGAAGAAAGCATTTAATGTTCATTAAATTTCGAGATAGTATGATGATTAATTGATTATGATCTATCACAGAAAAGTTTGTAGTTTAAAAATCTCGAAAAAATTGGCTAAATAGCACTAGTCGGCTCTTCCTTTTAAATCTTACCATACTTTATTTTTTAAGAACTTCAATAAAATACCATCCAACCTGCAAAAATACTAAAATGCCCTCCCATCATCTCTTCTTCATTTTCCTGTTCTTATTCTTATTCTTCTCTTTCCTCTTCAATCTACTTTTTTCTAAAATCCAATCTCTTAAAACCTTCATTGTTAGTCCAAATATTTTGAAATAAGCTAATTAGCATATAAATTCTGTAAAATAAATCAAACAAAACAACACAAATGATTAATAAGCCCAGAAAGAGAAAATTTCCTTAAAACTAATTTGCATACTTCCCTTTATTTGGTGGTAATTAGGACACAAATGATTCTTGTAGACATTTATTTAAAAGGATACCAAAGGTAATTAGGATTCTTGTGGACATATCTCTCCTAATATACAAAGGTTGAACAAAAGGAAGTAGGCAAATCTGTTTTAAGAAAATAGTTTCATGCTAGTCACGGATTGGCTAGTTATTAGTAATAATTTGTGTTGTTTTCTTTGATATCTTTTGGAAAGTTATATGTTTTATATTGATTTTGAAATTTGATTCCCTAAAGTAGTTATTACTTGCCACCAATAATTACACATATTGTCTTATGAATGGAGAGGTCATGTTCAGTATCACTGGCTTGGACTAGTGCCATTTTTCGTTAGCAAAATCATCACGGTGATCTAATGAGTGAACTAGGTGGTGGTTGTTCATTCACATGCAAAAATCATCTACTATTCCAATATTTAAGGGTAAACAAAAACATCCAGGATCAGTTTTCTTGTTGATCCATTCTACATTCGTTCCAACATTGATACCCTCCCGGCGGTGGCACATATGGCACATTCGGAAAAGGCTTGACCTATAAAACAAAACAAAATAAAATAAGAAAGATGCATAAAAAGTGACACAGTGCATAGTCAATCAATAAAGAATCACTTTGTAAACATTTTCCAGATTCCTAGAAAATATCCATATATGATTCTGTCTAATAACTAACATACGTTTTTTGTTTTAAGTGACACATGAACGTTTCTTGGAGATGGAGAGTTTTTTTTAAAAGCCATTAATCACTTCTGATGAGAATGAGGCAGGAGGATACCAAGTATTTGGAAGGCACTCTTGGCAAATTTAGATTCTCTTGAAGTTGGAGAGTTAATATCGCCCAATATCAAAGTTAAAATTTGGCCATTTTCATTAGGTAATAAGGAAGTTCATCATACATACATTATTGATACTACAACAATGCATATTGTTCATACTTACGGAGTATGCAATTAAGGACAAACACTAGTGAAATTAAACATAAAGTGACTTGCAAAATTTTCCTATATTTATGAGAGTTGATTGGTGAAATAATTAAAAGCTGTAGTAGGGCCAGTTACAATTAGTTTTAAAAAGTTTAAAAGTTAAGGATTTAGTCGCAGTAGTAGCTTTAAGGTTGTGTTTGGTCGCTGTTATGGCGTATTGTTAAAAACTAATAACAAAATGAGCGATTGTAATTTAATTTCAACCAAAATGGACACATTCACCGCTTTCACACTCTTTTAATTTTGCCCGATTCTTTATCTTTTATTTTATCGTTACTTGTTTCTCTCCAAAATAATTTTCTATAATTTTTGTAGGAGTAAGTCTATTTGTAGGAGGTTATTTTTGGTGGAAAACAAGTAGAATTGTAAAATAGATCTGAAATTGAAACTTGAATCGAAAAGAGAGTGCATGAGAATGAAATATATTTGACAGAAATGTGAATTCTGATATTTCGTTTGATGTTAGTTTTTAACAACCTTGATTATAACGTGAATAACCTTGGCCTTAAAAGCCATTTATCGGAAGCCAAATCTCAGCTTTTAAAATTTTAAAATCGATTAACGATTTTATCATTATTTGAGATGATTTCACCAAATAACTCTATTTATGATACTAATATTAGAATTGATATACTCCGTAATACTACGAAAAAACGTACGTTAGTTGAAAGCAGTAATAGAACGATGGAAGAATTCTTAGAAATCTGCCTAGCTCTGACAAATAATTTTGACAACAAATGCATTGCTCAAACCTATATATGTCATGTTGTGGCCACTCATATTCAACTTTTTTTTCATTTATAAACACTATCGATTCTTTATACTTAGCTTGTTATTCACGTAAATCCAATTTGTACTTTGTAGTTACTATATTTATATTTTATTATGATCACCTATAATTTAAATAAAAGTTACATTTCGAATTAGTTGATGTAATTCATATTGATAATAGATTATTAGAGTTTATTGAAGTGTCTGGAAATATGTTTATACTTCAAATTGTTGGATTGATGGAGATTGATTGAAGATACAAAAACGAAAGTAGCTTTCAAGGGCAAACCAGATTGCAATGACTGAGCATTAAGAGCAACCAATAAATTAAAGGAAATAAAGCAAGGCAATCTGTAGCAGATTTGCAAGATGAGATCTGCAAGATAGTCGTTGGCAAACAAGAACAGAATGAAGGAAATCATGCAAGTAGTGGCGGAGTTTATTTAGAAGTAACCAAGGGGAATAACGGCCTCCCTTAAATTTTAAAATTTTTAGAATTTACCATCAAATATAAGTAATATAGCAATTGATACTTCTAAATAATGAAAAAAATCTCTCTAAATAAATATAATGCTTTTAGCCCCTGAATTTTGGCTCATGCTCTGCCACTACATCAAAGGATTGCTTCTCATATCAAGGAAAAGAGCTGCAACTATTCATTGGTGTTAATTTTGTCTACAATCGAGATGTCATGAGTTGCATATATGTATGTGTGAGCAAAAGAAAAAGAGAGTGTTTCTTTTATAAGAAAGATATATTTCCCATAGTATTTAGTGAGATAGTTGGGAGACTATGCTGAACAATTGTTTGGTGTAATTTAGTTGTTTGTTGGTTGTACTTATACTCAGATTTAGTACGCATATAATGTGTGGTAATGCAGTGCATGAATTAGAGGGAGGCACTGCTCGTCTTAAAAAATTGAAAATTATATTTTTATTATTAAAAAATAAATTTTATCGTTATTTATTCAAAAATTAAGTTGTTCGCCTCTAGGGTACCTTCATTTATATAATATTAATTCTTATATACATATAAAATTTACAATTAAGCGGTGACGTGGTAATGGTTAATGGTGATGATGATTAAGGTGGTAGTGATGTATGGGTTGATAGGTTAGACGGTAGAGAAGGGGGTGGGGTTTACATTTTTATTTTTAATTATTAGGTTTTCTAATTAAAAACTTGTATTGTGATATGACGAAAATTTCCTTACAAAAATTCACGTGTTGCTCTTGCGGCCATTTCTTGAGAAAGTTTGAGCGGGATCAAGTAGGATATTTTTTAAAAAAAGTGTCATTGAAATGCGGCTTTGAAACTTAGGTGTTCAAGCTGAGTGACATAGTGTAAACATCGGCAATCGCTCCTACCATTAACCCTTCAAAAAAAATATAAAAGTTCAATCCCTTATATGAAAGGTAGATCGATCCCGGAGCAATTTAAAAAATTAAAAAGTTTAATCCCTCATTTAAAAAAATGATAATAGTTCGAGATCATACGAAACAGTTTTTCTAACTTGTGTTATTATCATACATGTTAAGTTAATAATTAAGAAAAATATTTGATACAAGATTCGTATTTGAACTTTGATAGGTGGGGTAGCCCGCTGGTATTTTGAAACTTAGTAAATAATATATATCCATAATAGAACAAGTAAATTGGTAGAGCAGTTGGCAAGGAAGCACACTTAGTAGGCTGGAGGCACTTGTTCTGGTCTCGTCACCACCATTTTGTTATGTGTTTCTGCTGTAATTGTTCCTTATTCCTCTTCTTTCTAAATTTTTTCCGGTTTTGTCCCTCATATTTATTTTTTCAAACTTTGCTCCATTTATTTTGTTGATCGGAAATATTTGTTAAATATATTTTCTTATTATTTTAATTTTAATTCTTAACATGTATCATAAATACACATAGTAAAAAAATCGCCTAAAAAATTAAATCATTACCAAGGTTTAAAAAATATTTAACATTTCGGGCGAGCCGAAACACTAAAATAAGCAAATTATGAATCGACCGAAAAAGTAAAACTAAAAAGCTGAAAATATTTATCGCAAACAAAATTAAATCTCACCCTCATTTTTTCTCAACATATTAATTTGCTCCACTCCAGATCATCATCAGGTTAAAATTCCATTTATTTATTTCACATATTTTATATATATTTAATGAGTACTTAATGTATTCATAAGCTTATTTGAATATGTTAATTACACTTCTTTTTGAAATTGTTTGCTCCACTCATTTTATATTTATTTAATAGGACCAAATATTGTTTTAATTATGTATTTTATGTTTTAGTTCTGTTAGTTAAAAAAAGGGTTCAATTGGGTTTTTACTGATATTTATGTTTTTGTACTTTTAAGAGTTTTCTATTTTATGTAATTTGCTGATTATGGTATAACTTTATTTGGGTTATCAGTATATTGTAGATTTGTAGGAGATAAAATTTGATAAAGAAATAGAGTTTACGGTTTTAACAAAAGAGATGACCCGACATTGAGCTGGGTGGAAATGTCGTATTCGATCCCACTTAGTTGGTTTGGTTTGGTTGTATCAGTAAATTGTTGCTGAAGCTTTAAGTTTCTGTATGTTGGTGGGTATGATGAATTATGAAGTCGGAGATTGTATATTCGTTGGCTCTTTGGTATAACGGAATATATCAAAATGGCTCAACGCTTCTTATTTATTGAAGTAGTAGATAGTGTTTCACTCCACTCTTGGGTCGATTTTGATTTCAGAAACACCCTCCTTGTTATGACAAGGGTAAGGATGTGAAGTATGTATGTGGGTAGGTTTCTATATGCATAATATCCTTTTGTATTGTAATTCAAGTGTGTTTGGTGCTTGATATGAGGCACTATATGATTTAAGCACAATATATGGGATTATCTAATTACCATATAATTGATTGTTATGTTTTTAATTTCAAAAAGTTTTGAGAAAATTGAATTCGGTTTTTGTTGTTTAGTTATAGTGAGAAGAAAGAACAGGGGTCTTTGAGGGTGGCATAGAGGGTGTTGCGATGTCGATTGCTCTACGGAGTACAATAGATTTAGAACATGGATGGGACATCATGCAGAAAGGAATTACAAAGCTTAAAAACATTCTAGAAGGGCTGCCAGAGCCCCAATTCAGCTCAGAGGAATATATGACACTGTACACGTATCCATATTGCCTTACATCTGTAAATTATAGTTAGTGTTATGCTCTTATTTTTTTGAACCATTATTGATTTCCTTAATCAATGATAGAACTATTTACAACATGTGTACACAAAAGCCTCCCCATGACTACTCTCAACAGTTATACGACAAATATAGGGAATCCTTCGAAGAGTACATTGCGTCAACGGTAAGGTTTCTATCTTCTTTTGTTTATTAAGTTTACTTGCATATGTTGGAACCGTCTTAAGAATTAAGATGCATACTCACCTGGTTTGGATTATATGATGGTCCAGAACCATAGTAGAAACTCCTGTTGTACTTATGGCATTGAAAATAATCAGCTGATTTATTCTAACCATTAATCATACGAGCTATGCCCAAATGAGCAGTTGTAAAAATATGAAAATTAGTTCTTTTCCGCAATCTGTTATCTGTGATAAAAATGTCATATTTTGCTGTACCCTTTAGTTTACTAATTTATGAAGTCACCTAACCATTCTCTAATGTGTAACTTGAAGCATAGCATTCAGGTGCCTCAACAAGTATTTTCGTTTGTTTATTATGTAGCACCCGTACTTTGAAGCATAGCACAAATATTGAGGTTGAATGATGCCTAGTTGTTGGTTAGCTCAAGCAAAATTTAATTCAGCAATCAGATAAAGGAAGCAAGTTTTCTTTTTTGTTTTATATATCACCAATAAAGTCAATGGAAAAAGAAAAAAAAAATTAAAGTTGTTGGAATGTATGCTACTGTGAGATATCCTTATCTCAATGTCAAGGATCTTTTGTTAGCTATAAATACAACTTTCAGCCTTTCCAAATAAAATTCCTTCATTTTATAGTTAATCGGACCTCTGTCCTTATCTAAGCATGATAATAAGTTTTGAAGTTAATTTATAGTTGAAAGAATTATCTTCATGTTCTAAAAAATCGTCTATATCATCTGATTTATTTACAATTATCGATTTTGTATTAAGGAGATCTAGTTCATCTCTATGTTCTCCAAGTTAACACAAACATTTGACATAAACAAAAAGAGCAGTGCACTATGGCTGAAGTGTGAGCTACATCTAGTGTGCTATGCAAGGTAGTATGCTCTACATGTATTATAGCATAAGATTATATATTTCCTTTTAAGCTGAAAACTTGAAGAGAGAGCATGTTAGGTGGTGATGGAGCAATGGGAGACAGTTGCTGAATCAGATTCTTTTCATGGCATGTGATCCATGATTACCTTGAACAATACTATGATATAAATAGATCATCATACCTTTAGTTCCAGATATGCTGCCTCTGTTTTACTTTTGTCAAGAATAGTCATGTCTTTGTTTACTAGATATTCAAAGAAACATCTATCATAGATTGATTAAACTTTGATTGATATGGGAGAATGTATTTGAATTTTATGAAGGGAAATGACTCGGTAGATCTTGGTTCATTTTTTGGTACCAGCTTGTGGTTACTAATAAACCCCAACACGTATTTCTGATTCAGGTATTGCCTTCTCTGAAGGAAAAGCATGATGAATTCATGTTGAGAGAGCTTGTTAAGAGGTGGTCAAATCACAAAATCATGGTCCGGTGGCTTTCAAGATTCTTCCACTATCTTGATCGATATTTCATTGCTAGGAGGTCTCTTCCACCATTGAATCAAGTTGGACTAACTTGCTTCAGGGCGTTGGTATGTTCTGCTCCCTGATGTGTTTTATAGTTTACCTTTCTCTGTCAGTTAGATATGTGGGGCATTAGCCTTCCCTCTCTAGTCACTTCTTGATTTCTATCTTCCTGCTGCTGTTCGGTAAAAAAAGTTTATGTTTTCCTGAATATGGTTGGGCCTGAGTTTAACTTTCAACCTCAGCTCTGTCTCTCCATGTACTTTATATGTCAATATATTGTAATTGAACTCTCTTTCATGCAGGTCTACCAGGAGTTGAATGGAAAAGTGAGGGATGCTGTTATATCTTTGGTATGGTTTGACCTATTTGTTTTTTGTTTTTGTTTTTTCGAACTCTCCTGCCTTACTAGTTATTAATATATCTTTGATTGACCAAGAACGTGAAGGAGAACAAATAGATAGAGCCTTGTTGAAAAATGTACTTGATATTTTTGTTGAAATTGGAATGGGTCAAATGGATTACTATGAGAATGACTTTGAAGCAGCAATGCTAAAGGATACTGCATCTTACTATTCTAGGAAGGCTTCTAACTGGATCTTGGAAGATTCATGTCCAGATTATATGTTGAAAGTACATCTCACTTTGTTGTCTTGTTTTCTTACATTTTGCTGAACTCCATCCTTTTTTGTTTCCCTGGATAATGTTTTGAATTTCAGGCTGAAGAGTGTCTGAAACGGGAGAAGGATAGAGTTGCTCATTATTTGCATTCAAGTAGTGAGACAAAGTTGCTTGAGGTTTGTTTTATGCTCATGCATTTAGTTTAGATTATAGTTCTAGAAGTAGAGAGTGTGATAGCTTTTCATATACGATGATAATCTTTTCATGTTCAGTTATGATAGAATCTTCTTATGATGCAGTGTTAACCACTTATCATTTCTTGCTCTTGCTAGAAAGTACAACATGAGTCGTTGTCTGTCTATGCCACCCAACTGTTGGAGAAGGAGCATTCTGGATGCCATGCACTACTTAGAGATGATAAGGTAGTTTCTGATGCAACAGTGGTATATCTTTTCTCTCTTATGCTCATATAGATTTCGTGTTGTAGTTTACATGCTTTTGTTTCACTATGGAAGGTGGGGGATTTGTCGAGGATGTACCGGCTCTTCTCTAAGATACCTCGAGGTTTGGAACCAGTTGCTCATATTTTTAAGCAGGTTCGTAATTTCTACTCATCTATTTGTTTACTTTGTAAACTACGGTGCTATATGGCTCTGTGAATATTTGAATTTTTTTCTGCAGCATGTTACTGCTGAAGGCACAGCTTTAGTTAAGCAAGCTGAAGATGCTGCAAGCAGTAAGAAGGTTTGTAAGTTTAGCGAGCTATTTCTTATTTAAATAATTGAACATAATGCACGAGATGCTTACTTGAGATTCACAGATTATTTGTGTTCTCTATTCTGTACTTGTTCTGGTGAATTGTTTCATCCTTCTGCCGGCTCTGGTGTAAGCGACTTCTTTATACTTGTCATAAATACAACCTCTACTTTTAATTTTCTTCTGAACAATCCCCGTTCTTGTGAGAAAAAATTCGTGTAGTGGAGTTCAAAGCTTTTGTTTGCAGGAGTCCTTAAGAGATAAACTTTCTCTTGAGTCAGGGACAAACTAAAGTAACGGTGCAGGACCTCTTGAGAAATAACTTCCAGTATATATAAATAAAAGAAGCCACAACTAGTTAATTAATCTAGGAAGCTAATGTTTCTAGTTGGACACACTAAGTTTTCAGAGGGAAAATTATATTGTCTGAAATCTCTGAATATATTTGCTATGAGTTTATAAATATTTTCTGAAAAAACGATGTTTAATTTCTTTTAGAATCTAATATTTGCATGTGCTCTACAGCCAGAGAAGAGAGATATGGTTGGACTGCAGGAACAGGTTATTCTCATGGTCTTGTTTTTTCTGGTCATACGTTTATCTGAAATTTAACCGCTTAAACCTTATATTCTTCAGGTTTTCGTTCGTAAGGTGATAGAATTGCATGACAAGTACCTTGCATATGTAAATGAATGTTTTATGAACCATACGCTCTTCCACAAGGTTTGTGCAACATAAGTGATTTGAAACTATATTATTTGTTTTCACACTGTTGCTTTTGAGTTAGCTTTTTAGTTGAAATCTTTTGCTTTAGGCTCTCAAGGAAGCCTTTGAGTTATTCTGCAATAAAGGTGTTGCTGGAAGCTCAAGTGCTGAACTTCTTGCAACATTCTGTGACAATATATTAAAAAAAGGAGGAAGTGAAAAGTTGAGTGATGAAGCTATTGAGGAAACACTTGAGAAGGTACTTTGGGCTTACAAGACATCCATTGTAAGGATCTATGCAGCGCATCTTTAAAACTCTCGACATATTGCAGGTAGTGAAGTTGCTTGCTTATATAAGTGACAAAGACTTGTTTGCAGAGTTTTACAGGTGGAAGTTTCTTCATTGTTGGTTGGGCTGCTGTGTGTTTCCTGAGTAGGAAATATTTTGCTTACAACCTGTTGTTGGTTACAGGAAAAAGCTTGCTCGGAGATTGTTATTTGATAAGAGTGCTAATGATGAGCATGAGAGGAGCATCTTGACAAAATTGAAGCAACAATGTGGTGGCCAGTTTACCTCGAAGATGGAGGGAATGGTAAGTTATCCTTTATTTTATGTGAGAGGAAGTTTATTGGAAATGTTGTTAGACACTTATCTTTTTATCTCTCATCTATCAGGTTACGGATTTGACACTGGCAAGGGAAAATCAAACCAGTTTTGAGGAGTATCTCAGTAACAATCCGAATGCAAATCCTGGAATTGATTTGACCGTCACTGTGCTGACTACTGGGTTCTGGCCAAGTTACAAGTCTTTTGACCTTAATCTTCCAAATGAAATGGCAAGTTTGTATTACTCGATCTTACAATTATCCATGTACCTTGAATATACATTATTTTTAAGTCATGATCTTACTAGTGTTTTCCTCCCATGTCTTTTGCAACAGGTCAAATGTGTGGAAGTATTTAAAGAGTTCTACCAAACCAAAACAAAGCACAGAAAACTGACTTGGATATTTTCTTTGGGTACTTGTAACATCAATGGGAAATTCGATCCGAAAACAATGGAATTGATTGTGACAACTTATCAGGTTATTTTGAATCATTAATATGTTCTGATTTTTCAGTTTTTGCATCATCTATATTATGGATGCTGAACTTAGTGTATTCTGATTTTTCAGTTTTTGCATCATCTATATTATGGATGCTGAACTTACTGTATTTTATCAGGCTTCTGCTCTTCTGCTGTTCAATGCAGCAGATAAATTGAGTTATCATGAAATTATGGCTCAGCTAAATCTATCAGATGACGATGTCATTCGGCTGCTTCATTCACTTTCATGCGCAAAGTATAAAATTCTTAATAAAGAGCCGAGCACAAAAACAATTTCTCAGACTGATGTCTTTGAATTCAACTCAAAGTTCACTGATAAAATGAGAAGGATCAAGGTATAACCGATGCAAAAAGATATATAATCATTTTCATTTATAGAGCTGAATTAAATTCTGTTTCGAATGCAGATCCCTCTTCCCCCAGTAGACGAGAAGAAAAAGGTTATTGAAGATGTTGATAAAGACAGAAGATATGCAATTGATGCCTCGATTGTTCGTATTATGAAGAGTCGGAAAGTCTTGGGGTATCAACAGTTGGTTATGGAGTGTGTGGAACAGTTGGGGCGCATGTTTAAGGTACCATCTGATGGAGGACATCTTTCATTCTAAACCAATTTTTTTTTTAAGTATTCATTTATCTTGTGCTATTATGTTATGCAATCAGAGGTGGAAAATGAGGTGGGAGCACTGTATTTTTTTGAACTTCCTATCCAAGTTTGAGGGGCTGGGGAGTTGTGTATCATGTATCACTACTAGAAAACGTAGCAAATAAGACGATGAATCGTGTGTGCAAAAAGAGCTTGCACTTGTCTACCAAAATCTTGCACTAGAATTTATGGGTGTGTTCTCTAAAACCCCATCTGAGTCCTCTTCCATGCCTACCAAAGTCTTAATGTTAAAACATGTTTGTTCTATTTGATCAGCCTGATGTGAAAGCAATCAAGAAGAGGATTGAAGACTTGATCACCCGAGACTACCTTGAAAGGGACAAGGATAACCCAAACTTGTTCAAATACTTGGCCTGAGTGCATTCAGTTGTGGCGGAATACCTGCTCGTCTGAAGTCACTGCTCACTGCAGCCATATAATACTGAGTAATATTTTTTCACTTTGATGAGAAATCTCGTTTGGTTTACCCAAATGTGTGATAATCTACCACACAAACTTGTACAATGTGCCACATTATTTGGAATTCGTCTCACAGTGAACTTTCTTATTTGAATAAACATATTTCATTGTCCCAAACAAATTACTCATATACCTTAAATTATTAAGCACCAATAATCAAATCATTGTATAAATCCTAAAAAAGCATATTATTATGAAAACAAGTTAGACGATGTTAATAAATAAAGTAAACCATAAATCATTTACTGATGAAATGAGTAAAATAAGTGAAAGGGAATTGATATATAATAGTCAAAGAGTAATATAGAAAAATTAAAATGCCCCCTTCAAATAAACTGAAATGTTTATTATATAAAGTTCATTATTTTAGATTGATGGCTTAATGGCATGGAGGCATCTGATATAATTTTTTATAAATAGGTCTTGAATTAATTTTTTATAATTTCACTCTATCTTCTTTAATTATGACTTTCTTTTTAGCACTTACTCTAGATTCTTTAATTAGGAATTTTTATATTATTCATTATTTGTAATATTATGCAATCGTACTCTTCATCGTTAATTTACACCCAAAAAAAAATCATTATTTTATGGCCACGAGCGTGCCACACATGCCACTACTATATATGTTTGATTTTAATGACTACGGATGACTCTAGGAAAAATTGAATACTACTCTCTATCTGGAACATTCATAATCTAATTCCCTATAAAATAGGAAGCAAACATAAAAAGTGAAGCGAATATCACAAGCTCTATACCTTGTTGAGAGTGCTCAAAATCTCCAATGACTATGTCTTCTTTAAGTCGTTGGATACTTGACCCTAAGAAGAATCCTCTTGCAGCTCTCCACAAGAAAACCATTGAGCAACGTTTACGTAAATATGGTCTACGTTATGATGACTTGTACGACCCGTATTATGATTTGGACATCAAGGAAGCACTCAATCGTCTTCCTAAAGAGATAGTTGATGCTCGTAATCAAAGACTCAAACGTGCTATGGACCTCTCCATGAAGCATGAATATCTCCAAATCTTGTGTATTTGGTAACAGGCTCTAAAAAGTTTGTGAATGTATCAAAATATGATATAGTTTAATAAAATAATACAGGAAGTGGCTTTGCTTTCAAATCAATAAAGGCATGGCTTATTGGGCTGTGAAGTCAGTTGCTAATATTTTTTATCATTTAAAAAAGAAAATCAGATTATATTTGTGATTTTGCAAGCATTTTGCATTAGACCCTTTATCTTGCTCATTTTTCTAATAAAGTAGCTGAATTATGAAGGAGTAACATACTTCCTTCTGGCTGATCTTTATCTTTTCTTTTCTTTTTTGAACTAATAGTTTCTGTTGGAGGAGAAAATATAATGATTTTGTTTTATCTTCAGGCAATGCAAACACCATTCAGAAGTTACCTGAAGGACATGTTGGCCCTTGTAAAGAGGGAGAGAGCTGAGCGCGAAGCCCTTGGAGCCTTGCCTCTCTATCAGCGTTCTATTCCATGATGAACGTTTTTTAAAATGGAAGAAAGATGCATATGTTTAGACTCTCTACCTTGTACTAATATATTGCTTTGTGCATCAATAATTGTGAAATTTGGGTTATTGTACTATTCTTAGAAAATGTCTCTTCCATTTCGGGATCATGAAAGGAGTATATGTTAGAGGAAAAATGGGATAGCACCGAATCGTACCGATTTCCATTACATCGAAGAAACGAAACTTAACAACTTACCTTGACCATAACTGAAAAACCCAAGGTGAGTTTGAAAATAGTTGGGAAAACACACCGATCAACCCTATATGTTGGTATCAACATGCTACATAAAGCAACTCCGGACATTACGCATGATGTGTCATGTACAATAATTGCACAAGCAATCACAATTTCTTCTTACCTACGTAAAAAAGATTTTAAGATAGAATCTAATTTTTTTAATGACTTCATCTTTGAAGCGTAACAAGTATCTTAGAGGATAATGACAAAAGAAGAATCTGGGTTAAAATAGAACCATAAGCAATGAAACCTCAAAATGTATATAAAGACTGAATAGAATTAGTAAAAAGGGATGTTGTAATGTGGTTATTTTGTTGCACATAATTTTTTGGTTATAATGATAAAGTAATTTAAAAAATTTATATTTCCTAATACCATTTTTTTTTCCAAAATGAAAATTTCAAATTTTGGTCCCTTTGGGCTCAAATTGCGGTTGAAATAAAATCGAAGAATATGAGATGAATTTGAATCATCCGAAATTTCGAAAGAAATATAAAAGAATTCTATAAATTTATGACGAGGGAGTAATAGAGAACAAAAGTGTTTTAATAAATAAATTTTCATAAATTTTATAATGGTACCGCTTTCCTTAAAAAAGAGCTCTCCCATAATAAGTAGAGAATCAACAAGTATCTCTAAATGGCCTGGTTTAATGGCCATCCTCATCAAGCTAATTAGTGTAAACATAATAGAGAAACAAAATTAGTGTAATAAATATTTTATAAATTTTAAATAGTTCAGCTTTCTTTAAAAAAAAATCATCACCGCCTTTACAGCGGTGTGATAATCGAACTGTAACCTTTAAATATCTTCATCGTGATCGCTATCCTCATCGCCTAATTGATGAAAAAATTATAATAAAGAAACAAAATTATGTAATAAATAATCTTTTATAAATTTAAATAATACAAGCCTTTTTAAAACCTCTACCTATCCCCCACGGTGAAAAATCGAACCAAGACTTAAATATCTTCACCGTGATCGCTATCCTCTAAAAATTATGAAGTCATAATAATTAACAATATCATTTACCTATTTTAAACTTCATTATCTAAAAATTCATTTGTCATACTCAAACAATCAGTACTTATGCATCTTTATCTTTTTATGAAAGTTAATATATAATGGCATTTATTTCTTTTAGTACTTAAATGAATCATGAAGAAATATATTGGCGTATCTAACTGCGCTTCTTTCTTACTTTATAAATCTATCCAGCTCTCAATATAGATTTAAAGAGATACCGAGATAATCATGACCATCTAGAACATTTGTATGTTCAATACCTAAATATATATTATTATACACAAAGATAATTCAAATAAACTTATCCTTTATAATTATTTAAAATTCTAAGTAAATAATCAATAAAATATTTCAACCATCAAATTTTAGTTTATGAATACTATATATTAAATCTATCCTCAGTAAAAGATCATATGATTTTCTTTTTTCAAGAGTCAAATGATGTGAAATCAGTCCAACAAAAATTCAAAACTATGAATACTACATACTAGCATCCATTTATAAAATGTTGTTTAATTTTATTTTTCAATAGACAAAATTATTTAAAAGTCAACCACTTAGATTCAAAATTTATGAATGTTACGTACTAAATCCATCTCTAAAATTATTTGAACTCAACCAACAAAACTCAAAATTTGTTAATACTACATAGTATATCCATCTCGAAAGAAATGTTCATTTTTTTTTTTCAATAATCAAAATTATTTGAACTCCACTATCAAAATCCTAAATTTACAAAATACTTAGCATACTACTCTCCCTCTAAAAAAGATTGTTCATCTTTCTATTTAATTGGCACTCAAATCCAACAAAATTTAAAATTTATGATTACTACAAACTTATATATAATGCCCATCTCAAGAGATTCTTCAATTTTCACTTTTCAATAAATAAAAGTAAATAAACATTATGATCTTTAATATATAATTAAGGATTGAATTAAAATTATCATGTTAAAGTAAATTAGGTCAAATACTATAGGTTGATATACTTTCACTAAGTAATATAAATATTTAAGAGAAATATTTGATTTAAAATTTAAAAGTAAAACCACAAATTATTACGCTATTAATACATAACTTAAGTATCATTTGACTTTATACAAATTTTAATAAAATTTTAAATTTATTTATCAATCTTAAATTTTCCTAAATTTTTCTCCTAGAATCTGATCAAAATAGGAATATAATTTTCGATTTACCAAAATGACCAAAATAAGAACGTGAGGGAGTTGTTTTAATTTTAATACGTCCTGAGGTGGTATAAAGTGGACTTGGTGTTTCTACAATGGCTCAGAGTATCCTCTTTCAGAGGTTTTGTAGAGTTCTTCATCGCTCACAATTTCCAGATATCAAGTTAATTTTGACTTTGAATTTGATAATGACATGGAAGAATTTTTAGTCCTTCGTGATCTCTTTGAAAATAAGAATATATCCTTAAGGAATTCAATAATACTTTCATCACCCTCATCCCAAAAATCCTGCCTAAACTCACTCAAAGATTTTGCACCAACTGCCTTTGTAATGTAATCTACAAAAATCGCATCCAAAGTTATGGTCAATGCACTCAAACCTCATCTCAATTCCTTCCCTCCTTTCCGCAAATGATTTATTCAAGGTAGTAGAGCCTAAGATAACATTTTATGGCCTGTGAACCTACCACACTATACAAAAATCATTAAAAATGTAAAAAAAAAAAACGGGTTGATCATTATAAAATCGACATGAAAAGTGCAGCTCTCTATTACAGTTAATTGGGACTTCCTCCTTGATGTCCTTAAGAAACTGAAATTTTCCCTTAGATTAATCTTATCAGAGAATGCATTTCGTCCGTTCAATTTCTAAGACTAACGGACAAATCACCACCCTTTCAAGTCTCACATCTTACAAGTCTCACATCTTTTCAAATCACACAAAGATGAAAAGTGGATTTCTATTGCCAGAAAAGGCCCTAAATTAATCACTTGTTCTTTGGTCGACGCTTAGCTTCTTCTTCATTCATTTAAATCAGATAGTAGATAATTTTTCGCAAAACGACTAAAGCTTTTTGTGATGACTTCAATAAAGTGATTAATTTTGGAAAATCTAATATTACTTTAGCCCTCCACCCTCGAAAATAAAAAGCAATCTAAATAATTTAAAAATTAACTATCTGATATAGTTTTTAGAAGCATTTGGGTATTTTCTTTGACACTAAGTGCAAAAGAAAATCTTTGTTCTCCAACTTAGTTGATAAAATAAAAAATAGAATTTTAAGTTGGAAAACAAAATTTTCTAACTTCGTTGGAAGTGTCACTCATTAAGTCAGTTCTTCAATCGATCCTGGTTTATCCAATGGGAATTTATAAATTCATTGTTATCTCTCAAGCTCGAAATTGACAAAATTTTAGCCAATTTTCTTTCTGAGGTTTAGAATTGGATTTTTTCACCTTAATAAAGAAGATGGAGGATCGGAATCAAGCACCTCCATCACTACAACCTCGCCTCCTAACAAAGAAACGGTTACTAATTCTTCAATCAAATTTTGACTCCCCAATGAACTCTCTTTAAACCGGCCATTATCCAAATTCCTCCCCCATTCATAAATCAAAAATTAATAAAAATAACCCATCTTGAACTTGGCAAAGCCTCAGATCCGATCTTGATCAAATTAGCAACCATATGTTTTGGAAAGTTGGAAATGACTTGAACATTAAAATCTGATAAGACTTTTGATTCCTAACCTGACCCCTTCTCCGAACACCCAAACTAAATTTCAATAATTTAATTTGCCTCATCTAAAGTTAACTCCCCGTGAATGACTGCATTGAAATACCCCTCTTAGGCAACTATTCTCTCCAGATGTTGTCAATAAAATCCTCACGATCAAACCTAATTAAAACAATGACGAACCCAATTTGACCTTTCCCACCTTATAGAAAAGAAAAGACATTTACAAAAAATCAATCAAAATTCCATTGACATTTCAAAAATTCCTTCAAACTTTAGGAAAATTCCTAAAAAGACTTGGAAAAATATCCGAAGCTCAAGAGATCTCGTAAAATTAAAATCTCATTTTCTTAAATTGCTTTTATCTGTCCGCCAACCCAAGATAACTTTCTATCCAAAAACAAAAAATGATTACTCACTAAACGTCTTTTGTATTTGGGGAACGAAACAATCAACCACCTTTTCTTCTTTCGTTCTTTACAATTACTGGGAACCAACATACAACCTTTAGTCCCAAAAACCAAAGGCAAAACTATAATATTTTTGATATCGTCTCTTCGATTATTAATTCAAAGAATGATTTGGCTAACTCCCAACTCTTTTGTAGTATTCTCTGGACCATCTGGCTCACCAGAAATGACCTCACTTTCAATCAAAGTTCAATGTCCCAAAGCAATGTTCTTAAAACTAGCAGAGATTTTGCTACCTTTTGGAATGGAGCCTTTCACCAAAAAAATAAATTACATTCAAATTTGGCAATAAAAAACAATTGCTCTCAACGAAATTCACCTCTTTCACCAAAAATAAAGCACCACATTCAAATCCCCATAATAAAAGGCATCACCCTGTCTTCAACGAAATTCACCCAATTAAAATCAATCAATGCTCAAGAACTTACAAAGGCGAGATGCCAAAAATCATATAGGCATTTCCACCTTTAATCTTCGATTTGGCTGATCAATATATTATAGAGATTTAGGAAATCATCAAGGAAAGAATGTTTACAAGAACAAGACACATTCTCGATATTAGATCTTTCGCCATACCATCCTTTTTATTACAATTGTTGGGAAACACAACATAGTCATGTCTCTCTATTTTATTACCGATAATTTTACATCGTAGGGTTTGGATTGCACCTCTCCGGCATGTAAAAGAGCAAAGATTGGAAACTGAATTAACAAGACTTCTAAGACAAGCTTGTGTTTTTTGCTCTAAACTGACATTTGCTTATTTTGTTAACTTCGCTGAGCATTTCACTCAAATTTCTTTTAATTCAATGGATTGTAATATTTTGAATGTTAGTTTTAATTTTGCATTCTTTATTTTATTTTATTTTAAACCCATCCATCGCCCCTTTACAACGGTAATCGAACCCAAGACCCCAAGCTCACCTGGCTTAACCATTGAAACAATTTTAATTGCAGTGTGCATTTATGATAGCTTAAAATAATTAAATGAAGATTTATACTATTATATGTATTATTTATCAAAAATGGATGTATACTATTTTTCAAGATTTTCCCTCATTAATTTAAGAAAAACCCATCAAGGCCAATTCCAACTTTCTAAGTTCCCTTTTTGACATTTTGTTCCAAAGATCTCAACTTTTTCTTCCTTGTACTAATGTACTATTAGCAGCCAAAGGGGCATCATTTGACCTCTTAGTTTAAGTATACAACTTATACAAGGTTACAAGTCTATGTCTATGGCCTTATTACATTTTCTGCTTTTTTTAACAAGAATCCGTAGTCGCAATTTTTTGAGTGCAGGGTCTTATTACATTTCTTGTCTCCTGCTCTAACTATTTTCTTGATAATTATTTATCTACTACTACTACTACTACTTATTTCTAGTCTTGATATTATACGTTTGTCTTTTGATATTCTCATTATGGTATTTGCAGGTTGTCAACTTGTGATATTAGTTTAAGGTTTGATTCAAGTTTAGAAGTCGTCATTTAATAATTTAACATCTGGTGGATTTATTAGAGTTAGTAGTTGACTAGTGGATATAGTCATATTGATGTCAAATTTGGAGTTGATCTAGAATGGTTGACTTTGTTCAGTGGTGTCAGATCTTATTGGTACTTTGATCAAATGATGGTAATCTGTAAAAGTTGGATCTTGATGTTGGAATAGTTGATATAGAATATTAGAGATAAGGTATTTTGATAGTATATAAGGGTGTAGGGTAATGTGAATAATGAAGGACCATTGCGTATATCGAAATGGTATCTTGCAGTCTGTTTCTGCTGCAATGTGGAGGACCCCGTCGCCGTCGGAGAATGGTGGCTCTACTACTGATGGCAGAGTTGCCCATAACGAGACACCGACGTCTGTTAAAGAACCGGATTCGCCTCCACCCGTGTTCGATAAGCCACCAGAACCAATGACAATGCCAAATCCAAAGCAGAATCCTGAATCTGCGCAAGAGCCACCTGCGGAGAAACCTAAGAAGCCGGTGCAGATGAAGAGTGTATCTAGTGCAGGGCTTAGGACTGATTCTGTGTTGCTGAAGAAAACTGGTGTACTTGTTGTTTTTCTTGGGGGAAAAAGCAGTCAAGACAATTTGGGGACGCATTTTCTTTGCGGAGAAAGCAACTAGGAAGGAATATGCCTGCAAATCGATTGCTAAAAGGAAGTTGTTGACAGATGAAGATGTGGAAGATGTAAGGAGGGAAATTCAGATAATGCATCATTTGGCAGGGCATCAAAATGTTATTTCCATCAAAGGGGCTTATGAGGATGCTGTTGCGGTTCATGTTGTTATGGAATATTGTGCCGGTGGGGAACTTTTTTTGATAGGGGATTACATGCTATTATACAGAAAGGAAGGCAGCTGAACTCACTAGGATTATAGTTGGCGTGGTTGAAGCTTGTCATTCATTAGGGGTCATGCATCGTGACCTTAAGCCTGAAAATTTTCTTTTTGTCGATCAGAAGGAGAATTCACTTCTCAAAACCATAGATTTTGGATTGTCAATGTTCTTCAAACCAGGTATAACTCGACTGGTGTAGTACTACATTTTGCCAGGGGTTTGTTGAAAGTTCAAGAACCAAATAATCTTCTTTGATATGAATATTTGACCTGACCTACCAGAAATTGTCCGCTTGTTCTGTGTGTGTGGACACTTTTCAGTACACAACCAGATGAAAATATATTTGCAATCCCAAGATCTGTTATGGAAGTTTTATTCGTTCAGTTCACATCTAATTAGTTTTTTGAGTTGATATCTGCAACCTGTAATTTTTGTATAAATTCAGAACTAAATCCTTACTCTCACCACATAGATCGATGCTTCTTGTACTTTTGAATCCATAACTGACCTTGCATGGATTTTTCCCCCATTTTCTTTTCTTGATGAGCTGACATGATTTCGTATGAAGGATACGTTTGCAACAGATCAATTCATTATCTATTTACTATTATTTAATAAACTATAGAAAATTGCCAGTCAACACCTCAAATAAGATACTTAATGTTCATGATGGTCAACAAAAGGCCAAGCTATATAGAATTTCTTCTTTTCAAAAGTTTCACTTGCAGATGAGTTTCTTAGAATCCAAAATTTAACCATCTCAACAAGTAGCTAATGTGATGAATTTACTTTGTCTTGTCAGTAATCTTAATGTGGTGAATTTACTGTGTCTTGTCAGTAATCTTTCAGTTGTATTTGTCTGGGTCTATCTTATTTCATTCCATCTTTTGACTAGTAAAAATTTCTATTTTCCACTCAGGTGATAGGTTTACTGATGTGGTCGGTAGTCCATATTATGTTGCCCCAGAAGTTCTTCGGAAGAGCTATGGTATTGAAGCCGATGTTTGGAGTGCTGGAGTAATTGTTTACATTTTACTGAGTGGAGTACCTCCTTTCTGGGCAGGTCAGATGCCATATATATTTTTCCAACCCTATAATATATCATGTGTTCTTCTCTATCTTTCTTGAGATTAACCTCATTTATTATTGGTTTGTCATCATTGTGTAGAAAGTGAGCAAGGAATATTCGAACAAGTCCTGCATGGCGATCTTGATTTTGCATCTGATCCCTGGCCAAGTATTTCAGAAGGTGCTAAAGATTTAGTGAGACGAATGCTTATTCGAGACCCCAAGAAGCGTCTAACTGCGCATGAAGTCCTATGTAAGTGGTTCCCATGAATTTTTAAGTTAAAAAATTGTGTTTGAATGAATATAAAGAAAACTAAGTTGCAATGAGATTATACATTGGTAAGTGAATTAGTTGAGTTTTCTAGTGAGGCGGTCAATTATCATATTGTAGTATACCTGGAACTAGGATTTTTTGTTAAGCTTTTCTTCAGTATACTAATATAGGCCGTCTAATCTTGCGATTTGGTAAAGAGAAATGAAGCATTTATGGAGAGTGTCTTACTACTGTAGTCCTAAGGTTAATTCACCGAGATAGCACCCAAACCAAAAACAAAATTAAGGGTTGATAGCACGGGGAGTCAGATTTAGATAAGCAGGATTATTTTAAGAGTCAATTTAGTTTAGGCTATCTAATAATTGATGCTTTTAGTTGTTTTAGCCTTCTAACTCTTCATTAAGCTGTCAACCTTGAGGACTCTGTCATGGTTGCTCTCACGACAGAAAAAAAGAACTCTCTCCATCCCTATTTCTTAGGGTAGTTTGATTTTGCAAAAAGTTTAAGGAAATTCTAACTCACACGTACACTTTTCCTTCTATGAACTCTACTTAATTTGGTCAAAACAAGAGTTATTTTGGGATTTCCCAAAATGGAAAACATCACTTGGAAATAGTGATGGAGGGAATAGCTGTTATGGTTAATTTGACTTAGTTGACTGTTCTGGACTCTATTACTTGTGCCATCTTATTGCTATTGAGATATTGTATGAGCATGAGATAAAAAGTTCTAGGTATAACTGATCTCTTTCTTTTTCTACTTTGGACTTTTAGATGATGTCTCTTGTTGATATCCAAATTGTTACACAAGAAACACTTGCCGGTTTTCATCTAAGCTTTTAATCATTTTTAGGTCATCCTTGGGTCCAAGTTGACGGGGTGGCTCCAGACAAGCCTCTTGATTCTGCAGTTTTGAGTCGTATGAAACAATTTTCTGCCATGAACAAGTTGAAGAAAATGGCACTTAGAGTAAGTTCACTCATGCAAGACCTTACCATTTATATTTTGACCTCCCAGGACTGACTTCTTATTATAACATTTCACAGGTGATAGCAGAGAGTCTATCTGAAGAAGAAATTGCGGGGCTAAGAGAAATGTTCAAGATGATTGACACTGACAACAGTGGTCAAATCACTTATGAAGAGCTTAAAGCAGGCTTGGAAAGAGTGGGTGCCAATTTAAAGGAGTCTGAAATATATGATCTAATGCAGGCGGTAAGTGCCCAAGCCTTAACATGTAAGATCTGTTGTATTTTCCCAGCCCGAAAGCGAAATATATAACAAACGAGCTATAAAGGGAGGTTGTGCTTTATCTTGAGATACTATTTTCTTTTTTGTGAACACTTCGAAATGCAGGCAGATGTAGATAATAGCGGAACAATTGATTATGGGGAGTTTGTTGCTGCGACGTTGCATCTTAACAAAGTCGAAAAGGAGGATCATCTTTTTGCTGCTTTCTCATACTTTGATAAGGATGGAAGTGGGTATATCACTGGAGACGAACTACAGCAGGCCTGCAAGGAGTTTGGCATGGAAGACACCAGTTTAGAAGAAATGATCCGAGATGTGGATCAAGACAATGTAAGTTGTCTATTGCTTCCCTCATGAATCATGGTATTCTCAGTTACAGTATAGTAAGAAGGTTGTCAATGCTGGGATTCATAGACACGGTTACTAAGTTACTTCCACGCTTGTGAAAACTTGTATGAGTTGCTCAAAGCCATTACTTATACTGTATACATTAGGAAAAACTTACCATAACAAAAAAGCAATTACTACTTTGTTTTAGTTACAACCCTAAATGACATGGTTTTGTAATTCAGAAAAAGGGAATTTCTTCTCATTATGATGCGATGGAGGTAGTATCTATTATTACTCCTATAGACCACACTTCACAATCTAGGTTGCTTTTCATCACATGCATGTCTACAAATACTGGAAAATCTTATCGGTGTTATTATCAATTTTGCAGGATGGTCGTATCGATTACAATGAGTTCGTCACGATGATGCATAAGGGAAATCCAGCATTTGGAGGTGGTAAGAAGGGACTAGAAAATAGTTTTAGTGTTGCATTTAGAGACGCGTTAAAACTGTAGCAGAATATATGGCTTTGTGGAGATGAATTTTACCTTTATTTTTGTTTTCTTTTCTCCATTTTCCGGTTGTCCAGAATTCATGAGAAAATTGCTTCAGTATCAAATACAACATTTATACAAACCGTCACTTTTGAGAAATCTTAGTAGAGTATCTACCCTTCAATAGTAATATTTATTTACATGTAAACTATACCATCCCTGGCAAAATGTCGGATGGGGGTGTGGGAACACATAAGGGGTGCCCAACTCCTTTTTTGGAGTTAAAAGAGGGATACTCAACAAAATTTTCCTTGATTCTTTGAGCATTACTTAACAGTACCATGACAAAGGATTAACAGTAAACAAAAAAGCTTGTTGGAAACAATCATATATGCGCAACTTCTTCAAGCAGGAATGCTTAATACCAAGTAGTTAGAGGATTTATAACAAATGGTGATTAGTAATTCACACAATCAATAAAAGACGCAATGAAATTCAATAATCAAGATACAATTATTCTATCAACAAATATTCAGAAATAAATCAATGAAAGATGATTCAACAAAACTGGTAATATCGAGCATTATCCTTTGGCACACGCACCCAATTCACTTATAGCGATTCCATCAACAACGTTGCTCATCGTCTTAAAACTTTCCAGCTATTGTGATGACCACAGGCTTCTCAAGACCCAAATGTTCTTTTACCTAAAGAATTCTAGGCAAAAGGTTTTCTTGCTAGATCAGAAGCTGAGTACACAGATTCACAAGCCAGGTGCAACATCGCTTCCACCAACTACACGTTTTGGCATCATATTTATGCCATCTATGCATAAAAGATAGAAAGCACTCTGGCTACAGTCACACGTTGAATCCAACTAACACTAACTACCTTCAATTAGAATTATGCCCCAAAGATGACTGATGAGTGATGGTAGCTCTAACACCCGATTCCATGACTGATATCTAAGATCCTTCAATTTCATTTTTTATTCGTTTCTGTTGAAGTTGGAGAAGTGACAAACACTGGGCTGGTCTGAATGGTTCCAACTGAACGCATCTTTTCTTCATAGAGCCTTAATAAATTGGGAGCTTCTTCCGGATAACAAGTAACAAACTTCTCAAGAAAATCATCATCCGAATACATAATAACACTATACAAGCTACGCTTCTTCTTCAAGAAACCTTTTGACAACAAAACTTTATATACAGAGCACCTTGGGACAATTTTCTTTTGCAAACTTGCCGCAAATAATTGAGGCATTTGCAACAACATTTGGGGCCTCCATCCTATTTCATTCACGAAAAAGTCGTGTCCGTTAAGTGTCGGGAACTTGATAAAGGAAAACATCGACACTAAACGGACGCCATTCTAAAAAGATTAATGTGATTTGGCGCCTGTTTTGTGTTGGCTGAATTTTCTAGTGGTGTTTTGTTATTTGGGATCTGACCATGTTGGACCTCAAAATGATATGCATATTGTAATAAATTTCAATAAATTTGTAGTATAAAAGAAATTTGATACGGCTGGTATCGTTGATCTGTTGAACTGAATCGTTTTTTAGCAAATTGTATATTCAAAGAAAATGAAACTACCAAATCATAAACACTTAAAGTATGCAATGCATGATGGTGACTCATGAATCATGATATATGCATGGAAGATGACCTTTTTTTAAATCTAAATTTAGTTTGGCCCAATGTCCAAATATTATCGATACATGATACGGTTTTAAAATTGGTTGGTAATTTTGCTAAAACAATTATCATAATTTCAGAGCAGATAATAATTACCATTCGACAATGTTACACCATTAAGTTTACAAAATAAATCCTTTCTTCAACCTCAAACAACGCCTTTGTCTCTTTTAATCTGAACCATTTGGAGTATAAATATAACCAATTACTAACGCTATATATTGACTTAATTTTTCAAATAACCTGCCCGTATAAAAGAGATGGTTTTTAATAATTATCTCAGTTGTTTGCTTGAGTGTTGGAAGAATTAAATTGTAAACAATAAGAATACTCATTGAAATGGAGCATATAAATTTATGATCAATAAAATTATGTTCGAAAGGCAAGCTATAAAACCGAGATGAGTTTAAAACCGCATACCAAAATCTGACTTAATAACATCCTAAGCTGACTCCCACCAACCCCCTAATCCACTATTATTCATGTTCATCATCAACCCACCAACCCCTTTCTCTCCTGTTTGGGCCGGTAATCCTATAGAAGAAAAAAAAAATCTCCATTTTCTCTTCCTCAATACTATAAGTCATTGACTAACTTCCTTCATCATCATCTACACTAAGTATAAAGTTTGTAACTTTTTATATATTTATTGCTATGTAAGCTCTGACTTGTCGACTTTGAGTTTAAAATGTAGGTATCTTTCAAGCTTGTAATTAACTCCGTTGGTGTTTTTTTTAAAAATTAATTTTTTCGGTCGGGCGTGGACCCGGGATATATAAATAATTATGATGAATATTATTTCAGAATTTTTTAGCCGAATTACATTTAAGAATCAGTAGTTTTGGCAGGAAAATTTTATCTTGGAATTCGTCTGTGGAGATGAAGACGAGTAAGTTGCAGAATTAACCGAAACCGAACGGACTCGAGTTTTCTAAATCTATCAACACTTATCTTCAGCACTCACTGGCCTTGAGATCATCTTTTTCTTTCTTTCTTCTCCTAGGCTTCTAGATATTCACCCTCCTTTAAAAAAAAAATTTATCATTTCTCTTCGATTGCCGTCAAACTCAAGACGTATTAGAGAATATCTTTTCCCATCATTCCCTTCGAAAGCGAAACAAAGCCCCAAGCCTTTCTTTGACATATTTCTCAATTTTGAGAGAAGACTTTTAGTTGACTTTCCATAATCCATCTATGATGTAGTTAAGGCGGGTTGCGTGACATATGGGCTGATTAATTCACATTTTGTAGGTCGTCAAGGGTTTATGGCCGGGGTTGACTTTTAGGCCTGGACTTTTGGGTTGATATTTTCAAAGACTTTAAATGTATATACAAGGCTGGACCTTATTATAGTTATTTGATATTAAAATCGGGTGATTTAAAATTGATTAAAGCGGAATAAGGTTGAAAAGTTAATTCCAAGCTGTTATAATTGATATTTTGGAGTATAGGCTTAACTATGGACCCATTACTAACCAAAATGACTTATGTTGATTTGCAGCCCATTAAGCAATAAGATGGAACTTGCTGGGGACCTGATCAAGCAGGTCCGATGGATGAGACCTCTATAGTTTATCCGCCGCAAGTTAGATCATCATGGTGATAGCTTCCCCAAGAGTTGGTTATGTATCTTCTAGAACGCCGTGTATAGTAGAGGTCTTGATTATACTTTCCAAGTTGCCAGGCCGATCGTGGAAAGTATACACTGTGATTGTGTTCATGAGCGAAAGATTTATCCACTGTTACTTTAATGATTCATTATAAATCGTGTAGCATGTTATCGTGTTATGATTACGGAGAATGATATACATGTAATTGTTATATGATTATGTGATTAAGATCAGAAGGGCCAAGATTGCTTCGAGGTAAGTAATAGCCGAATCCTAACCTCTACTTCGATTTCTTTATTTCATTTCGCACTTATGATTTCCGTACCTCATTGCCATCATTTGACTTAATGACGCGACGCTTTTAATTGCCATTGGATATCGCTGGGTAGTGTAACAAAATGTTACTAGACGCACGATGGAGTTATCTGGGTGAGACTCGCGTGACTTTGTGATCGTGACTCAATTCCAGCGCTTGGACGCATTAGGTTGTGTGACTCTCCTTCCTGCTGGTGATACGCGATTTATAATGGTCTTATAATTTAGTGTATAAAATACAAAGGCCTTATACCAGTGTATATAAAACATACTTAGTGTATAAGAGTCATGTGGCCTCAGACTTAGCTAGATGAGCGATGTGTCTTATACTTTGTGGGAGCATGTGCCTTATAATTCTGTGTATAAGCTGTGTTTTGGCCTATATCGCAGTATAAGGTGATTGGTTGATTAGTCCATTCCTGGGCAGTAGACTTGACTGGTATACATTGTAGGTCGTATAATCAAAGGACATGGTAGATAGTGAGGTTCGTTTAATTGCAGCTTTAGTCGTTTGCTGAAGTCTATTGATTTCTTTCAAATTAAAGCGCTACGAACTTCATTATATCTCTATTATGTCCAGATTTCCAAAGTAGAATTATAATAGAGGACCTTTTATGTAATTTTGTATATAATGCATTTATTCATATTCTACTATTATTAATAATTGACCTGCTCCGTATGGTAAAGCCTACAATTCCTCGCAGCTTTCATGTTTCGCGGCTTACACCTCCTTTCGTCATATCATCATGCCAGGCCGATGCGGCAATGGAAACAAGAGGTCGCTTCGAGTTTTGTTCCGGCGGCTAAAAAGAAAGATCATGTGTAGGATCCTCACAATGATTTTGATGGTTCAACTGCTTTGATTGTTGTATTTTTCAAAACTTTAGCCGGTCGTCACATTTTGTATTCCTTTATACACATTTCATTTCTTTTTGTAAATTTCGCCTACATTATCAGTTATCAAGATATGTTTGTATATATATGGAGTCAAGGTTGGGATATCAATTGGATGGATTGTAAAGTTTTAAACCCACATTATTTCTGTAAATAATCTTACTTTTTGGAAGGAAAGAGAGTTTTAAACCGAGTCAAATTTACCTGCTTAGCGATTCCTAGTTCTGATTAAATGACTCTCACCTCGTATGACCCGGGCGGGCTTACAATTTTGGTATCACTTAGGCTCTTTATTACTACATTCATGTCATGTCATTTAATTATTCTTGAGTCGCTAGGAGCGTGTCTTTTGTAAAAATCCGAGTCTTTTTCTTTTGTCATGAGGATCATTGAGACGCCACCCAGAGTTCGAGGCGCATGGTAGGTGCCCGGCAGTTCTATGAGTCGAAATGGTAGCATATCATGGAATCAAGCACCTAATTTGAGCATTTGCGTTTCTTACTCTAATTATTTCAATTTGAGTCTAACTATGAGAGCATCTCTTAAAGATTGGTAAGTGCTTTTATTTTGCATAGCTTTTAAGACTCGAAACTAGTTACATACTACTTGCGCTTAAGTTGAAATTTTATATAAACATATAGGTGATGATTTCATGAGTTTATTCAACATCATTAATGTTATTGTGCATGATGAAAACCATCCCAGAAACAACATTATAGTCCTTTTACTATCAAGACCATTGCCTTCTAACTTGTGGTACTTTATCTCTGTCTTCGAAATTTTTATGTCGAGATTTCTGCCAGAAAGTTAAACAATTCAAATATGTACTATAAATCCAGCCAAGGCGACTCAGAATGAATCTTCCTACGACCGCAGCTAGACAAGTTTGTCAGAACTTGATAGCTGAAAAACATCGACACTAAACGGACGCCATTCTCAAAAAGATTTCAATGGATTTTAAGCGCCTGTTTTGTGTTGGCTGAATTTTCTAGTGGTGTTTTGTTATTTGGATCTGATGTTGGACTCAAATGATATGCATATTAAATTTCAAGAATTTGTAGTATAAAAGAAATTTGATACGCTGGTATCGTTGGTCTGCTGTATTGAATTGTTTTTTAGCAAATTGTAGATGTATATTCAAAGAAAGCTGAAACTACCAAACCAGCAACACTTAAAAAGCATGCAATGCACATGGTGACTCATGAACTATGATAATAAAGATGACCTTTAAAATCTAAATTTAGTTTGGCCCATTGTCCAAATATTATCGATATGATATTTGGTTTTAAAATGGTTGGTAATTTTGCTAAAAATTATCATAAATTTCCTGAGGAGATAATAATTACCATTCGACAACAAGAGCACCATTGTTTACAAAATAAATCCTTTCTTCAACCTCAAACAACGCCTTGTCTCTTTTAATCTGAACCATTTGGAGTATAAATATAACCAATTACTAAAGCTATTTTGACTTAATTTTGAAATAACCTGCTCCAGAGCAAGATTATATTTTAATAATTATCTGTAGCTGTTTTGAGGTTGTGTAAGAACTAAATTGTATTTTAACAGTAATTATATCTGTCAAGGATAATATAAATCGAGGATTGGAAATAAATTCATGTTCGAGTTAAGTGCCAAGTTAAACCTAGTATTTGTTTTAAAACCATAATTAAACGTGGGACTTAAATGCAATATCCTAAATATCTCCCAACAACCTAATCCACTATTATTCACAAGCTCATCATTAACAACCTAACAACCCCTTTCTCCTTGCTTGGCCGGTAGATCCCTATGTAAGAAAAAAAAAAAAAAAAAAAAATTTCCATTTTTCTTCTTCCTTTGTCGCTTCAATAATGCAAGTTGGTTTGACTAGCTTCTCTCATCATCATCTGCGCCTCTAAAGGCGATAAAGTTTTGTAACTTTTTATATATTTATTAAAGAAAAAGTTGACTCTTAAGTTGACTTTGTGCGAAATGGTGTATATTCCTAAGCTTAGATTAGTTAGAAGTTATAATAATCGATTTTTGGGTTTGAAATGTTGAATGTTGTTAGTTGACTTTTAGGGTTGATTATTTCAAATCGCCTTTTTAATTATAAAAGTATATTATCAAACCATAAATATAGTTGTTTCTGGAGCAGGTTAAGACTTTTATGTCAGAGATTATGTTTGAAACTAATTTTGAAAGGAGTAAGATTAGGGCTTTTGGAATAAAGATTTGCTAGAAAATGGATAAATTAGGTTTGTGGTGCATTAAATTGTTGTTTATTATTGTTTGGCTAACGCCTGTGAATCTTCCCACCCCTGTGCTCGAGTATTTCAGAACGAAAATCCAGAAATGTAAGTTAGAAGTTGAACGAAATGTGGTTAAGGTTGATCAAACTTTAAGTTGAGTATTAACCCAGTCTCCCAAAATGGAGTTAATATAAAAGTAGTAACTGGGGAATTTCGGTGTGTTTTTGGTTGTTTATAGCGGAAAGGATTTATTAATTACGCGAGGTTGTTATTGCTGTCATGTATATTTATCTCTAAGCGATTTGTTTACTCTTCGTGAACGTGTCACCTGCAGATAATTGTGGCGATGCTGATCATATTTTGTGTTGATTGCCTGAGTGCATGATTAGTTGGTCGGTAATGTCAAAGTGTGGTGCTTGCAGATTTATAGGCGTCAGACGAAAGTTTGTTGTGATGAGCGTTTCCCAGGTCAAGCCATTGGGTTTAGTGTTTTGCTGGTTGGTCGTATATAAATTTGTAGCTGTGTAATGGCTAATACGCGTTTGAGTTGTTATTGCCTCAGACCGTACGAGCTGTTAGGTCATTCAGACTGCCATTGTTGGCGCAGTTATGCGTCGAATAAGCATAAGTTTCCTCCTCGCAGGCCGAGGCTGATTTATATACTTCATTTGTTGTTGAAATCGATCATGAGTTGATTGAGCTGTGTACCAGTCGAAAGCAGTACTAGCGCGTAGTTGGCAGAGTTGTGGAGCTGGGATACCAGTTGTTTAGATTTATATTTTAGTATCATTTATTGATAGCGCAGAGTCGCGACTTAATCAAATGTTGTCGCCGCTCTTGAAATGCATGATTACTATTAAGTAATGCTCTTTATTAGAATGTTAGCTCAATGGGCCTATGGAATTTATGACTATAGTAATCATTGTACTGAGAGCACTTTTATGACGCAAGAATGATAAATAAACCGCTTAATGATATTTCCTTTGATATGGCCTCTGAGCTATATGTGGTGTATTCTGCTATATCTATCTATTTTATACGTAACTTAATTATCTCTTACATATTACACCATGCCAAAGGCCACTCACCTCGATGTATTCACTTGCTTCAAAATTACACCCCATTCTTCAGTCAAAGCAGATTTCATTTGTGCCAGTCACAGTGACGCCTGGCTGGGGAGTCAGTTCGTGTGTTCAGCAAAGGTGTCTCAGCGCCTGTGTGATAACGTAGCTACAGATCCTCACAAATTTTGTTATGTTTTGATCAGTTCGATTTCTATTGTTGTTATTTCGAGACTTTGGGGACTGGGAGCTGTTGAGATGCCAGTATAGGAGATTTGTTGTATTTTGGTTGTTTTGTGTTAGAAAATACCGATTTAATGATCATTTCTTAAAAACCTATGGTCTTTAATGAGTATTGTTTTATCGTTTATTTAAGCGAGACAGAGTCTTTAAATTTGAGTCATCCATCGATTGGTAACTTTGTAACCGAGATCGGACGATATCTTCTAAACCTTGTGAAAATGAATCTGACATGGATCATGTATATATTTTTTAGATTATTTTAATTGATTAATTGATTACGAGATTTTAGATTCGACTAATTCATACCAATATGGTCCATCGATTTTTTGGTTGTTTGTTGGCCGAAACTGTGGTGAAGACAGGTAATTTAGGGTACTTACAACACATTAAGAAGGAAGTTGCTTACACAAGGATAATATGGGTAATTGACCAAATTTAAAAATTGAATTAAAAAATCTCCTATTTTTTCAGAGATCCAATTTCTCCTCTCTTCCCATCGATTTTTTCATAATTACTTCCAACCCCACTCCCCATTTTATTGCTAAAACAACAATTACTTACTCCATAAAGTCAACAATCAAAGAACAAAAAAATTGAACCACTTACAAAAACCATGCTACAAATTATCAAAAAGGAGAAGACAACTTCAAGCAAAAAACAAAGAAGTAAAAAACATGGCAACTATCTGAATAGTCCCAAGTGGTACGCCAATCTCCTTTGATTGACAAACTGAGAAAGGGGAGGACTTTATCAATGAAGTTGCCAGCATCTAACTTCACACGTCAAATAATCACTTTGTTGGCTTCTACAGGATAAAGAGAAGAGCCCTGGTATTCATCCATGCCCACGGACTTATCACTCAGATTTCGAATGTTGTTTGATTGAAACATTATTCAAGCTTTCGAAGGAGAAACAGCTTAAATAAATGAATTTGAAAATCAAAGAAAAAATTTTGTAAGAATTCAAAATAAAGTAAAAAAATGAAGGTTAAACCGCTATACCAATCAACTATTTGAAAGCTCTTTAAAAAAAAATAAACTAACAAGAAATATTATAATACCCTACTTAATATGTAAGATAGATATATCCCTGCTTATTAGAATCATGATAACATCTCACTTAAAACTAACATCAGATATCCGACGTATTTTATTATTAATAGAGGTGTTCTGCTTACTCTTTTTCATGCAAGTTATTACAAGACAGAATGATATATTCAAACAATATAATAAAAAACTAAGGATAATACCTAGTGCCCGAAACCACAAGAGCCAGATGATATATTCAATTTCTCTAAAGTATATGTCACTTCATATCTCTAATTTTTTATCTCAGAAAAATATATACCTTCTATTTATAATTATTTGCCTTTCAAAATAGAGCGAAAATCAAATATGATTGATTTACTTTTCCTTCTAGCTGTCAATATACCTGGTACTAAATAAATTTATCGGGAGAATGATTATTTATTAGGCCGATAATATCCATAATGAGTGAAAAATAAAATGATTATATTTTGAAGTTATATGCTTAGTCGAATGATCTATATTAGTTTTAGAAAAGTTCTTAAGAATATTTCTTAAGAAGGGTATGTCATAGTGATGTCCCTATTGACCATACTAATATATGCACTAGTTTCACAACGAGATTGTAGGTATGGGTCTATGGAGGAATAAAGTTAGAAACATCCTAGGCCAACAATTCAACACTATTTACTATTGTACCTCATTTGAAAGTCGATATTATCTTAAATTATTCAAATAATTAATCGAGATATTCAAACTAAAGAATTATATATTTAAATAATCCTACTAAGATCATTAATGACGCCGATATTAGTAAATGAATAGTGATTATGAATAATTCCATTATTTTAAATACTATGTTCCAAACTATATTATTTATGTTTAATCATATTAGTCAATACTAATTACAAATCTGTCTAATATAAGAAAAAGTATATTGCAGTTCTCTTCCTGCTTACTAACCCCAAGTCGGGGAGACTAGTCTATGAAGTCGAACATTCACTCCATTTCTATCTTCATCCCTTGGAGCGAATAGATTTAGGGTTGGTAGATGACATACTCAATTTTACAAAGAAGATATCGAAAAAGAAAGTTCAATTTTTGTAAACATTCATGAAATAAAAATACAAAATTAATTGACTGGAATACCGTGTACTAACAGTTTCACATTAAAAAAAAGTATACCAAGATACTTCATACTTTAAAATTCAAGTGACATACATTTCATTAATTACATCACTATGCAACTTTTGGCGTTATTAAAAATTTTATAGTATAAAACTATTAACAACTCTTCTGCCACTCGACTATGTTCCGAAATGAAAATCACTCTTAACAACTTTTGGCGTTATCTAGAACACTCAAAATTACAATATTTGACAACTTTAAAATTGGTAAAATTAGATTTCGAGGGTCACGGGTGGGTTATTTCAGTGAAATTAATGAGTTATAATTTAATTTTGTAAGTGCACAAATCAGACAAAAGAATATAAAATGGCGGCCTAATCACAGAGAATTGATTATTTAATTTGATTAAACTAGTTAAACTATTCTAGAAAGTAATTTAAATATGAATTGGATTTTAAAGTAACTAAACTAAATACAAAAAGCAAAGAAGTAAAATATAGTATTTTGCCAATGGTGATTTAATCAAAGACGACTTCAAGCAAATATTTACAACTTCAATTATCAGCTATTTCTTGGGTTCGATTTATCTAAAATTGCATACCATTCCGCCATGTCTCACCGATTGTTTCCAGCTTTTAATTAATCTCCTATGTCACTAGCGAAATTAATATGTTGTATATTATCGTGATAACAACTTACTGAATAATTATTCAAGTGATCTATTATGAATTTTCATCTGGCAGAGTTTAATCATAATACTCAAAATATAATCGCGAATAATGAACAATACAAGAATTATATAAATTGAAATATAAAGATAAGTAAATAAAAAACATTCAAAGTATATGACTATATCAAATCCCCAACAAGTTTTTGAATTAAAATATAACTAAAAACATAACTGAAAACATAATTAAAATAGTATTAAAAAGAATCAAATCAGGATGATCGATCAATTCAATCTAGCAAACTAGTATGAAGTTGTTGCTTGGTCATGGGAGTTCGACCTCTTTTTGCTGGATATGGCCGTCCGGCCATTTTCTCCGTGAAACCAAGGCTCAAATTGAGCGCTTGTATATATGTTTGCTGTCGCTCGCCTAATTAACTTTGGATCCAAGCCCTTCTTTGATTAATTGTTTTGAATTTTTTTATTAATTTATTTTTCTTTGTATTGTCCAAAAATTCACAACTTTCATCAAATATTCCTACAAAATACAAAGATTAATAAAATTTACATATTTGCCATTTAAACAATGAAAACATATTAAATATATTAATTTAAGCACAATAATATCAATAATATACTTGACAAATATTCACTAATCACACTTCAAAATGTAAAATTTAGAGGGCAATTCCAACATGATGAAAAGTATAGGGAGCAACCTAGACAAGATGAAACATATAAAAATAATGAAGACAAGATGAATAATTTTAAGGGATAAATTGAAAATAATGTGATAATTAAGAGGATAATAGATCAACTGGCCAATTAACCTAAATAATTAAAATAAATATTTTAAAGCTAAAAATATTATTGGTTTGTTTGCTCGGGGAGGATTTATGGTATGATCAAGGGAGAATTTAAAAGAATTTCTTGTTCAGAATTAAAATGAGTTTCTTCAGGAATCCTCCAATTTTAGAGAGAATTATGAATGATAAATACAATATTTAATATATCTCCTCCTCAAATTATCAGATTCAAATGACAATTTAATTGACTGCTTCCACTCTGATTCTCTTCCCCTCGGATAATTTTAAGGAGAATTGACGGATTGATCACCTAACTTACACAACGCCACTAGTTGATCACCCATCTTTAGAACGATAACTTGATCATCACCCATTTTCGAAATATGTCCTAGCAGTCCCACCGCCGATTTTCCGTTAATTGGTCATTAAATTGTCACGTGACTTCACGATTACTTCAGCGGTAATTTAGCAATTCTACTTTTTGCATTTTTGTTGTATCGGTACGGATGATCACTTTATCTTTATATATCGCCACTACTGATCACCCATCTTTAACGACAACTTGATCACCCATTTTTTGAAGATGTCCTTAGTAACCTGTAATCATAGATTTTCTCCGCACTATCAGTGAATAAAACACAAGGACTTCACTGATTACTCGTAAGTAATTTAGTAATTTCACTCTTTTGTATTTTGCACAGATTCTTAATTGGATAGAGCTATCAGACAACTTAATAAAGTTTCATAAAGGGAATCACAATACAAATGTAACAAGTTTTCTTTCATCGCTTAACTTTTCAATTCACCAGTTAAGAGATTACCAAGGCTGCGATTTCCAAAAATCCAACCAAAAACCCTGCAACCTAAAAACGGGTGATCAAGTTGTACGCTTGTAAAGACGCCGATCAACTGTTTATTAATGCTATGAAAGCTTATACGATCATCCATAGCATTTGCAAAAAATACAAAAGTTGAAATTACTAAATTACCCTTATTTAAGAGTCACCACGAGGTCACGCGTAGTGGTCACGTAATTAATTTAATGTACTAATTAACTAAAACTGACGATGGGACTCCAATGTTAGATTCATTTCAAAAAAAACGGGGCTACCTGCCTAGACAAGCTTTAAAGACAAAGCGATCAACTAGCCACATCAGATAAAGCAGCTGATCATCCATAATGCATTCATTCTAATTTTAAATATTTTCCTCCCCGATTCACTCATTCAAACATAGCATAGTTAAAATGTAACGAATGCTTGTTCAAATATATTAGCACTGAATATACGTATTTATTACTCCACAAAATATGTCAGAACTCGATCTAATGATTTAAATCTATTACGGAGTAGATACTAAATTTGCACGTATCTAACAAAAACTGATTAAAAATATATACAAGAAGACAAATACAAAGTACCCCAAAATTGGAATATATATCTCTCCGTGTATATATATGAGAATAGATTATCCATTATATTTTATAGTTTATACTCAGCAGCCTGTGATTTACAAGGCTTTTTAATTTGCTACCAGTACTATTTTTAGCTATTCCAAGACCCTCGAATTATTTCCCGATCACTTCCCAACCATTTTAGACTAGGCACTTCGACTCCCATACACCTAATTTTCACAGTCAAATGATTATATTACCCTAAAATACATATCAGTTCTCATTCCTAACACTAAAGTATAGAGCGCGAAGTATCTATTTTGCCCTCCCTTATTTGCAAAACGTAGTGAGTTGTAGTTTATTACGACAAAATTATCATTTCAATAAAAAATATATAGTATTGCCCCTACCAATACCTCACAGCCCCCCACCCCTACTCCCCCATCCCCTACCCGCCTCCACTCCCACTCCCTATCTCACCATACTTCCCCATCTCCATGCTCCCCCACCAACTAATTACTCATCACCACCACAGCCAAATTTAACGCTCCTCAATTCCCTACCAAACACCAATCTTCTACATCCCCACCAACTACCACCACCATCACCACTACAATCAAGCATCGTAAGAAACTGAGCACATGACCCGTTGAAAGTTCAGGATATTAGAAATCTATAGGAATCAACAGCATAAGATGTGAGTCCGTATGTAATAGATTTTGTCATTCCTGAAAACTTGAAAAGCTCTTTCATTTAATTTCCGCACGACCAGATAGATTATCATCATCTATGCCCCCCAACCTCAATGTTCCCTTGGAATAACCACCACCACAATATCTTAATTCCATTAGAATACACTCATATTTTAATACTCTTCCCCTATATTTGTTTCTGAATCGAAATGGTCCAAAGCCCTTACTAATAATGGGCGGTCATCCTTCTTATACTAATATTGATCTCGGACTACTAAAATGAATATAGTTTTCAATATTTGAGAATGGAGTACGACACGTTATATCGAATTATCCGCCGCTTCAAAGCTCATCCATCAAGACGGAAGGAGCAGCCAAGTAACTCAGCACTGAAGAAATCCTGAAGAACAATAGACAAAGACATGTGACAGTGTGCAACACTATATACTTTTTATCGAAACGACACTTTGACTTCAATGAAATTCCTAATTACTAAGAATTCCAAACAGAGTGAGTATAAATAGTCATTTCACACTCTATACTTTAAATATGAAAGTATAAACTAAATATTTCACCATGACTCAATGTGTATTTTAAGGGTAATATAGTCATTTCACTAACGAAAATTGTTGTGATAGAAATACACATTTCTAAACACTAAAAATAATTAGGAAGCGAATGGAATAAATGTTTTATTACCAAAAAATAAGACAGTAGCCACATGTACACTAAACCATAAAGACAAGTGACTATCACCACCAAGCCTATTTTATATGACACTCAATTTTTTTAAATTTTTTTTACACTAAACGTGCCAGAGTCGTTATTCGTTCAAAGGCGCATCGACCTGACGAATACTATAAACCTCACGCCACCGACATCAGCGATAAGTCCCATATTAAGAAGATTCGCGATCGGGAATGAATTATAAATTATTAATAAGAGAAATTGAATTTTTTTTCTTAAATTTTGTTATTATTCTTACATGTACTTCATTGTTTCTAAAATTAATTTAAAAATAAAATATTAAAAAAATGATAAAATATTAACCAAGTATAATAGATAATATCATATAAAATATAACATATAATCCGAAAGATGATACACTACAAGAAGTGTAGTATTCTCCAAGTACTTAAACTTCCTCTGTCCCACTTTAAATGTCCCAGTTTGAATGGAATTGTGTGAGTTGAGTGACCTCTCATTCAACACACTATCTTTATGAAAGTGCTAAACAAGTAAATAGAAAGTGAAAAAACTTGATGAAAAAGACCATTAATTAATAAATTACCCCCTTTTTTCCTCTCTGTTAAACCACCAAACTCCCTCTTCATTCATCATCAATCAAACCCATTTTCACACATACACTTACATATATAAGTTTCCTGTATATATTTATATATTCAAGAATCTATGTATACATATATATAATATTATTATATTGTTATATTATATAGTTGGTTATTATAAATATCTATAATATTATTGTATTTTATAGTTAGATATTTATATTGTGTATAATGGAGAGGTACAGTGGAGGGGAAGGGTCAGCTGCAGATTCAGAGGGGGAGTGGGGGGAGACAGGGCTTGAAGGTGAGCTCAACTTTTATTACACTTTCGAATTTCATGTCAATTTAAGGTTAATTTGGTCTAGTTTTGTGTAATGTGGTGATATTTTTTTTTGGGTTTCTTTGTGAGCTGAACTTTTATTACACATGTGAATTTGATATGAATTTAAGGTTAATTTGCTCTGTTTTGTGTAATGTGTTGAGATTTTTTTTGGGTTTATTGTGAGCTGAACTTTTGTTACACATTTGAATTTTATGTGAATTTGATGTTAATTTGCTCTGTTTTTGTGTAATGTGTTGATATTATTTTTGGGTTTACTGTGAACTGAGCTTTTGTTACATATTTGGATTTTATATCAATTTAAGGTTAATTTGCTCTGGTTTTGTGTAATGTGGTGATATTTTTGTTGGTTTCTTGTGAAATGCAGAGCCTATGTGGCAGATGGGGATCAATACAGGGCAAGAATCATACCCTGAGAGGCCTAATGATGCTGATTGTATTTATTATTTGAGGACTGGGTTCTGTGGGTATGGAGCTCGTTGTCGGTTTAATCATCCTCCCGGTGAGAATCATGGGAAGGCTTGATTTCTGGTTAAAAAGATTGCCTTCTTTTGAAAGTATAGCATGTGTAAGATTTGGGGGTTTAGACGTTTGTGTAAATGTTTGAGACGTTGGTAATGTATATATGATTTAGCTTGATCTGCTGTCAAGAATTGGGCGCTAGTTAATTTTATGAGTAAAATGAGTTTTTCAGAAGTATTTAAAGATAAAAGTCTTAAAGATTGCACTTTGCAAGATTTGCTTGAGAAGTCAAAAGCTGGTGATTCAACTTTTGTTCATTTGAGAATGATTAGAAAGTTGGAACTTGTCAGTGTTAAATGTGCATGATGTGTGTAAAAATTGAGTCTTGAATCATGACTTAAGATTGCAAAAAGCCAAATGTGCTGGCCCAGGATTTCCATTTTACTACCAACTAAAGTGCATATCCTTATGGACTTGTTGTGCAAGATTTGTTGTATGATACAAGCCCTTTATCTAGTTATTTAATGGGGTTTAGTTAATTTGGTGTTTAAAGATCAAGTTTGTTGTTGCTGAATATGGAGTTGGTGATCATTATTCATTATTAGCATAGAGGGGTTTTTGCAGAGCCTTTCATATAGTAAGATCATTTCATAAATAGGAGCTTTTATATGGTACAACTCCCAAAAAGAAGTTCTTAAATATTAAAATGTATCCACAATCTTTTCAAGAAGAATAAATTTTCTAAGGTCTAAATGAAAAAGATAAATCTTTGGACCTTAATTGAAGTATCAGTTAATTTGGTTTCTTTATAACAGCTGTAAGTGGAGCTTGTGAGTATAAGTGGTTAATATCCAGAGAGGGTGGGTCAACCTGCTTGCTGTGTATTTATTTAAGAAACTCTCTTGTTGCAAAGAAGTTAAACGAAAGTGTGTGTATTTGTTTGAGAATTAAACTTTAGTTCTACATTCTGGTTTTAAAATAAATGATCTACTATGCTTGTATTACTTGCATATCGATTCTTTTTCTCATGAGATATGCATCTAGTAGGTAGTAATCTGGCAATGTTTCAACGTACATGAGGTCAAGGAAGTTGATAATTTGCCATATCTCAGAAATAACTAGCTACCTCTTTCTGAGATTGGAAACTTTGTATTATTTGGAACATCTAATTTAAATTCAATTTTAACTTTTAAAAAAATTGAGCATGAGAAGTATCAATTTATGTTAACTTTAACCTCAAATTTGAGGTAAAGAGCCTGTTCCTAAGACAGTCTTTAATGTTTACGATCAGCAGGCAACTTGGTCTTAAAACTGTCCTCGATATGATGGTTTAGTGTCTAAATATGGTGTGGAAGCATTTTCAGATTTCTCCTCCAATTAAATATCTGCACGGTGTGTAATTTGAGGATGTGACAACCATCTTTGCCGATTATGATTCAGTTCCTTGGAGTTTTCTCTACCTGTTGAAGAATTGGCAAATGATTAATGTCTTTAATAGAAAATAATTGATTTGTTGCATTATTTCCTCCAGATTCCCTTTGCTTTCACTGACTAATATACAGTAACTACTACATATCTGTAGTTTTGCTCCAAATGTTTTTCTATAAAACTTAACTTTTAATCCTCGTAAAGTTGGACATGTCTGTTTTCTCTTCATTAGTGTTGTAATTATTTCTAAAATATTCATTTGTATCCCTTGGTAGCGATTTAAACAGAAGAATAACTTAGTAGAAGTAATATGGGCAAAGACGTAATACTAGTGTTTGTTCAGAAAACAAGAATGAATTCAATACCTAATTTACCTTAGGCTAGTAACTGAACAAAGTCAAAAGTGCCTAAATACATCAAGACATGGACTCAACTCAGTAGACTTTGAACACTATGGCTATCCATTCCTTTCTCTTTGATTGTCCAATAACTATGTCTTGCAACCTAAACCAGTTGAGATTTATTGTCTCAGGGTGAAAAGGAATGTATGTATTATGTAAAAACATGGCAATGCAAGTTTGGTCTCACCTGTAAATTTCATCATCCCCAACCAGCTGGGATACAAGCGCCAACAGTAGCTCCTGAACCCCATGCTCTGACTGTCCCACCACCAACAATTTATCAAACAGCGCAGTCACCTTCATTCCAATCATCCCAAATACTAGTGAATATTCAGAACCAATAGTCTGCTCTGCTGCCAGGTTCATACATGCCTGGGGCTTATGGTCCTGTTCTGTTTCCCCTGATTGCTCACGCTGGATGGACTCACCAAAAAGCAATTAATTTATTTGTCTAAGTACATACCGTATGAATCTCTCTTTCTTCTTTTCAAAAGCTGGAAGTGAGTTTTAGCGTGGACAGGCACCTGCAAGTCCAGTAGCCTCCCACACTCAGCACGCCTTATGGCAATGTATGGAATCCCACAATTATCACCTTCTGCATTAGCTTATACTGGACAATATTCATATGTTCCTTCTTCAACTGCTCCTTCAAGTAACATCCAACAGGAGCATACATATCCAGATAGGCCCGGAGAACCTGAATGCCATGGGTTTACTTGAAACAGGAGCTGTAAATATGGAATCTTCTGCAAATAATGAACATCCATTAGAATGTACTGGGAGAGAGATCAAATTATTTTTTGAGCCCCATGGGTCGACATGCCTGTGCAAGCACCACAGTTAGGTTTGTTTAATTAATGCATTTAATCTTAACTGGATTTTGTTCTTAACTATTATTTATTTCCTACATACTGTACTTGATGGTTCCAGTTTGCCTTCTACCATTATTATCGCAGACTGAATTCCAACCTAAACACTTATGTTTCCAGTAGCCTTTCCTGTCAAATATCCAACTGTCATTAGTCTCTTTTGTTTATTTGAACTGAGAACATACGCAAATTAATCTCATATTTTTGTTTCCTGTAATCACACAACATTTGAGCCACAGGGAAGTTTGATAGTTTTAAATGCTGCTTCTGCCCTACTTAATACTGTACATAATGTTTAGGCATGTGAAGAAGAGTTTCCATGATATTTTTCTGATGTCTAAAAAATGAAAAAATTATATTTCCTCCGCTTCCAATTTACTGAATGACTTTTCTTTGCTCCTTTTATTTTACTTCATGCATTTTTTCAATGAAACCTTTTGCATTGAACTTTTAAAATTATTTAACTTCATTGGTTTGTCTCCTAATATTTTATTTTTATTGATTTAGTAATTTTTCTCTCATTTGTATAAAGAAATTAATTATCTTCTGCCTTAATAAAGCACTTTAAGTATTTTAATAGTAAAATTAATTATCCTCTTAATAAAGCACTTTTAAGTTTTAACTTATTAATCAAAATAAATAGAAGTATTGTAAAACAACAATCCAAATATTGGACCTTTAACTTGTAATGTTATAATTTTAATTACTCATCTTTTATGTAAATCAAATTTTATGGGTTCTGCAAATTGATTTTTTTTCGTAAGAAAATAGATGATCTATTTAATTATTCATGTAAAATTTTGAGGTGATACATTATTTTCTCTGTTAGAGATTGTCTTGCAAAAAATCTTCAGAATTTGCCAGATGATCTAACTTTTAATGCAACATTCAATATTGGTTTCAATTTAAGTAGTTGAAGAACTTGTGATAGGCAAACTAAAGTCTTTATGACATTTTATTTTTTCCATAAAAAGTTAAATTTGTCACAAAGTGTACGATCACGTCTCAATAATGTAGTATAAGAAAAGTATCAAAGAAGAGTATTTTAACGAGTTATCCTGCTAAGAGATGTCACTCGCAATGTAAAGCTGTAGCCTGAATTCTTACAAATGATAATTAATAAGCTAAAACAATGCTTTGTCTAATAATTTAATTTCCATTATTTAGTATAATATATATGATTATCAGTTACATTTAAATCGCTCGAAAGTTTAAAACTAATGTTTAATTCCTTGACTGTAAATCTAGTGAACTTTTAAAATGAACGCTAAAGCTCCAAATTATGTCGTAACTCCTTTACCCTTTATCCTAGGGCCTAATTAAGCGTGAGCTTAATAAAGGGAAATGAGAATGAAATAGCAGTAATGTGGAAGATCAAAGCGGTCTGCAAGCTATATATGGTACGGAGTATAGCATTTGTCTGCAAAAGGTATGTATTATGGTATGATATGGTCTCTAGCTATGGTATGGTATTAGCTCCAAAGCTAATCTCCTTTTGTGACACAAAACTTCATTTACCCATGGAGGGTTAGGGTGATTGACTGGTAAGAGGTCCGTGTTTCCCGCAAGATGAACATGGTGACAACGTCATTTTTATATGGGGACAAAATGTAAATGTTTAATTAAATATGTATCGACATATTTTGAATCAATATTAAAATAGATGAGTTTAGTTCGTCTACAATTACGAAATACTTCATGTTTAGGTTCTTGAAATTATTTCAAATAAGTTTTACTGCAAAATTGCAAATGGCAACAAATTAAAATAGAGGAGTTTGTCCTCGAAATTATGGCATTCATTGTGATAGTTATACTACTTCAATCATCCTAAATGTTTGGGATCTTTTACCATTTTTGAAAATTTCAAAATAAGTTCTTATTTTGACTTGTTGTGAGAGTAAGCAAATGAGATTGGTTGAGTGATTTGATTTTTTCTTGAAGTTAATAAAAAAGAAAATGAGACTAACAATTAATGGAGGAATTATATACTAATATCCTATGATGATGATATTATCATAAAGGGGTACTACAACATCCAAATAGAAAAGTAGTTAAAAGAAAGAAAAAAAAGAGGGTGCATGGAGAGTTAGGAAGTTCAAACTACATATATTGAAGTCATAAATTAGCTACTCCGTATATTAAGTCTTGGAGTAGAAGTACTTGATGCATATCCCAAATCAATTTTCTTGGAGAAAGGAAAGAGCAAAGATGAACAACATTTGCTTGTTGATGAACAATAATCCCACTAAGAATTTAATCATCATTATTGTTCTCTAAAATCTTATACATAAAATCCTCCCATCAGTCCCATGCATGCACCTTCTCCAATCAACACGTTGCTTTTGTTGATCATTGCGTAAAGATCCCACGACCCATTATCCTCAACTCCACCATAACAAGAAAGACTCTCTTCTTTTGTTGATCCATTATCAAGAAAGTTCACATTCTTATTACCATCAAATTCTACTTGCTTTTCTGAAGAATTCCCATTATCCTTTAAATTGCATGCATTCTTTTGATCTGAGGTTCCTGGAGGTTTCAAGCAAGTTTCAGGAACTATACTGTCTAAGTAACCAGAGTTCCTATCATCACAAGGAAAAAACAAGTTATTATCATGATCAAAGGACACATTATTTGACATTTCCTTCTTAAAACCATCAACTTCTAACTCTTTGGTTTCATTGATTTCAAGAACGTTGGTTTGTGAAGGTTGATCAAAAATTGTTTGCAAATCAAAAGGTGTAATAAGAGAAGGAAAAATCAATGTGTTTTGATGATTATTATCACAATGGTAGATGAAATTGGTTCTTGCTTGAGTGCCTTTCATGGAGAGTGCAGCGTTATCATAAGCTAAAGCTGCTTCTTGAGCAGAGTCAAATGTACCAAGCCAATGCCTTTCTTTAGTTGAAGGGTCTCTAATTTCGGCAGCATATCGACCCCATGGCCGCCGCCTAACGCCTAGGAATCGGCCTGGTTCTGCTTGTTTTTTCCGGCCTCTTTCACTAGGTGACAAAAGAAGTGTTGGTGTGCTGGAGCAGATGATATGCCTGATTGAGTGGATTGTCTGAAGAGGGTAAGGGTTTGTTTTCTGACGAGGTTTCCATGTTGTGAAGTATTATGAAAATTCAAGTATTTGGAACTTGAGAAATGGCTATGTTGTATATTTGTATTTGAGCGTTGATACTTAGTGTCTGTATGTATGTATGTAGAAGGCATGTTGGAGCTTCTTTTATAGACAGTTCTGGTGTGACCATTAATATTGATGGAGGAAAACCTGAGTTGTTATATACATCACAAAATAATATTTTTTATTATAGGTTGGTGTACTATTAGTGTTGTTTCATTTTTTTGATATGAATTTGGTGAATTTTATGCTTACAGAAATCAAAACATCATTTCACCTGGCAAAATATTTATCTATATTTATTATTGGACACATAATGTCGATTATTCTTCTCTCCCTAGTGTTAACAATTTCTACAAGTCTATTTGGGGGCATTACACATGTTCAACAACCCAATTCAAGTCTAACGTCTTTGCATGTAGTCTTAACATCAACTTCTTTATGGAATTACTTATTTACCCGTCCCTTTCATAAACTTGTGTAACTGTGTAAGTTTAACTATATCCATTAAAACTTCAGAATAAGGAATTAAACATAATCCACCCCTTGAGCATATGAAAACCAAAATACTAGCCATTTGTTGGTGCAGATAATATTTAAATTTTCTACAACTGAAGATCATCAGCAACAAATTGGTCCTGGTGGACAACCTGAAGGGTAATTTATGTTGCATTCGTTCAAGTGTTAAAATTGTATGGCTTCGAGGTGTTTCACTTGCTTGAAGATATATTTATTCACAAAGATTGATCGTGATCAAGAAGAGATTGTGCTTCTAATTCGTTAAGATTTGATTTGACGATTTTCGGGTATAAGGACACTTTGTGATTCGATAAAGATCTCAGTTTTAATTAGAAGATATTCCTCAAGATCAAGCTTGCTGAGATTTGGCAAAAGTTGATGAACCGGCTGGGATCACTGTACAAGGAAAGGTTTTTTATCCCATATCAAATTATTTTACTTATTGAAGACTAAAGTTCACGTTAGTCTCTACACTATAAAGGAGCTTAAACACAACCACGTATTTCATATTTTATAGCTCTATGTAGGTGTCAGGTTTTGTTTAATATCATGAAAGCTTTAGTAAAGCTATTCACAAGTGAAGAATTTCTGAATCAACTAATGTCATGATTTTAATATACACTATTACAACAATGCACTTGGGGAAGTGAACTTACTTGTAAGAGAAAGACTTGAAATAAAAACGCCTTCTAAGAAGACTTAGGAGGAAATTTGCCATGGCCCTCAAAGAACTTAGACGGCTCTAAACTTTAAGCGAAGGCCTATGAAATTATTAAAAAAATAGATTTAATTAAAACAAACAACTCTAACCCCCCCACTATCGACACCCCACCTTCCCCCCTCCCTCCTCTGCCTCCGCGACCTCCTCCTCGCCCACCCCCTTTCCCTCTTCCGCCGAAACTCTCTCTGAAAACTTCCGCCAGCACTCACCACCACCACCAAAGCGTAATGGGAATTAATTTTTCTTTAATATTTATTTATTTTCAACTTTTAATTTTTTTTAAATTTATTATGCTAATAAGGAAATGTATATATAGTTGAACCTTGTTAAATTAATTGCTTATGTTAATGCGGTGAAAATGTATAATGAATTATACTCTGGGGTTATTTTGAGTTTAAGTGATCTAATTGACTTTTATAGTTTTATACTGTGTTGGTGTTTGCTTTCGAGGCTCTATTTGCTTGCTGGTGAATTTCAAGTATTTTTGTTTATTATTTGGAGTAATTGGAAGTTAATTTGTTGCTGCTTATTTGATCTTTTTTGTTCATTTGGTGAGTTATCCTCGTTTAATTGAAGTTGCTTGTTTATGATTCATCCAATCTAGTAAATGTATAGTTTCAAGTACTAGCAAATAAGATTTATAAGCTCAAATTGTATTTACTTGAAGAAGGTTGTTTAATTTGTTTGTGTAATTGATGATCTATATTTGTACTAAGTAATTATGGATCGAAATTGATGGTTGCTGATCGCTTGTCACTTAATATGAAAATGGTGTATGAGTTTTATTGTTTTGGTTCTAATTAAATTTCCAGAGATAAAGTCTTTCCTGCCTTACATTTCTTAGCGTTTAAATTTGAGTAATAAGTAGATATGATGAATTGAAGAGCATTTGATATGCAATGACATAGATACAAACTATTAATTTGCTACATCATGGCGAGATGAAAGTTGGATTCTAGGTCCACCAATTTAAGTTTGATAGTAGGCACGCGAGTAGTGTGAACGAGGCGTAAGTGGATAATTTAGAAGAAATTCCAATGATATTAGAGGAAGATTTGGATTCATCATCCGAATTATTGGGAGAGAAGCAGATGACGCAGAGAAGCTTTCAGGGATGGATGTAAGTTTACTCAAATTAGATGCGCTTATTACCTTGTGCAAATTTAAAAGCCAAACATGGATGAATCGATTCATCTTTCACAGACTACTGAAAGTAAGGTTAAAGAATTGTTGTTCCATGATAATGTCATTTCAAGAACTTATATGATGCAAAACAAGTGCCTGGGCCTAATCGGTCAAAACACTTAGATGATACATGCATATGTGAACCACTGTGATATTATTTCCGGGAAGGAATATGTGCTCATTGAAAGAATGTCCCAAGTGTAATGCTCCCATTATAAAGTTAAGAGAGAATCTACCCACCAAAGTGATGTATTATTTCAAGCATACCTAGACTCAGCGTATGTATCGATGTGATTATGCGAAGAAATTAAATATGGCAACAATAATTTGGTTAGTGTAGGCGATGTTTTATATTTCAACAATAATTTGGTTAGTGTAGAGGTATGTTTTGCATTTCGCAACAATAATTTGTTGATACATCTCGTGTTATAACATTGGTTTGAAATGATCAGATCCAAAGGTCCAAGAAGTAGAGCGCACATATCGCTAGGATTTTGTCTGCTTGTTTATTGAGTATACCTTAGAACTGACAAGACGAGTCTTTCTTTAGTCAGAAGTCCTTTTTTAATACTTGGATTTTGATATTAGATCGAGATACATTGGAATTCATATTGTAGTGTATGTATAACTTTATTTCAAAGATCCCTTGCCGGGGCTACGTATATTCGACGATGACCATTTAGTCCAAGTAATACTGTATTAAGCACAATGTATATCTCAAGAACATTCTAGATAGAGAACGGGGAGAGCCGTATTGATATATACATTTGATATACATTTGACTTGATACATTGATATACATTTGTATAAACAATTTTGATACATTGATATATTTGACTCGATGTTACGTTTATCGTAAGCATGTTAATAAACGCTGGCAATTATGATTTATAAAGTCAAGTTTTGAATTTATTTTTATATTACCTTCTTTGTTGTCTTTGTGTTTGTTTATAAGAAATGTCTATAATAAGAAAACAAGTTACAAATTATTAAATTAGAGAGCACTTCAAGAAGTGTTGTCTAGGTTGGTTAACTTAGAGGGCGCTGGCCATGAAGCTGCCTCTAAGTGCTAGAGGGTTTCATTATAATGACACTTTTTAACGCCTCTTTGTGCTTTTAAAGTGCCTCTAAGTGCTTTTCAGAATAAAATGATAACAATCTTGAGAGCTTTGTTTTGATTTCCACATTGCAAGCCTTAACACCCAGAGAAAGATTACGCCAAGGGTTGAAGAGCAGTGTGGTCTATTCGAAGCCATTTACTGTGAAAGAGGATTTAAGTAGACTATCAAGATGTGATAAGACCAATAGAATATCTTCATCGATATAGCGGAAGCCTTCATCGAGCAAGTTGTTCCCGCACTCTGCAGACTACATCGCGACCGAACCTGATTACCACGACATTGTGTATTCTTTTACTTTAATCAATTTAATTGTAGACTGTCATTTATTGTTAACATCGTTTATTGGAATGTCAGCTCTAACAACTAGTTGGTAGAAGAATAGTTTATCTTTTACAGTACTAATTAAATTAAATTAAATGAACTAATTGTCACGCCGACCAAATTAAAATGATACCAATCCATTTAATCGAAGATTTCTTTCGAGATGCTTGCTGCAAGTAGTACAACTAAACAAATTCAGCCAACCACTCTCTCTATTGTCTGCATATTTAAGAGAATCGCAAAATATAAATATTTACGTCACCGTTGTTATCTTTTTTAATTTTTTGCTTAATTCTCTTTAGCTTCTGTATTTTTTTTCCCCTTTAAAAAACCCACCCACCGTCCTCCCTAACAATGACCGAACCTTAATTCCTGCTCACCTGAAAGTTCTAACCACTGGGATCATCTGAAGGTTATCAATCTCTTTTAGCTTGTAACATGAATATATAATCATAGGCACGTGAAAATCCGCATTTTGTGCAAAACAAATGAACCAATTTTCGCAGTTGCTATTGTCTTCTTCAGGATTTTTCAAAGGGAGTAGTTAAAGAATATTTCTTGTGAAATTATTTTGGCACGATATATATATGCTGTTTTTTCTTGCGCTAAAACATAAAGACTTGTGAAATTATTGAATTGCCACAAGTGGCTTTTTTCAGGGCCGGCTTTAGCCTAGTGCAAATATGCTTATCAGACAAGGCCTCACTTTAATAGCTACCTCACTTTAAAAAATAAACTTGTTTTTTTGCAAAAAATACAAATTAATTAGACACTATTGCCTCAAGGAAAGATGAAGCGAGACCAACTGACATTCTTTGAATTTTTTAAACGATTAGATTGCTTTGTCTAACGCGATGATCAAGTATAGAAGATTATTGACTATTCACGCATCAATACAGATCCTCAGAACGGCCTTTCAAAACTCGTTAAGTTGAAGTCCTACTTGGCGCTCTTCAATGTCCGAGGAAAGACTTAATGGCTGGCTTAAGAATACCAGAATAATTTTTCTTTTATAAAATTAAATACTCTGAAAGTTTGACGGATGATTTTTCTTCAAAGAATGTCGATATCTCTAATTTTCAAATAAATTATTTTAATTTCGGTAACAAAACTTTCAATGAATAGTCTGTATAATTGATTTTTATACTTTATATGATTACTTTATTTTTATTGTTATTGGGGCAAATTTCATTTTATATTTGAAGACAAGTCCCTATTATTTTAGGATGTTTCTGGGTTTTGGTGTTTCATTCACGGCACTCCAACAATTGGCTTTATTATTTTGAAGTGGGTATTCGAGAGTTTAATTGTCAAATGATCATGTATATGTACAAGTTACACTTTCATTCCTCTTTTGACGCATGGTTTACGTAAATGTCCTCTCATATATATTGATCGAAAATGCATGTATAATATAGTCCCTCTTTTGACGTATGGGTTAAATTTTGACTTAAAAAGCATAGTACATGGGTCACAAGAATTTTGAATAATTTAACAAGATAAAAGTATCGCGAAACAATTTTGACAAGATTTAAATGAAAGAAGAAATGCTATTAAAACTCCGACGTATAATATAGGGGTCCCAAGAAATTAAGTCTAAATTTTGTCACTCGTGGAAAATTAATGTGGGGTACATACGGACTTTCATAACAAGCCTAGTCTTGCTTGCTAGTGAGTAGTGATAATAGACATTTAAAAATGCACAAAATTGCTTTGATCGGGGGATTAGGAAAGGCAAATAGTCAAAAGTAATAATCAAAATATAATTAGAAACACATGTAACCCAACATGGATCAAGCAAGCTGCAAAATCGAAGTAAATAGTGGGACACTAACTCTATTTCGTCTAGTTTAAAAACACGCTTTTATCCACTTTGTTGATTAATCATCTCAATCAAATGCTAAATGGCATTGGGAATAACAAAAACCGAGAGCCGTAACTAGATAGGCCAATACTATTTATTTTTATTTCAATGTTTCCTTCCTTAATCGACTAGTTGCTCGCCACTAATCTTGAAGTGGATACCATGCAAGTCTATGAATTGTCTAGCATTTTAGTTTTAACGTCTACATAACTAACACAAGAATTTTTAAATTTACCTAAATAACATCCCCTCCAAAATGATTAAACTACCCCCTTCATATTTCTTCTTCTTCTTTATTTTTTTCAAATCATCACCCACTATCACTATTGCCTCCCCCTCCCCCTCCCCCAAATCAAATCCTTGTTTTCGGGAAGGGGGAGAGAGGGGGAAATTGATGGTGATGATAGATGGTGGTGGTGGTGGTTAGTAGTTTGAAAAAAATAGAAGAAAAAAATGGAGAAGAAGAAGAAATGTGAAGGTGGATAATTTAGTCATTTTTTAGAAGATGTTATTTAAGAAGATTTAAAAATTAAGGTGTTATTTTTCACTTAATTTCATTGACTAATACTCCCTCCGCTCCTTAAAGATCGTCTAATTTCACTTTGAGCGCTTTTAGTTTTTAGTTTGACCTTCAATATTTTTATTTGTGCTGTATAATATTTGATGAAAAATATATCATCATAAAGACTCAAATGATTTAATGATATAGCTTTTATAAAATATTATACAACACAAACAAAAATATTTAAGATAAACTTAGAAAATTAAAACTATCAAAAAGTTAAAAGTGAATAATCTTTTACTAGGAAGGAGGGATATTATTTAACCAAATTTGTGTTGCAAGTAATATTAGGATTTAGCCTCAAAGATGATCACTTGCATTTATTTTGAGTAGTAAGTGACTGTCTAAGCTCAATATTGACTATTTTCAATTTGTTGATTTCTTCGTTTGATTTACATATGAGGAAGTCGATAGATGTTTATTGATTGCTTCGACAAATGTCTCTCATGTTACGTACGTAAGGAAAGTAGAGAAGCGACTCACATAATTGCCAGTCCAACATGCTCATTGGAGAATTACAAATTTGAAATTTATAATACTCCGTTCATCCCTAATTCTTATGAACATTTTTTTGACAATTCCTAAATTGATTCATATTTTAGTACAAACAGTAGTTTGTGAGATGATTTGAAATTCAGCTAAAGTAATGTAAATTAAACCTCTCTAACAAAAAAGGAATTTAGAATGTTATTGGTCTCGTCTAAACTGAAAATTGGATCAACGAACCTAATTTTTACCGATTTGGTTGGAAAAAAATGAGACCGAATAGAAATGGAAAAAATCAAACCTATTAAAATTAATCTGCTTCGGTTTAGCATAAACCGAACCGAAACCGACCGAACCGAACAGAATATATATATTTTGTGTAAAATATTTATAAACGTGATATTTTTAGTTTAAGAAATTCATTTTAGTTTTTTGAAATCACGAAAATTTATTTTAGCTTGAAATCAAGTGTATTTTGGGTGAATGTTTTAAAGATTCGTTAAGAATCACATTATTATGACAGCAAGTAGGCAATTTGTTTTATATTGTTAGTTGCGTATTTATATGCTCAAAACTATCCGTTAGCAATTGTTAGGCAAAGAATCCGCTCGTAATCTATCACCATTGTTATATAACGATTCTATGATGCTAATAAATTTATGCAGATTTTATTTTAATTTGAAAACTACTAACTTTTATATTATATAATTGTTATAAAATCCGAAACCGAATCGAACCGAACCGAATAAAGATGAAAACCGACATTAACCGAACTAATTCAAACTAATTAATTTTGTATTTAAAACGGTTTCAGATATTTAAAAAATCATAGTACCTGGCTTAAACAAAATAAAAATCTAATCAAACTGAACCGCACAAACTAACCGAGGGAGTAATATTACTCTGTATTGAATGCGATTAAAGCCTATACATTCTCCACAACTAGAAGTTGAGTTGAAAATCTTTATCAAAGTAGTCAAAGATATGGACAGGTTTCGATTTGGGATGGAGATGTTGAAGTACTAGCTTGTTTGTAATTCATGTCTCCGGCTACAAAGATTTGCTCCCTACCCTCCCCCTCACACTAAAAGTACTAGATAGACAGCCATAGCAGTGTACGGATTACAACATAATGATGGATTGATGGGTTTATATAGTCAGAAACTTTAGATTTACTGTTTTGCCTAGTCATTTTTACAAGTTCACAAAATTTTTATGTTACTTTTTAAATGGATTATTTTGCTCAATAAATACGGCAACCGCCACACTAACGATCTCTCAAGCCGATCCTCCCTTGATAACCCTCGAGTTTCAGGCAAGTAGTTCCATAAACTTGATTAATAAGTATCCATTTAATAAGTTTCTATGAGAAAACTTGATTATTTGCTGATGATTTTTTCACAGTGCAACTTATTAAAATACTTTACCTATTGGGTTTGCTAAGAGAATCACAAACGAATCTGTAGCAAAAGAAGCAACAGCATAGAAAATGGAAACGATCTAGGCGAAAATTATGGGCATTTTTTTCTTAAAACAAGAATATGTAATGGAACCTTCATTCTATAACATTCCAGTTTATCAATGTTCATTTATGTTACAAGGAAACAGATTATTTCAGGGGGTTAGTTGTACATGTTAAGACCTGATATGATATACAAGACTTCACCTTAGCTAGCTTAGCATTAAGGAGCAGCATGAAGGTGAAGTACTTTGAGCAAAAAATGACCCCCTCTTTGTATCATGCCCCGGTTACATTTAAGCAGCAATAGAAAGATGGAAAAATGACCCAGCATGAAGGCGAAGTACTTTGAGCAAAAAATCACATATATTGTGAGGATATCTGCTGTTTCTAACAATAATCTTGGGTCTGACTGAGCTTACCATATCATGGAAGTCACTTGATTGATTTTTCAGCCCATTTCTTCAATCGAGCAGGCCCTGAATTGTCAGAAGAATCATGCCAAACCATCTCCATCTGGTAAAGGATATAGAAGAATATGTCAACAAAATATAAGAAGTTAAATCTTTTAGGGTGCGCACACATTGATGATAACCACCAAATAAACTAATTCTTTACTAGATTGAAAAGAAAGCAAGACAAACTTTCATGGTTCAGACTTCAAACAAGATTGAAAAGAAAGCAACACAAACTTTAGGTTTGCGGTAAGAAGAAAATAAGTACCTCCCCAATGAACACAGTGTCGCCTTCCTTCACACCAAGTTTCACGAGGGATTTGAATACACCACATGCATCTAGAACATGCTGAAACCTTCTCTCAGAATCAATGTATCTGCATAATTAAGGGGAACAGTATGTAAGAGAATTTTATTTGTGCATTCTTTTCTAAAGTTGTACATCGAACATTCAGAAACAATAATCCTGCTAAATTAAGAATTACAGCATAGTATCCACAACCACATTTTCCAATAACAATTCTGACAAAAATGTGGATGAAATATCTAGCACATGCTGGATCCAGAACTACATATACCCTGAAACATTTCATGCTAAACATAAGCATGAAATATTCTTCACATGCTGAATGCATTACCATATATCCTCACAACATATGTGAATTAGACAAGTTTAAAAGGTGTGAAAAATCAAGTTTTCTTTTTGCATCTTTTCATGGAAGTGGGGTAGGGGACACTGAAAATTTAATCCCAATGCATTAAATATCGATGCTATCTACTCGGGAAAGTTCCACAGAACTAACAGCGACTTGAAATTAGACTACGCGGATACAAAGAAACAAATTGATGGTAGAGACTCAAGACAGATATGCACGTGGTTACTGTAACCATTTATAAGGTCATTATATCATATAATGTATGTAAATGATCAACATACCTCCAGTTTGTCATTTGGACAAAACGAAGAAGACCCGCTCCATCAACATGCCAAACTCCGGAATCACTATCGTGAGAAATCTCGAACTCATTGATTGGAGCAGTTCGTTGCTTTTGCATCATATCAGCCACATGATTCAGATTTACTTGACTACCTGGAGCTGAATAAGACAGGTTGTCTTAAAGATATATTGTAGAGAGAACTCAAGAAAAAAAGCACAAATCTGTAATCAGGCATTCATCAGAAATTCAAGAGATTATGACATCCTGTTCCTTATTCTACCTACCTCTCTCTCCCTGTCCCTCCATCGCCCAAGCCGCAACGTTTCGAATATACGTAGGGTTGTTTATTTGTCTTACTGGACCATCTCCAAAGAAATAAGGTCTATCGAACTTCCAGAATATAATATCTATATCATTAACATAGAAAAACAAAAATACCATTCCCTTTGTTTCGCTTCAGTTTGACAAGTCACTTCTAGGTTTTGTCAGATAAGTAGTCAACTCCTTATTAGTATATCCGTTCTCTCTTTACTACCATTCAATTTGGGAAATGAAGTAAAGTGGACTGTGGACCGTTGTATTACAAATAATGCATTTTACTTTCTATAGTCCAAGTTGCATGCAAATATTATTAATATCAGATATGGTATGAAGGATAGAAAGGTAAGCAGCCAAGGTCAACTACTCACATTGATGTTTGTGCGAAGCCAAACATTCAAAGCTCCCAATTCGAAATGAAATGAATTGCAGAGAACACACACATACATTCTCCTTAAGTCGTAGTGCGCCTCAAGCACATCAAACAATTCATATAGAGTAAAATTAATCTATTGTTTTATAATTAGTCACTTTAAAAGCCAATTATTCTAAGTAATTAAAGTTTACAACTTTGACATAAAACTCAGAAGGATAAGAAAAAATAAATTTAAAAGAATAAATTGCTTAGTCAGTCATAGGTAACTAGTTACATCACAAAAACAAGAATGTAGGTGCTTACCCTCATCTTTGTAAGCTTCCCTTCTTTTCCGCACTAGCTCATAAGCAGCACATATTACTTCATGTGTACCATCAGCCATCACTGCACTCATGCAAAAGGGTTCAATTCCACGAGCACACAAGCTTTCTCTAAATGATATCCAGTTTTCAGATGCCTCCAGAAGATCCATTTTATTGTAAACTACTAAAAACGGTTTTTCAGTAACTTCCGGATTAAACATTTCCAACTCAAGACGAACAGCATCAAATTCATATTCGGGTTGTTGAGACGAACCATCTATAATATGCACCTACATACCAAATACATAACTAATAATTAGCTGAAATGCAAATTTTAAACAAAAAAGGGATATATGAAAGATTTAAAATTTGGCTAAGAAAAACCTACATGTTTTAACATTGTACTCAAAGTCAAATTATCATTTAAAAAGAATATAGTGAACTCAGTAGACACAAACCTGCTGCAAAATTTTAACCAAAATCCAAATATAGGTTAACCTAGTGTAGTATAAAACCACATCCATTGTTGAGCATGTGATTAAGGAAGGAAGGAAGATAGTGTAGGATTTGATTTTTGACCATGTGATTAAGGAAAGAAAGGTAGTGTAGCACTAGTTATGGTGCTATTGTGAGCACGGGCAACACAGAGAGGATGTGAATCAACATATTCACAACTTCATATTAAATCAAATGTTGTTGAATGTTGATGGTGCTATTCTACTTCTTTTTGTTGGAATGAATACAAAATTGCCACACACAAAAGAATGTTGATGGTGAAGTTTTAACAAATTAATACCAGAACAGAACATCTTTCAGTGTGCCGAAGAAATTCATGTCCAAGCCCAAAACCTCGATGTGCCCCTTCAAGCAGTCCAGGTAAATCAGCTACCACCATTGTAGCATCATAATCAAAAGAAACCACTCCCAAATTCGGAAGCAAAGTTGTGAAAGGGTAATTTGCAATAGCCGGTTGAGCAGCACTAACAACGCTTAAAAATGTACTCTTTCCTGCATTTGGAGCTCCAACAATTCCAACATCCGCAACCAACTTCAACTCCAACTCTAACCACCTTGGTCATAGAAAAAGCTAAATTAGATAAGGAGGTTATAGAAAGAGAAATTAGAGCAACCACTTCAAAAGGTTCAGCGATATCTACCCAAGGAAGGAGCTACGTAGGGAGCTCAGAACGGCCCCACCCCTCCCACAATCTAAGATCTCTTGGGTATTAGGCACAACTATCATTTTCCCTATTTGAAGCACCTTAAGTTATGGCAATAATAATTTTCCAATCTAAAATGCTAACCATAGCTCGGCTAGCCTAAAAAATCTTAAAATTAATCCTCTCAAACAACAACATGCCCAATGCCTCTAAATAGGGTCCCGCCTAAGCAAGGGTCGGATTGTACGCAGCCTTGCCCCTGTGATAACAGGGAGGCTGTTTCCCATTTGACCCAAGATGAATTGCCAAGACTATCTACTACTTCCCCATATATAAGAAGCATTTTAATTTATATCACTATATCCAGGAGTCAGAGAATATAAAATCTTTGACTATCAAGTAGCAAAAACATGCAAACCCAAAAGGCAATGATTTACCAAGTACCAACATAGATGTAGTATCGAAAGTATAAGGACATATATTGAGAGGTGAACACTAGCATACGATACAGTTGATGAAATAAAGAGTCAACTTGCATGAAATTTGAGAACTAGCCATGAACAACTGTCTAGCTTCAAACTTAAGACTCACAAATGACAACTGCAATCACTCATTCACACTCCACTAAATGATAAAGTCATCAACTTATAGCTAAGCAACCTTTTTATACTACTAGCTTCTAAGTATATAATTTAACATCTATTTGAGATTAGGACTAACTATAGCATAGTAACAAATTGTAAAACAGACATGCTGCGATTATATATCGCATAGTACAATGTGCACCAAGGTTGGACTACAATTGCATATAATCCTATTGAGTTTTTATCTAGAAAACAAATTATCATAAAATAATGTGGGAATGTCGAATTTCAATATTAAAAACAAGGAACTTGAAAAACAAGAACTCTATCTTTAAATGGATGTACTAACATTTCTAAACCTTCTTCTCCATTCTCAGCAATCTTAGGCACTTTATTCATACCAGATTTGAACGAGGCATTCCCTCTTCCTCCTTTCCCTCCTGGCAATAATAGGGCCCTCTGTCCGGGATGCAACAACTCCAAAAGAACATCCCCTTGTCCGCCAAATTCATCAACTGTCGCCTCCCTAATTACAGTACCTGGTGGAACTTTCACCACCACATCCTCACCCTTTGCACCATTCTGCTTACTCCCTTGACCATGTGACCCTCTCCCAGCCCTAAAATGAACACGCTGCCTAAATGGTAACAACGAGTTCATCGATCCTTCCACTTCCACATACACATTACCTCCGCGACCTCCATCCCCACCCGATGGTCCTCCCAAGGGCACAAACTTCTCCCTCCTCATTGCTACTACCCCATTTCCTCCATCACCCGCCCTTACGAAAATCTTCGCCCTATCAAAACACCTCATCACTGCTGGCACCCCCTTTTCCTTAATACCCTCACTCCCCTCCCCCTCAAACCCCATTACATGCAAATTTTCATCAAAATCATCGTCATTGTCAGACTCGTAATCCGAACCATCCAATTCATACAGCTCAAATTTACCATAATCAAATCCTAAACCTTCACCAACTTCCACTTTCCTCCCATTTTCACCAACACCCAACTTCCTCCCCTTTCCCTTTCCCCTTCCCACAACCTCCTCATCTCCTCCCTCAAATTCCAACCTTTTCTTGAACTCCTCATTCAAATTTAACTCTTTAGCATCCATAGACTCTGAAAAGCTAATAATTTCTGACCCATTAGCACCAACAGCACTATCTTCATCATAGTTTCCCAAAAAGATGTCATCTTTCTTTAATTCCTCATTCAAACTCAATTCTTTAGCATATTTAGACTCTTTAAGGCTACTAATTTCTAACCCAACAATACCATCTTCATCATAGTGTCCCAAAAAGATGTCATCTTTCTTAAACTCCTCATTCAAACTCAATTCTTTAACATATTTAGACTCTTGAAGGCTAATAACTTCTGACCCATTATCAAAACAAATACCATCTTCATCATAATGTCCCAAAAAGATGTCATCTTTCTTAAACTCCTGATTCAAACTCAATTCTTTAACATACCCAGACTCTTTAAGGCTAATAATTTCTGACCCATTATCAAAATTAATACTATCTTCATCAATATCATCATAGTGTCCCAAAAAGATGTCCTCTTTGGGGGGTAATCTAGTATAGGTAGTTGCCTCTCCTCCAGGTACTACAATATTTTTACTCTTGAGCTTTGTGGGTTTTCTTAGAGGCTTATTCGGGCAAGGCTTTCTGGGCTTATTCGGGCCGGGCTTGTTCGGGTTTGCGTGGATTCGGGCTTGAATAATGGGGGATGATGTGAAGGAGTGTAGAGTTGAAGATGAGGATGTTATCATTGGTATGAAGCAGTCCATTGCTGTAATAATAAATGCTTTTAAGGTATTGAAACACAACTACAAAGGAGTTTAGCTATGAGAATTTGCAATTATGGGAATGGGTGCGGTGTTGAGTTGTGCTATACACACACCCAAATAAGGTTTGGATTTGAAATAATGACTAGCTTAATTTCAATTATTCAAGTTTAGTAATTGCAAATTTCATTATGAAAGCCATTGGGCCAAGAAAAATCACATATTTCACTAAAAAGCATTATTCCTACACAGATAATACGTAGATATTGTGGGCTATTGTACCACCTGACTATCGATTTTGCTCTAAATACCTAATCAATTAATAGTTTAGTGTTACATATACAATTACATATTAATTTCGAACGTCATACAAATATTGTAATATGGTTCCTCAAAGTGATAAATATTATACATTTGTCCTTATTTTTAACAATATTTGTACCACTTTCAAAGCCAATCTGCAACATTATAACTATGTGAGATTAAATTATAATTTGGTCCCTAAATCGACAAATACCTCCCATGAAATTGATAATATTTGTAAATTGATTATTGCACTATAATACCATATTTTTAAGGTTTAAATTCATTCGAGCTTCTCAAGTGTTACCGCTTGGTTAGTTTGGGAGTCCCTCTATAAACATACTGAAATAGTGTTACTGTAATATATAAAATGTCTATTTGCCCCTAAGTGAAACTTCCTCAATAACTACACTTACAAATAGGAGACTAAAATAATAATTTCATGTATGTTTTTTTTAATATTTGGGTATACTTTAGGTATCCATGCTTAGTGGCTCATGTTTCAATATACACTATATCAAATTAGGGCCTCTGAACTACTTTGCAACCATCCTAAATGCAAAAGGTGTTTATCGGAGCGTCAACTGTCGTCTAATTTGATGGTTAAACATGTGCGTTTAGGTTGTAAAGAAAATTGAATCAATTGATTGATAGATGATGATGAATTGATTTTTTTTTTTTTAAAAACTCACCCACCGGCCTCTTACAACGGTAGACCTAACCTGCACTTAAGCTCATCTAAGCCCTAACCACTAGGCTATTCGATTTTTTTTTTTTTTCTAGGAGAATGCTCTTTATACATCTCTGAATCGAACTCCAAGCACCTCCCTCATACGGCATCGTGCTGATAAATCCACAGCTGTGTTCTCTGCTTAATGCACTGACGCTTGACAGTAATAAATGTCTCATAACGTCAGCCCATCGGGGACTTACATGGATACTACATGACCACAATACCTGGCCCTGACCTGACGAAACCAATGGGTTCAGGACCTGACCGACCGATCCGTCCAAACCGGCCCGGGGCTTTCATTCATCCATCCGATAAGATTCGATATCCTGCCCGATATTGTCCGGAGAGTCCGAAACTCTGATCCGATAGTATCCGAAAATACAAAAAATAACAATTCAAAATACAAAAAATTAAACCTAATACAAAAAATCGAAAATACATTACACAAAATCAAACTTCATTACATGAATTAAACTCACTACACACAAAAATAATAAATTAAAATACCAAAATAACAATTTGAAAAATAACAATTCGCCGCTTTGACTTCGGGCCAGCAGAATATGTTTTATTTATTTATTTATTTTTTAAATTAACACGGATCCCATCCTGCTGGCCACTGCTCGATCCTGCCGGATCCGGCTGATACCGTGACACCCGATCCCGACCGAATCCTACCTCCATTTCTGGACACTTGGATCGTCGACGCAGCCGGTTCCTGACCTGATTCTCGATCGCCTCTGGCCCACCAACAGCCCTAACTATTTACTAACCTGCAACACGATCATCGCAATATTTCAACGTATACCTTTTTACATCCATGATATGAGCTTCTTCGAGTTTTTGAGTAACTTTGGATATTTTATTCACATTAAGACAAAGATTGAAGGAACATTTTGAGGCGTGAGGTATTCTACCTAGCATCTGACTATTTCTTGTTTTCTAAGGGTTGGGTCATATTTTGTTGGGGACCTGCTTCCCTTAAACTTTGAGATCTTCAATCGGTGAAATACATTTATTATTTTTCTCTAAAGGCTTCTCACTCTCGATTAATCCCTCGCTTTCGAGGTTCGTTTGCCAGTGGCCCGACCCTTCGTTTCATATCTTCGATCCTTATGTATGTGTGAGCCACACCATCCACCTTCTTCATGCCCTATGCCTTTTATTTTAACAATGAGTTCTTGAAATTCTTAAGCAGCTTACCTTTCGTGATATTTTTCACACGATCCTCTTGTCTACTTCAAGAATAATGTTGTATTTGTTCTGGAACCTATCAAAAATTTTCAAATCTATTTATTAGTTCCTACTTTATTCCCATGAAGAAATGATCGATCTTGTTTTGATTGACCCTTATACATAGGATTAGACAAATCGTGCCTTTAATTCCAAAAAATAATGAATATTTTCTTGAGAAATTTCTAGAATCATTAAGTTGCTTCCATTCTAAACGGAAAGGGAACACATAACATCACACCTTGACATCTGTTGATAAAATGATATTGTGGCTTAGAAAAACTCCACATGTTCCAATTTTTTTTTATCAAACTTCTTAAAAAGGGACATTTTAAATCTGTTAAGAGTATAATTTCCTTAAAATAGAGTACTTGTCTTTAAGATCGCGTATCCGCGTATGAATCTCGACATAATCCTATCTTTCATATGTTTCAAGACATTGAGACTATCTCTAAATTATTTTCTCTCTCTAGATGAGTGATAATAAAACACTTTTCTCTCGTCAAACCTCCCCTATAAACCCTAGCGCCACCGTAATCCACGGCCCTCAAGGCATAGCGCCACTGCAGGTGGGGCTGGCGGTGAGTTCAGATACAGTAACAAAAGATGAGGCTGCAATTAGTGGATCATATATCGGCAGCAAAGAAGAACATCGCCAAAGCGTGAATGAAATTAACCTTTATTCCCCCGGAGACGGTGAATGGAAAGCTGGTGGTGCGATATCAGGCGGCAGATGTTCTTCCTGGGATCAATCGGTGGCGATCTGTTGCGTATGGATATGTTATGGGAATTCGTGTTAATCTAGAACAATTATCTACAACACCTATTCATGCTATAGTCCCTGATTCTTAAATTAATCTAAACATAAAATACGAATGTATTTAATACGGTAATTTTACATTTCAACGAAGAATTGAACCCAAATCCCCACGGCGCTCTCATGTGAAAGCCCCTTCAACATCCTCTCCAATGCTTGTTCAACACCGAAAACGCCCTCTGGGACAGAATACACCAAGCGAACTAACTGGTAACTCAACTGTTGTATTGAGATGAATGAATCGCAAGAGTAAAATCTTCCAATTCACCAAGTGGGAGGGGGCGGTTTTTCTGAGGGGTGTAGGTTTTTATGATTCTTATTTCATTAAAAACCTAATCCCCTTAAATACCAAAGCCCCAAAATTTCACTGCTAAGAATTGCTAAGAATCGCTTAACTCGTTAACTTAATTGTATCGTTATAACTTCTAATCAAACAACGAAGTTACTAGCTGGGTTGTTCTATTTTAATTAACTTAACAAAGTCAATTAAATACTAACGTAGAAGTCACTATCGAATAACTTATCAAGTTATTCATCTATTTCAATCAAGTAATTGATTAAACTTGCAAGTTTTCTAACTAATCGATGTTCATCAATATATATTTGACAATATATAAATATTGAGAAATACATTTCAATATATGCTCTCGCTTTTAATTTTATTCATTAAATATTATTCGAATATCATCAGACAGTGTTGGGTGACCTTCTGCGTCAGATATCAAGAAGTCAGAGCACAATAATCAATTACCACATTATTATAACGACACGAAAGAAGATCTAAAGAATCGCCATAACCCCTTAAATTATCATGAGAACTCCACACTAGTAATATACCATTACTAAGGTGAACACAAAGTTTTGGTAATCTCATTTAACCAAACCTAGAAATTAACTGGCACACCTGTCAAAGAACTAAGATAATAAAAGTTTTAATCAGTTTCCACATTTCCAAGACCCACCTCCGCCTCTTTAATTTCCTGATTACTCATACCTCCTTTATCGCGATTCAACAATATACAACCATAGTATGTGGTCAAAGCGAATACCCACAACTTTCTTTACCTAGCATTTAATCGAATAAACATTTACATGGGCCCCATAAACCAATCAAGACACTAACCCATGAGAGCCCGAGATATTTTGCCACGTATAAATCTCTCCCAATATATCAACATCTATCGTTATACTTCACCGTTAAGGAATTCCAACATATGCCGTTATAATCCCCGCTTACGCAGACATTTGGCCATAATAAAATACGTAGCTTATATAACACAGATAGTTATATATCGTAGCTCTAAGTATTGTCGAACCTAAAATTCTAAACAAATATCATATGACACAGATATACATATCTTCTATGAATTCGTTTCGGTCATACCACTCTCCCCACATGTGACCGCAACCCATGGTATCGATCTAGTCCTCAGAGGGCTAACGTGATCAATCTTGATCACTAATCAAAACACCGCTAGCCATAATGCTTCATCGCCCAACTAAGATCTCCACTAGCGCCTGCCATCCTATGCTTCTGCGCCAAGAAAGATAATCAACAATTCACGTTGCCTCTAGAAAATATGTAATTTCAACCTGCGATTTTTTAACTTTTCACTTATCGAGGATACAAAACATGTATATTATATGTAAATTCTAAACATATAGATTTAAGTAAACAACATACTAGAATTAAGCAACAATATTCAAATATTTGTTCATAACAATAACATACATATCGACTCTCACTTAACTCAACACCACCGCGACATCCTGCCTAAGACCTATGTCCGCCGTGATGCTCATCATGTTTTGGCCCGACTTAGTGGTTTGTAAGCGGGTCGGCCGATTGCCTTTGTTGCTACTTTACATACTTTGATGTTACCTCTATTCAAAGATATTCAATTAGGTGATACTTCGGCACGTGCTTGATTTGCATTGCCGGCCCCCCAAAGATTACAAAGCAACTCAACTCGGTCCCTCAACGCTAGGTAATTACACCAAGCCTATTCACGACTTCTTAATCCAACATGCTTTAGCGGCTCTTTCCGTGACGTCAAGGATGACTCAGATTCCTGGTAGAATCTTCAACAGCATCGCTTGGAACTCCCTCCAAGATAATCGATCCACCGCTGAGACAAAATACATACCTGCATCTGGGAACGATACTATCTCTCGCCGGGCTTGAAAACCCGGCATCGGTGTACCCGGTGACTACTATCATCTCCACATCTTATTTTTCCTGCATACTTCAAGATGCACTTACCGCAATCCAGTACACCCGGATTAGCTTGGTATCTATCGTTAGACTCAAGGCATAAAGACACATCGTGTCTAAATAAGATAACATGGCATACGATGGATCCTATACCAAGATAAGGTACATCTCTTATTTTGTTCATCTCAAAGATTAGTAGCGGACACTGCGGCTCGCCGAGTTGAACTCCATGTCTCAAGGAGATTACCTCTTGAAATACTCATGTCAATCTTCAGCATCTTTTATTCACAGTATCCCGACAAAGTCCAATTAGCCTCTTCCGGCCCGACCTCGGCGGATCTTTATTCCAAGTATATACAGTTTCCTCGCCTAAGTCCTTCATCGAGAAACATTTACACGCCCAATCCTTGACTGAAATTCAAGAATTTCACGTTGTTTTACGATAAGTATGTCATCGACATACGTGCACTACGAATGATACGTAACTCCCACTTACCTTCTTGTATACACAAGATTCTTTTTCTTCGCTCGATGAAACCAAAATCTTTAATTGATTCATCAAAACGTAGATTCCAATCATGGATGCCCTCGCTTAAGACCATAAATGGACCTTGCAACTGCACACCTTCTTAGGTCCTTAGACATGTAAAGCCCGAGGTCGCACCATAGGCTACATCCTCCTCTAAATTTCCATTCAGAAAAGTTAGCCTACATCCATTTTCCATATTTCATAGTCATGAAATGCAAAGAATGCTAAGATTATCCGGATGATTAAGAAGCACGGCGCAGTAGAGCTCACATAGTCCACGCCCGTGAACTTGTTTGAAACCTTTCGCTACATCGCCTAGCTTTCAAAACATCGACGCTTCTTCTTTATCATGTTTCTTCTTAAATACCCATTTACATTCAACAGGCGAACCCATTTGGTAAATCCAACAAGGACCAAACCTGTTCGCACATAGAATCTATCTCATATTGCATGGCTATTTGCCATTTGTCCAAGATCCTTGCTATTTATCGCTTCTTTATAAGAAGTGGGCTCGTCACTTTCAATGATGAAGGCTTTACCATACTGGGCCGCTTCGCTGTTCGTGGACGATCCCCGCTGATCTCCCGAGGGTCGTCTTTCCATAACTTCTTATGGATCAAGGATCGGATCTTCTTTGAAAGGCGTGCCATTCTTAGGCGCGGCCGATGCTTCAAGATTAGATGATCGACATTGACTTATCAACTTGAGCTTCATCAAGATGAACACCATTTCTAGTCCTTCTCGAACAGATATTCATTTTCATGAACACTTCACTTTTAGCAATGAAGATTTTATTCTACGCTTGTGTAGAAGTAGTAACCAAATGTTTCCTTTGATATCCTATGAAATAGCATTTATCGGATTTGGACGCAAGTTTATCCTTTGTTAATCTCTTAACATAAGTATCACAACCTCTGAAATCCGAGAAAACCCAACTTGGGAATCTTCCCAAACCACGCCTCATTGTGGGAGTTTTCTCTACCTGACTTTGCTGGACATTTTGCTTAAGGCAAGCTGTCAGCGCTTTAGAAGCGCATATCCCCGTAAATTAACCGGGTAGTAGATCGATAGACTCATCATAGACCGAACCATACTGCTATAGCGGGTTCGATTTCTCCTTCTTTCGCACACACTATGTTGTATGCTCTCGCCAGAGCGAAGTAAACAATACCACACTCTCTAAGATGCAGTATCAACTGTGACTCAAATATTCTCCACTTATCGATCGAGAATCTTTTATCGTTTCTGTTCAATTGGTTTTTACCATTTTGGAACTCCTTAAATTTCTCAAAGGACTCAGAGCTCAGGTCTCACGATACAAACCGCATTCACCGTAATCATCAATAAATGTACCTAGCATATAACCTCTTCTCGAGATGTGTTCATCGCCCACATACACGGAGGCATGATCCCAATAAATCACTTGCCCTTTCACAATCCAAAGAAGGGCGATGAATATTTTGCCCAAAAAGATTCATTAATTTATCGCATTTATTCATAATCGAAACCTTCAAGTATCCCAATCGGAGGGAGTTTCTGATTCGGGTTCTTGTTAATATGACCTAACTGGCAATGCCATGTATGTCCTGTTTAAGTCATTTTAAAGTGAGGCGTACTAAATACTACCCCATTCTGTGATCCTAAATTATCGGGATCTATTGAAAATGAAAACCATCATCGTTCAAAAAATGTAAATGAATAATATTCCCGCAAATTGTGTGTACATAGTAAACCGGAGATAAGTTCAAACAAGGCCCGTGGGACAAATTTAAACTGACGGATCCTGTATCGCAGCGGCCGCAACCTTCGCTACTGCTCCTTAACACGCAGATCCATCTCCCCTCTTTCGAAGCCTTTATCAATTTCGAAAGTTCCCGCATATTATGACAAATATTGAACCACAACCGTGTCTAGCACTCCACGTATAGAATTAGAAGTTGTAAAACTTCAATAACATACATACCAGAGGCTGAGCGGTCGCGAGACCATTCTTCCATCATCCGTGAACTTCCTACGTGCCCGACTTCCGCACTCCAAAGTTCCCCGCAATAATGACATTTTGTCATCCCTTTAGTAGTTCCCCTCGTCTAAAGAACTTGGGACTTAAAATAAATGAAATGCCTACCACACCTCCATTCCATTCCATAACAATATATATGGGCAAAACATTAAATCAAATAAATGCACTTAATGTCACATATATTAAATGAAATGAAAATAATTGTTGTCATAATTGACTAATTAATTACCCATTATATTTACAATTAATTATCAATTAATGTAAATTTTAAATTCAAATATATTCCCACATGATTGTGATAATTATTACAATATTACTAACCTCTTAAATTATGAAATATCATTTACAAGTAATTAACTCCAAATTTAAAATTTAAAGTTATCATGAAAATATTTCAAAAAATTATCAATTAATGAAAATAATTTTGAAAGGAAAATATAAATCAAATTTAATGTCATTCAAGATATATGTTCAATCATCTTAATGACAAAGTTTATGATTTAAGATTCAAAACCCAAATTAATAATTACCAATAAATTTTAATACCAAAAATAATTACATAAAATACATTTAGGTTTTCTAAACGGACTACCTAACTTCAACGACCAAACCGCAGGGCCTCCGGCCACCCAAGATTGACATCACGGCCGTAAGCCGTAGTACGGCCGACATGAGCCACGACTCAGTGGCTGAACGCAGTAATCTTTAGACCGATGCTCCCGAGGTGGTTCAAGTTCGCGAATCGATTTTGCAATTCATTCTGCTTTCGCTTTTCCGCATTAATCGCAACTTTTCTAAAAATAATTTGGAGCCTCTAAAATTCAAAAATTCTGATTTTTCTTTGAACATCAACAATATCATTATTGAACACTTTCAAGTGGAATTTTATCAAAACACTTCTAGTTTTCTCGATTAAACCAAAACAACTAGTAAATTCAATTAATTTTTGGAATACTTAAAAAATTCAAAAAATTCTGGAAAAAATTGGCATGAACCTCAAAGGGTCAAGAATACAGATTAAATTTCGTAATTTTCTGAAATTTCAAACGTTACTGTAAAATCGAAAAATGATTCTACCAAATTAAAATGCAAATTAATCAATTTTTTAATCCCTCTCAATTCATGAAACAATTAAATAAAACCTCAAACTCATCATCAAAATCAATAAATGAAATGATGATTCCAGCCATGTGAAACATATACAAAATGGGTTTTTTTTCATATTATATATTCATCAATTGAATATATAAATAATGAAATAATCCAAATTAACTAACAACTATGTCAACACACAATCAAACTAGATAAAATACATTAAACTTGAGTAGGCTCTGAGGCCATCAGAATCTAGTATTTAATTATTCATGATAAACACTAATTCATACATCCCGATTATCAAATAATGTAAATTAATCTGGGAACATAAAATACCTAATGTATGAATACGAGAATTTACATTTCAACCAGCTTTAATTGAACCTGGGAATCCCTACCTAAGCCAGGAAAGCTTCTCCTTCAAGATCCTTCCAATGCTTGTTCAATCAAAAGATGTCCTCTAAATTGCAACACTCAACAGGGAAACGAACCGAGAACTCAACTCATAGAAATATAGATGAAACGAGAATCGAAGAGAAAATCTTCAATCTCACCCGCGGAGGCTTAAGTTTCTTGAGGGGGGAGAGGTTTTTGTGATTCTTATTTCATGAAAAACCTAATCCCTTCCTTAAATACCAAGTCCCAAAATTCCACTCGTTAAGCAACTCGTTAAGAACCGCTTTACGTTAACTTAATTGTGACTGCTATGAACTTCTAATCAAATAACGAAAGCCATTAGTTAGTTGTTCTATTTAATTAACTTAACAGTCAATTAAAAATACTAACGAGTCAATATTGAATAACTTATCAAGTTATTCATCGATTTCAATTGCTTAATTGATTAAACTTTGCAAGTTTAACTAATCGATGTTCATCAATATATATTCGAATATATAAATATTGAAATACATTTCTCAATATATACAAGTCTCGCTTTTAATTTATTCATGAAATATTATTCGAATATCATTGTATGTGCGCGAATTCTTTCTAGGCTCGGGGATAATAAGTTGTATAATAATAATAATCAATTCAATTACTATTATTATAACGATTAATTAGTATCTAGCACCGCTCATAACCCTTAAATTATCAGCGAGAACCTACATTAATTAGTAATATACTATTACCAAGTGTGAACACTAAGCTTCCTCGGGTAACTTCATTTAACCAAACCGTAAATGAATTGATACATTAATTACCCCTCATTGATTTCCAACAATTCGACTAGACGCGCAAACTAATCTACCTCGGTGGTCAAGCTCGAGGTTCCCACCCACCACCGGTTCAGAGGCCCGGCCCCAGTCTACTCCAGCCCACGAACTGCCCCCTGCCTGCTAATGTCGGGTCGGACGGGGTCGGTTTATCGGGGCCTCGTGCCCAGCCCCTCCTGCCTCGAGCCCACCCAATGCCCGGGTACTGCCCGCCCGGCCCGAGGCCCCTAGGCTCCTCAGATTAACGTGGTACCGCTAAGGCGAAACGGTACCACGTTAATACCATTAGCATTATCGCGGTACCGCTTCATAAGAAACGTACCAATGCTAATACATAAATATTGCATTTTCGTATAAACGTGTGGTACCGCTCATTATAACGTACCACGCTTTTAAAATGTAAAGGTGCAAGCCAAAGAATCACAACATTCAAACATACACACACATTCATTCATTCTACACATTCATTCATTCAAACGTGAAACACCATAAACATTCAAGCATTCAAACATTGACAACATTCACATCATTAACAACTTCGAATAAAAGTACGTAAATAACAAACATTGTTTAAACGGGAAAAAACATCATACATATAATATGTAAACACATTCACTCATGTGTTTCTTCACTTGGTTCTTCTTCAACTATAAATGGAGGAGGTGGGGCGTGATGGGGAGAGCCACTACGTTGTTGAGGCGTTGTCAGGCGATCCTATTGCCTCGACATCCCGCCATATGGATCCCAAGATCGCCGCCATTTCGCCGATCATCCTCTCTTCCCGGTCCTTCATGCATCGACATCCTCGACGCAACCAAGTCATCTCATCTAACAACCTCTTCAAAGTGTCACCTCCGCTTCCTCTGCTGGTTGTCAGCGAGGTAGTAGCCTCTAATTTGAGGATTACGGGTAGACCTCCTCCCCGCATTCCCGCCACTTCTGGGGAACCCACCCTATTTGAAAGCCCAGACTGCCTCTCGCACCTGTAGTTCCACACCGCTCGGCTCTAGCCTCCCTCTATAGTTCTCCGTGAGATTCCCACTTCATCTCAACGCCATATTCCACAAATAAACCTCAAACTTAGAAATTGAGGCTTTGAAATCATCACCGCTTTGTTAACCTCACTTCGACAATCTAGATGAAAAAGTAATATTTTTCCTACTAACCAACAACGGGATACATCATGCCATATTGTGGCGCCTATTCTTATGATGGAAATGTGTTCGAGGATAACGGGGGTAGTTAACCTTCTATCGAAGAGTCGTTATGTATCATTTGTATCGCTTAAGTTCGGTGGCCTCGACTACTGGGAAACAAAATCTTTGGACCACCTCGATACAAACTTCCCCGCCCCATCTAGATTGTATTTATACACTAACTTAGGTTTTGGGCTCTACGATTATTATTAAGCATATTAGCACAATCCGCTTGGCTAATTGGCCAATACTGCACTACCCCTAGCTGGATAACTTATACATTCATCGTTGTCGTCCTCATGTCTAGTCATGAAAAATTCATTCCTAAGATCCTCCTCCGTAATCATTCCTTCAACACCATTAACACTAAAGGTTAAGCCTATCATAGGGTCGCCATTATCAAGTTCGGCCTTACGGTCCATACCCATAGACTTATAAAATTGAACTACAATTTCCGGATACCATTCACAACTAAATGTACAAATATTTGCTAATTGAGCATTTTCAAGGTATTGGAATACGAGGTTACCCGTGGAATTGCTCACGGAGGCCTCATCGAGATAGACACTGTCGTGCATTTGTTCCTCCACTCAACGACACCCACTTCCACGTGGTCATCCTCATCCACTTCCTCAAGTTCCTCCTCAGATTGGGGTTCCGCCTCACTACTTACCTTTTTGCCCTCTTTTTCCTTCACGTGACGATCAGGCCCGCTTCGTCTCCTTATTTTGTTGTTTTTGTTATTTTATAAATTAAACAATATATTGCAAATAGAGAGTATAAAATAAGTTTACGGGTCGGTATAAGGTCGTATCTAAGAAATTTGAGGAGAATTTGTGAGAATTTAGGATGAAATTATGTTAATAATGAAATTAGTCAAAGTCACTTACTGCAACTCCTTATCTCGATATAAACGTGGTACTGCCTGAGAATAAACGGTACCACGCTTAACTTACGTAACGATAACCGATTTTGAAGTTAAACGCAGTACCGTTTATAATAAACGGTACCACGCTTAACTTACAAAGATTCAAAATGTAATTTAATAACCTAAACGTGGTATCAAGTATCTATTAATCTGTACTAATGCTATAACGTGGTACCGTTAATTTTACAATGGTGTGCCGTTTCAGTTCCATTTAATCGTATCGATAATGTAAAAGAAACAAAATAGATATTTTATTATTGAGCCGCTCACCGCTTATACTGGCTAGATTACATTAATTTCATACACTCAATCAAAAATTTAAACTATACAAATCTAATCATCATACACTATTTCATCTTCTGGATTCTTCTTTGTCGGAATGTAGTTCATTGTGTTGTCTTCATCTATTTGAATTCTTCCTCAATGTCACTAAGATCGTCGAACAAATCTTTTTTCCTTTCTTCCATGTAGTGTATTCTTATTCTAAACTGGATGCCCGCGGCCGCCCAATCTCGATACAACACATACTTCAATCAAATAACTTGTAAGTCTCAACGCCTTTTGGAGGTATTCGAGTTTCCATGCTAAATGCTGATTCACTAGCTTATTGTTGACATAGTATAGAAAATATTTACTATCTTAGACAATACCGAAACAATGCGCCTTTAGTCGCCCACCATTTCAATATATCAAAAGTAAGCATAATATATTGACTCAATTCAAAGCTGTGAGTTAAATATCAAGCACTCATTAGTGTGTCGAGCGATTGGATTAGTGTTACCTAGTAACAGAAAGATCTAGGGTGATCATGTTGGACTTCAGATCTTTAACCACCGGGCATATTAAAACTTGTTCCACTACTAGAGGGTACGGCCTTTATTTCTCGCTTCATACCTGACTCGATATTTGCTATACATGTTATACATATACGCTTCAATTCCATCTTTCCATTTTGAACATCAAAACTTTAGTTCGGGATTAAGGATACCACTGCATATGCATGCTGGGATATGATGAAAATATTTTAAAAAATTTGTTCTATATTCGAACCATATTCTAACAACATGACCATCTCTATGTTAGTCATACGAATGGAAAGATTAACGATACATTCTAAAGTAAGATGAATATTTATTCTTATATCATTGAAAAAACTTTTTTGAAGTTGTAATCTTTTAAACTATTTCAATTTAAATTTAAGTAATTCATAACAATATTTCCAATTATTATATGTGAGTCAGATACATTCCTCACCAAATGAGTACGATCTCTACAAATGTTGTAATTTCATCCTTATATATATGCACGTAATCCGTAGATCGTAAGTCGAGTTCCATCTAGTATCACAATCCAAAATTAATTTTTAAACTTTTTCCCGAAGCCTCAACCAATTTTTTATATTCATGTCTTCTAACTCGCCATTAACAACAAAATTAACGGCCTTACGAATTGGTAAAATAAACTCATCCCAAACAACTTTTATTCCATCTTTTAGCAACTACAATTGAAGGACGGACATAAACATCTAACATGAAAAGTTCACTAAAACTGCTTAGGCATCTTTTAATTCAATTGATACTATTAAGCGGATCTATTTTCTATCAAATGAAATTAGCATCCCATTCAAACATTTGTAATCATTGGCACATGTATACCTTCCGAGAAAATATTTCCAAATCCATGAAGTTTTTTCCCGGTCTCCAAGAAAATATTTCCAAATCCATGTTTTTTTTCCTCCTCAATAAGAGTATCCGTAGCACTAGATCGAGTTAATAAGTGTGTCCATCCACACGATTATCATCATCTAAATTAACAAAATCATTTATATGTCAGCACTATCACTTTGGAATACTTTTTTTCCAAGGTTACGCTTTGATGCCATTAATTACAAAGAACAAATATAAAATTTATAAAAAGTTGATAAATTTGATCAGAACGAGCAAAGTAAGATCGCTGATTCACTTGATTGTAACGAACAAACCCAAAACCATGTTAATGAATATTGTAATCGCTGAAAGCGATTCTTCTTATTTTCTGTGATTTTAAGAATGACAAGGAATATGGAAACGGGCTTTGTGTCAGCCTTTTATAAAATTCTCCAATTTGAGTTTTCATGTAAATGTGATTTGCCGCGAGGCCAAACGTAAGGCATCGTTTAGATGAACGGTAACACGTTATACTGAAACGGTACCGTTTTAATCTAAACGGTAATTCCTCGCTGATCATACAAATTATAAAAATAGCCGCTGCACTTTTAACGTGGTACCGCACGCACAAACGGTATACCGCTTTATAAAGGCAAGAGTCGCTATATATCCGCATGACACGCATCGCTTACTTTAAACTAAGTATACCATTTGTATCACGTAAACGTCCGCTTGTATGTAAAACGGGTATCGTTGTAATTCAAACGAAAAATATCGCTCTGCCCGATACACGCCTCAAACCGAATACGCCAAGATTTTTAACGGATCGGCCCGCCCGCCAGTTAATGTGCCTGGGCCCGTCGAACAGCATACTCGCCTTATCGCCATGGGCCGGCCGTCTGTCATTAATTTAATTAAATTGACCTACACTAGCACGAATTATACACACACCCAAATGAACATCATTACCCACCATTGGCAGAATGAAAGAAGCCATTAAGTAAGAAAATCGTTATTCAATAAGCAGCTTACTATTCCTGCCAGATACTATTGCCTCGAGCCCATTGAGGGTTTAGCGAAGGCTAATTGGGGGAATTTTGGGTTTGAAGAGGTTCACAAACTTTCAACTTGTTTCTTCATTTTCAGATTCAATTCCGATGAGGGGAGGGTCAGATGTTATTGGAGGGGCCATGGAGTTTTGCACGAAGGCCCCTGATCATCAAGGCATGGTGTCCTGATGCAAAAATTGAACGAAAAGGGGAAGAGAAAGTCCCAATTTGGGTTAGAATCCCTAATTCTGGAATTCAAAGAGATGTTTATAAGACGGAAGTTTGATTAGGATCCCCTTGATTGCTGATAGTGCTACTTCCACCATGGAGAGGATGTCGTATGCTAGGGTATACGTGGAGGTTCAAGCTGATAAGGAGCTGCCGGAAGTTGTTCCTCTTGTGGTTTTATGATTGGGTTCCCCCCTAATGCTCCCATTGTAAGGTAGAAGAGGGTGGTTGAGGTCAATGTTGTTCGGAGGGAATGGAGGGTTGTTGGAAAAGCCAAGAAGAACAGGGAGTAGGAAAATGTATTGAATGGTGAAGCAGGGAATGAGCCAGACGCAATTGTCCGATTGTATTGTCTACTGTGGCCCAAACAGAAGAATGGGGCTCAAAGCAATATGCAGTCAGTTGTGAGGTAGGGCACCAGGGTCAGGAAGGTGAAATTTTTGTCCACTTAATATGGATGTAAGATTCTGGACTATTAGAGGCATCAATTGTGCTCATAAACAATATAGAATCAAAAAAGTTTGTAATTTGATATAGTTGAAAATAAAGTTCGTATTGGGAGTTGGTGACAAGATTAGAATAATGTCTTCCTGGTTGGAAGTGTGTAAATAATAATGTAGTTGGCAGAGTAGGTCGTATATGGGTTTGCTAGAATCCTTGTAAAGTTGATATCTCAGTTGTCACCATTGATCAACGACACATTTTGATGAGTGTTGAAGTCTTAATACATAGCAGAGACAAATTTTTCCTTTCTATAGTATATGGCAAGAATACTGTAGCTAAAAGGAAGGAGTTGTGGGCATCCCTTATAAATGCAAGTAGTATTGTGATGACATCTCCTTGGAATATTGGTGCAGATTTTAATGTGGTTAGGAATTTGACTGAAGTTGTGGAAGGTAACATGCCAGAGAAGAATGTCATGAGTGAGTTTAATGGCTGCATACAAAATATTGATGTCATGGAAATTCCTCATAGTGACTGTGAATTTACTTGGAGTAGAAATTGGGAAAGTCAAAGCATCCTGAGAACTTTGGATAGAGTATTGTGTAGTAGAGAATGGATGCATAAAATACCTGATTGTAGTGTGCAGTTCAACTCTTCTATTGAGTCTGACCATTATGTCTTGGATGTGTCCTTGTATACTAATATTCCAGGGAGCCAAGACCATTTAAGTACCATTATTTCTAGAGTCATCATGAGTCTTTTAGGGAGCTTGAAGAGCATGAAAGGCAAATTAAAGGAGCTAAACAGATAAGCTTTTTCAAACATTAGCAGCAGGGTGATTGAGATGAAGGATGAGTGGGAGACTATTCAAGGTGCTATTCTTCCTGGTGATTTGAATCATGTGTTATTAGTCAAGTCCAGGTATTTGGGAGCAGAGTATAACAAACTACGCAAAGTTGAGTGGGAATTCTATAGGAGCAAGTCTAGAATCTCTTGGTATAAAGATGGGGATGCTACTACTAAGTTGTTTCACACTAGCATGAAGATTAATCACAACAAGAATCTTATCACAATAATTGAAGATGATTAGGGGAGGTTGATTGATGATTATGGAAGATCTTTTCTCTGAGAAGAGTAGCTTACTTGATAAGAAGAAGTGGGTTGAGTTAATTGTTCCCTGGAAGAGTGAGCAGAAGGACTATGCTATGTTGCAGAGAGAAGTTACAAGGGATGAGATAGAAGCTTGCTTTATGAGTATGAAGGGGGAAAAAGCCCTTGGACCTGATGATTTCTCCCTTGAGTTTTATAAAGATGATTGGAGTGTTATAGGGAGTTCAGTTGTTGATGCTATTCAAGCTTTTTTCCAGACAGGACACATGCCAAAGTTTGTAAATAACACTTCCCTTATTCTTATTCCAAAAGTGCAGCAGCCTAAAACAATGAGGAAGTTCATGCCAATAGCTTGCTGCAATGTGTTGTATAAAGTCATATCTACTGTAATTGCTAGCAGACTTAAAAAAATACTAAATAAGATAGTGGGGATTCAATAATCTGCGTATGTTCCTGGGAGGCACATTTCGGATGGCATTTTGCTTATGCAGGAGATTGTAAATGGATATCACAAAAGGAGTGGCAGACCTAGATGTTTTATTAAAGTGGTTGTTATGAAAGCATATGACTCAGTTGATTGGTCTTTCTTATGGTTGATGATGGAGAAGCTCAATTTTTCAATAGTTTTCATTGCTTGGATTAAGAAGTGTGTCTCCACTGCATGGTTTTTCATCAATTTCAATGGATCTTTTACTGGTTATTTCAAGAGTGCAAGAGGACTGAGACAAGGGGATCCACTATCCCCTATCTGTTTATTATTATTATGGATTTCTTTGATGGGCTCATGAAGCATTTTAGTAGAGAGAAGGGCTTTGATTTTCATCCAAACTGCCAAGAAATCAACCTCATTAATGTGTGTTTTGCTAATGACCTTTGTATTCTCAATGCTGTAAATAGTAGATCACTCAACACAGTAAAGGAGATTGTGCATTATTTTGGTGAAATTACAGGGCTTAAGCCAAATTTGAAGAAGAGTTCAGTGTATTTTGCAGGGAATGTGGATGAAATTTCTCTCAGCAACACTCTTGGTATTCCAAAAGCTTCTCTCCCCATTAAATATCTTGGCATACCTTTGAATACAAAGCAGTTGAATGCTAGGGATTGCAGACCTCTTGTTGATAAGATCAAGCAAAAGATTAACAGTTGGGGTGCCAGGCAATTGAGTTATGCTAGTAGATTGAGCTTGTTGAAGGCTGTCATTTTTGGAGTATATAACTTCTGATGTCAGACTGTATTCCTCCCAAAGCTTATGATCAAAGAAATTAATGGTATATTGAAGAATTTTCTCTGGTGTGATAAATGTGAGGGGAAGGAGGAGCAAAAGTAAGCTGGAAGGAAGTCAATGTCCCAAGATATTGAGGAATGGAACAATGCTTGCATGCCAAACATATATGAAATATCTGTGTTGGTAAAGATACTCTGTGGATTAGGTGGCTCCACTCTTACAGGCTTAAAGGTGTTAGTACATGGGGAGTGCATAAAAGGAGTGTTGACACAAATACTTGGAGCAAAATGCTTAATCTCATATTGAAAATGAGGCCTTTGATTGTGAGTAAGGTTGGGGATTGGTAGCATACTAGTTTCCTGTTTGATAACTGGTATCCCATGGGCATATTGGATGAAGTTCTCAGTAAAAGAAGTGTTCAAATCTTACTGATAGTGTTGTAGAGGTTGTCAGAAGAGGCAAATGGCCAAGTAGTAAATTAACCAATACAGAAATCCAGGCATGTATTGATGGTATACCTGTTATTGATGGTGATGTGGATGATACTGTTGTCTGGTTCAATCCTCGGCGATTTACAGTTAAGAGTATGTGGCAGCAGATCAGATATGTTAGGGGTAACAGTCTGTGGCATAAGCTAGTATGGTTTAAAGGCAATGTTCCTAAGTTCGGTTTTACAGCTTGGCTTCTTTGCAACCAGGGATAGATTGCAGGCATGGGGTATTGTGGATGACAACAGCTGTGTTTTGTGTGGGGAGCAGGAGGATATTCATCATTTGTTCTTCTCATGTCAATTCTCAAGTAGCATTTGGAGGACGCTTCTAATGTATTTGAAGGATTTTCATCCTCCACTGAATTGGAGGGATGAATTGCAGTGGTTGCTTGGTGTTTGGTCTGGGCAATAGTGTAACGACCCAAAATTAAAATTAATTTTTTGAGGTTGGGGCAGATCGTGAGCACTGAATAGCAGTCGCTAACGATGGATAATGATAAAAAATGATTTTAGATTTAACATGATAATAAAAATAATACAACTTTAAAATGCATCGGTGAATTGTCCAATATTCTGACAATTTGAAAGTAATAATATAAATCGACTGTCGCTGCTTGTTTCTATTTCGAGGCAATGATAATTGATAAGTCTGACATAAATTTCGAAGAAGATAAAGAATATGGTATTAGGATATTCCAATTTACCCGTTGCCGCTCAAAGTGCTGGCGAAATTTCTTGGCTCAAATCTGATCGTCATGACAGCTGGCATGCAAATCTTGCGTAGGAAATAGGGAGTCGGTAAAAGGTGAGGTGAAACAAATATCATGAAATTAGCATACCAGAACAAATACAAGCAAGGATAATTTGAGGCCTTCACATTTGCTTGTTATCGCTTTCAGAGTTATATTTTTATCTTGTTATCTCGAGTTATATTTTATATCTTTCACTGCCGACCAGATACTCTTAATGACTTCCGTGAAACCAATCACGCGTGAATAATTTTCGCGATGCACTTAATCGCGGGAGATACGTTTACATTTGTTATCTTTCAGCATTATCGCTAATTCTCGACATAATATATAACGAACACAACCAGCTGAACATATATCACCAACTGTCTCATAAGCTGGCATCACAGCAGCTGACAGCTTATGCTGGATTGGCAAGAGTCTTCTTTCCGATTATAATTAAATGCGCCTCCTATGACATCTAAATGTTTATCATAAGAACTTCCAGCTGAGCAGCATTATATCTTAAATCAAGACCACTTAGGAATGCTGAATTATCATGCCCAAATTCTTCATTAAGTATCACCGGAACTTATTAAATGATAGGATCAGCGTCGTGGATTAGATCGCCCAACTTATATACTAACGGCGTTTGAATCAGAAGCTTTCCATTATATATAAAATATAAATGATATAGATTAGCATGAGCATTAGGGTCTATAATTTACGTACCTAATGTTCTACGTTCAAAAGTTATTTCAACCATTAACGACTCAACTTTTAACCTTAAAGGATGTATAACGATTAATATCCCACCTATGATCCCTGAGAAAAATCGATAATAATCAATAATCAACCGAAACCTAATTAAACATAATCGTATTAATGACATCTAGTATAATCGACTACATGATATCATACTTAGATAAATGAGTCATTAAAAGCGGATAAATACAACCCTTGTAGAAAAATTTAAACAACAGATAAGAATATAATAATACAAAGTCTCAATAAAATTTTGAATAAAATCAGGGGCTGACAACCAACGACTATAACTCACAGTCATGTCCACTTTTATCTACCGTATCTCATGACTATACTGACGCCACAATGCGCGTATGCTCGATCCGTCTACTGCGGGGAATGGACCAATATTTGATAAACAACGTTCTTATACGCAGTATAAAGGCCCGACACCAACGATGCACTGCAGTAAATTAATAGATCTCATCTGCACTTATACCAAAGTATAAAGGCAGCGCCCGACAATGCGCGATAGCGATAATAGATCATGCTTATGCAGTATAAGGCCCAGCACGGAAGCAATGCACACTTAGCAAAGTGATAATAGATCTCGCACTACACTTATGCGAAGTATAAAGGCCAGCGTCACATAATATCACGCAAGGAATGAGAGTCGCTTTAACCCCTGTCACATCCCAGTATAGGGTCATATCTAATACTCAAGTCACCTGAAGTCACAGCATGCTTTCAAACCCGGCTTACTTATGACAACTACTCTTCTCTCAAACAATATCAAAGCACACAATTAAAACATCTCGCAATCATAAATCAATCGCAACCGCCGACAAGACCTCGAGAAATACGAGAATTAGCAAAACCCAGGCCGCGAAATTATAAAGTGCCGACGAGGCCACGCGAATTACAAAAGTGGCGGCAAGTAGCAGGCTGAGAAATGCCGACAAGGCCGCGGGGAATACAAAGCGTAAGTTGAGAGTTGTGCTGCGCCAGCGAATCTTGACGCCACGGAAATCTGTCGCGTAATCATAACATAGCTCACCTGATTGAATCACACATATTCATACCATAATCATATCACAATGACATGTTCACACAATTTAAAGTAGTACGTAAAAGTAGCACCCAGTGAGATAAGTACTAATCGATCCAAAAGTCTTTCCCGTTCAGCTTCTAATCGGAAACCTTTCGAAAATATAATTACTACTCACAATAATTTTAACCATATCTTAATTAAATTTCGACACCCCGATCCGACTTTAGTTACAAATTAACAACTTAAGTATAGATTGCTAATTATGTTTCAAGACTATTAAAATGGCCAATTTCAACTATCGACTAAATCCCATAATCGGTCCAACACCTTAACCAAAATACTAACATTTTGACCAATTTCGATCAACGAAAATATCAACTTTTCCAGCTAAGCTAATAGATTTAACTTATTACTCGAATCCACAAAGCCGTTCTTATAAAATCACAATAAAGCTAATTTCAACATGAATTCCTCGACAACATAGCAAATCATAATTTTCGCTCCAGCTTGATCGCGATAAAGGGTCGATAACGTATTTATACTCTGAAACTTAGCGTTTTAGAAAAAGTCAACCCAAAATCAACTCAGTCGACTCGACTATATGTGACTTTCTACTTAGAATAGCATTATTAGTAAATACTTATCTCTTTTTATGTCCCCAAGCGCAGATAATAATTATATTGATAATATCTCATAAGCGAAGTCATTACAAAATTCCAAAAAGTGAGCGACCTAGAAAATCACGAAATTCCCATTCGAAGCCACCTTGATTTCAACTCGAGAATAACTAATTTAGAACCCAAGAATCGTTGTAGCAATAAAATTCGAAATACAAAAGTCAACCAGTGACAAAACTCCACGAAATACTAAAAAAGATTTGACCTTTTTTTTACCTTGAATCGAAGAGGATGTTGAGGCCTATAAAATTTGAGGTCCAAAGCTTGCGAGATGGAAGAGAAATCGGAGAAAGAAATTTCAAGAGGGGGAGAAGAGTACCGTCGGCTGTTCTCACTGGAGGAAGAAGATGGGCTCTCTTTTTGGGCCTTGGTTGATTATGGGTTAATGGTTGGCGGAGTGGGCTTATATGGTAAAGCCGTCGTTTTTAATTCGATCGTCTTACCGTTTTAAGCTTACTTCAAGCCAATGCATTTAAACGTTAATATTTAAACTCAAATTATATTACCACCCAAAATATCATTTCCATTCAACTAAAATTCTAAATACCCGAAATGTACTACCAGCAGAGCCGATTCGTTACATTTTTACTATTCAAGCAATTTTTTTATTTCTCCTCGAAATAATCTAAACGTAGTATCTTATTACGGTAATATTAGTACATAACGGGTTATTACAAATAGCTTGAAGACTAGGCTCTAAAAACTTGCTGACATGTGTTGTTTACAACATTTGGAAGGAGAGGAATGATTGCATATATAACAATCACCATAGTGAGCCGGATATTATCTATATATTTTATAAAAGTGGAAATGTGCTAATGGTGTTTTTTTCATTTTTTGTCTAGACCATTTTGCCCATTTCAATTAACATGTTATTATTAATTAATTATTTTCATATAATTGGTTATTATTAATTATTTATTTGTATTGATTTGCTTATTAATTGTCTTAATGCATCCGCGTATTAATACTTTCCTTAATCACATACAATTATATTACATGATATTAATGCAAATAATTTTTTAAAATTATATTAATTTAAAGTATTACTATAATATATGATTTCTATTCTACATTGTAATATAGAATCGCAATATACACCCATTTCAATTAAAAATTATGAGTTGTACATTTTAAAAACTAGGTAGGAGCTTTATTTAAAAAGTATATAAACGTTATAGTGTTTTAAACCTTTATATAACACTATATAAATAATACAATACTATGCATATAAAATATGATAATGATATTAGATATTTATATCAAATATGTGAAGTTAAGCTACTGTTTGTTAAATGAATTGATATTTTTTATAGATATAAGCTTAATACTCTTTGGCAAAAGAAAAATTATAACCATAAGTATAATATAATAATATTCAAAATAAATACAAAAATTGTGCAATTAAGTAATTATACAAATCATAAGTAAAGAAGAATGCAAATTCAATTTATTAAATTTTAGTATAAATGAAAGTTTAGGTTACATTAGTATTTAAGATAAATTAGAACACATTAATTATGACTTTAATTAGGAGTCTTTATAATTTTTGGCACAAATAAATTATATTATTATCAAAAAGTGTTATGATTTTATGTATGCTAACATCTTTAATCTATTATTATAAAAATTATAAGATTGATGATTATACATAAATTATATTTTAATTATAATATTTTAAACATATATAAATGTCTGATACTATGAAATTAAAGATGATAATATTATTAATTTATATCAAAATATTTAAGTTAAACTACGTAGTTAGAAGTAATTCGATATTTTATGATAATACACATATTTCTTATGTCTTAGCAAAAGAAAATTATAACCATAAGTATAAAATAATATTCAAAATAAATATAAAGTTGTTCAATTAATAATTTTAAAAACTAATAGATTTTGATAAGTATTAAAATAAGTTTACTTATTTTTAGAAGTAAATAATTATATAAATCATAAGTATAGAAAAAATACAAATTAAATTCATTCAATTTTAGTGTAATTAAAAATTTGGAGTCACGTTAGTATTTAAGATAGAAATTAGATGACACATTACTCATGACTTTAATGAGGACTCTTTTACAATTTTGGCTTTCAATAAATTATAATTCATTTATTTCGTTTTGGAGGTATATTGAGCTACAATTTCTTTAGAAGTATATTATCCTATATTTTTTATTATTATTATAAAAGGTGATATGAGTTTGTGTATTCTAACATAGTTAATCTGTTTATTACAAAAAATATCACGATTGATAGTTATTCATAAATACTAACAACTCCTAGTCAAAAGATGTCAGGGATTTGATAACTTCGTGGTAAAATTAGCTTTAGAATGTGATTGACGTCAAAATGTTGTTTTTGGTTCAAAATTATCAACTTAATAGTAAAATATGTTTAAAATACTACGTATTGACTTATTTTTCACAACAAATATGAACTAAAAGTTAGTTGAAATCAAATTGAAAAATCTTATTTGTTGAATGGATATACTTGGATGATTGGATTATAAGAAAATAAATAATAATAAAAATTGAATAATTAAAAATGAATACTTGAAATTTATGTACTTTACTTTAGTGTACTAATAATGTACTAATAATAACTCATTAAATTTTTTCTTTAAATTGTAAGTTAAAAGATACCTTTGAAATTACATATTTCATTATTTCAAATATTAGGAGTTACAAATAACTCTTATCCTTTCATTAATTCTTCAATAACATAATATAACATTATTTCTTACTTGTATTATGAATATACAAATGAGTATTACTTTTATATTTGGGTTAGAGGATATGATGTATTAATTAACGATCAATTAATTTTTTAACGCAGAGTTATAATTTATTTTGCATATTTTAATATGTTTAATATAAGATGTTAAAGCTGCACAAAAATACTAAAAAAAACAAACTTCTATTTTGTTTTTCACCCTAATGAATGTGTTAGTGTTTCTTTCATTTTTGTTAAGACCATATTAATAATTATAAAAACTAATAGATTTTAAATAAGTATTAAAATAAATTTAATTATTTTGAATTAAGTAATTATACAAATCATAAGTAAAGAGAAAAGAATGAAAATTTAATTTATTAAACTAGAGTATAAATATGAAAGTTTAGGTGGCGTTATTATTTAAGATAAATTAGAAGACATTAATTATGACTTTAGTTAGGAATCTTTATAATTTTTGACACAAATAAATTATATTATTATCAAAAGTGCTATATGATTACATGTATACTAACATCCTTTAATCTATTATGATAAAAAAATTATAATATTGATGGTTATTCATATAGAATTATATTTTTAATATAATATTTAAACAACATATATAAGTAATAAAGTACTATGAAATTATAAGATGAAAATATTATTAATATCAAAACTATTTCAAGTTAAACTACGTAGTTAGAATGAATTTTGATAATTTTATGATAATAGTTATGACTTACTATGTGTCTTAGTAAAAGAAAAAATTTAACCATAAGTATAAATAATAATATTCGAAATAAATATAAAAGTTGTTGACTATGTAATTTTAAAAACTAATAGATTTTCAATAAATTTACTTATTTTTGAAGTAATTATATAAATCATAAGTAAAGAAAAATGCAAACTAAATTCATTGACTTTGAGTGTAATTGAAAGTTTAAGGATTCACATTAGTATTTAATATAAATTAGATGGCGTGCACTCGCGGCTTTAATGAGGGACTCTTTAATTTTTGGCACAAATAAAATTATAATTCCTTTTTTTCATTTTAGGTATATTGAACTCTGAGTTTCTTTAGAAGTATATTATCCCATATTTTTATTATTATAAAATAGTGATATAAGTTTGTGTATTCTAACATATTTAAACTTTTATTACAAAAAAAAAAGATTGATAGTTATTCATAATCTTAGCTACCTCCATCACTAAAAGATTTACGAGTTTGTCTTTTCATGGTAAAAAATTAAAATAGTTACTGTAATAACCCGTTCCATATGAGTATTATTGTAATATTATTTGGGGTTAGAAATTTAATTTATGTTAGAGTTGTGTTGTTAAACCGAGACGGGAAACTAAACCGAAAACCGAACGAGAAAGTGAGCAAGTCTTGAGATATTTTTGTGCGAAATCAAATGCACTTGTCATCGTTATCATCGTCAAATCTTATTATTTCATCTTGAATGGCGAAATCCGCTTCCCCAATTAAAGCGAAAATTTTAATTTAACTCGTTTAGTGACTTTTGGTCCTAAAATTTTACGGAGATTCCCGGTCATTATGCGTGTTGAGGTAGAAAGTTCAAATCTTTTAGCAATACGTAATC